>OX463783.1:28416446-28974953 GCA_949825025.1 Siphlonurus alternatus | reverse complement strand
CACTGCCTTCGTATGGTATCGTAAGGGGCATTCACAAAGCCTTAAGGCCACAATTAAGGCTCAATAATTTAAGACCAGAAATTTTAAGTCTAAAAAACACGTCTAAAATCAAGCTTTAAATTATCGAGCCTTAAATGTCATGGCAAATTTAGAACCATAAATGAGAAACTTACGATATGTCATGCGATACGAAGCTGTGTGCGCGCGTATACATCTTATCGTATAGGTTCCTAATTTTTTTATCATACGTTGTGAAGTTATGCGATTCTGTGTATAAGACAACCCTAAAACTTATTTTTTTTTTATTAAAGGAAAACTGGCATGAAATTGTTTTTTCATTGAAATTTGGATACGACTTTCTTATTGTTATTTTTTAAAATTTTTGAAGAATCAAAATCAAAGGGAGACACATAATATGGTCATGAAATTTACAAAATTTATCTTAGAATTATTCCAAGAAAATTAAGGATTCTACTTATTTGACTTACTTTCTTATATATTTTATTTCTTCATGTGTATACTATATATATATATTTAATATTCTAAGGAGAAAATGATTATTTAAACATGTTTTACAGATTACATTTTATAATTATATCTTTGACGAATTAGCTTTTCCTCATGTAGTATAATGAATTGTATTATAATTTAATTTTTTTGGGACATACATGACCAACATGTGTCAATTGCCCCAAAATACCAACCAATCAATATAATGTATTACAATTTACAGTTAAAACTTACGTATATATTTATTATCAATTAATAAATTTAATTTGAATATTTCAATTGGGCCTCTATTCTGCATGATATCTTTTATTTTATTTATTTATTTATTTTCTTTATTCGAACTTTTTCGATTGTACAAGACAACATATGTTCATGTCAAAAAAACTTAATATTAACAAACATACATAACATCAAAACGCAACAATTTATAAATATAACAAAGGAAAAAAATAAGTATAAAAAAATGAACCACATGATATTTATGTGTCATATTCGTAGATAAACATTAAAAACAATGAAAAGTGATAGAAAATTTGTAAAGTTAAAAATAAAAAGTGACACTCTAGTAATAATACCACCTCTCTGATTAGACGATGCTGCCACGCCCCTTTCTGTTGCTGGCGCTTCTGTGTCATACTGGCGCCGTGCTAAGCGTCAGCCCCGAACAGGAGGCGCCACTACTGCCAGAAGTGAATCTCACCACGGTAAGATTCAGTCAAATTATCTTTACCTTAAGGTAGTGATAACGCGCCGGTCAGCTGTTCGACGTACTTCCCTTTGATTAACATGAAAACTTTAGCAAATTTACAAATATTCTGAAATTTTTTTTGAGAGGCAGATATTAGTGCCTGCCTAAAAGCCATAGAAAAAGTTTCAAAACAATTTAACGAGCCGATTTTTTTTAAATTATAATTATTTAGTTTGTCTATCTCCATGGGAAAGCCCTATATGCTGAAAATTAAAAAAAAATAAATAAATAAATGAAATAAAAATAAAAAATATCGGCTCGTTAAATTGTTTTGAAACTTTTTCTATATATGGCTTTTAGACAGGCACTAATATCTGCCTCTCAGAAAAAAGTTCAGAATTTTTGTGAATTTGCTAAGGTTTACATGTTAATCAAAGGGACCTACGTCAAACAGCTGACCGGCGTTATCTCTACCTTAACTTTTCGAAGAGATATTAGGGATTTGAAACCATATATAATATTAAATTTATTAGCTCAGTCTGTGGTAACCTTACATTTGTCTAGCCCGAGATGGTCGCTCGTCGCGGCTACCCTGCGGAGAGCCACACGGTTACCACCGAGGACGGCTATATCCTGACGGTCCACCGCATTGCCAAGCCAGGCAGGCCCGTGGTGTTCCTCCAGCACGGAATGCAGGGAAGCTCTGCAGACTGGGTCCTCATGGAGACCAACAACTCACTAGGTGAGAAATTACACGATTCGTTCTTACAATAAAAATAATATCCTCTTAAACACGCGTGTCCTAGTTGAATAATTAAGTCTTCAAATTTAAAATGTTCTCTTCTATACATCCCCTCTATCAGTAGGTAAAATATCCAGGTATACAAAAAGGAGCTAGTTTTTTAGTTATTAATTTTTAAAGTTGACTAATTTAACATGGAAGTTCCATTTCTCCATGTTAAATTAGAGAACTTTAAAAATGAATAACTCAAAAACTAGCTCGTATTTGTATATACCTGATATTTTACCTACTGATAGGGGATGTAGAGGAGAATATTTTTTTTTTTTTTCATAATTTTTATGAATGGGATTTTTTTTAGCATTTGGCCAGCTGATCCGTGTTATCTCTACCTTAATATGTACTGTACGTGTATTTTCCTCCTCGTTTATTTCATACATCTCCCCAGGCTACCTGCTGTTTGACGCGGGCTATGACGTTTGGCTCGGCAATGCACGTGGCAACAGATACTCCAGAGATCACGTGACCATGAACACCAGTGACATCAACTACTGGCAGTTCTCGTGAGTACTCGGGTCGTAAGAATAATTATTATAATATAAATATTTTAAACACTTGACACTGTAGTATACGCCTCTGATTTGTAATCGGATGGTCGTGAGTTCGATCCCAGCCATGCACCGTTAAAATTTTCACAAGTGGCGGTTGCTAAAGAACACCCACCCTTGCATCCGGGAGGTGATTGATGGCATCCTCCATCAATTGCCGTCCATCCTGACTGAGGTTTCCATGGTTTCTTCAGTCACAACCAGGCGAATGCTGAGATGGATTGCTTAGGCCACATGGCCACCCCGGTTTGGAAGGGACCCACAAAAGTAGGGTCTACGAAGTGTCGGGAGGTTAAATTCAGTCACTTAATTGTTGCCAGTACCCTGTACTAGGGTTCAGTTAAAGAAAAAAATAAAAATAAATATTTAAAATGATGTTCGAGGCCAGCCATGGGATTCGAGATGCGTACTGAAAATTGGGATTGTGTTTGTTACAAAAAAAAAATAAATATTAAATTTTTTTATCCTCAAAAGAAAGGAAAAGCTTCTTATGGTTAACAGTTTCAATATTATACAGCATTAGAATTTTAACACTATATAACTTACATGCTAAATCCATCATATTATGTGTTTAGTAATATTGAACGAAAAATAATTATATCTATTTTTTTGTATGGATTCAAAATATTTATGATTTTTTTAAAAATGTAGTATAAAAAATATATACGAATTATGAATTGTAAAGGTTGATACTATATAGCTAGCGATATTATAAATTTTCTTAGTTAATTTCTTTACCCGCGTTGAATAAATCAAAACAGTGAAAATTCTTGTGAAATATTGATGGTATTTGGAAATTTTATTTTCTGTTCAATGGACAATATACATCATGTGAAAAATTTTATTGCAGAAATGAATAGAATTTAAGGTACCAAATTATGCTACTCTGAATTTTTTCAGATTTTTTTGAGTCCCATAACTATTTTTAAATAATTATTAAAAGTGCGGCCACGCCACCTGGAGGCGTCAATAGGCGTTTCGGTCCTATCCTTTTTATTAAGGATTCAGGGGTGCCAACTTAAAATACAGAACTTTCAATAATTATTTAAAAATAGCTCTGGGACTCAAAAAAATCTGAAAAATCAGAGTAGCATAATTTGGTATCCTCTATTCATTTTTGCAATAAAATTTTTCATGTATGTTGTCCATTGTAAGGTTCATATTAGCTAGCGAAATTTTAAAATTCCTTAGTTCATTTCTTTACACGTTGAATAAAACCAAACAGTGAAAAATTATAATTATTTTAAAATATTGATGGCATTTGGAAATTTTATTTTGTAATTTTCTGATATTTCATATTGCCGTGTATTGTATCTTTTTCACCTCAATTGTTTGTCGTATATGTTTTTTGTCTATGTACTTGGGTGAATAAAAAATAAATAAATAAATAAATAAATAAATAAAATAAATAAATAAATAAATAAATAAATAAATAAATAAATAAATAAATAAATAAATAAATAAATAAATAAATAAATAAATAAATAAATAAATAAATAAATAAATAAATAAATAAATAAATAAATAAATAAATAAATAAATAAATAAATAAATAAATTACGACGTTCATAAACCCTCGATCAGGTGGCATGAGATGGGACTATATGACCTTCCCGCCGTGATGGACTACATTCTCAACACCACGGACCAGACCAAGTTGAACTACGTGGGCTACTCGATGGGCACCACCATGTTCTGGGTGATGACGTCACAGAGGCCGAACTACAACGAGAAGATCCGACAGATGCAGGCCCTTGCTCCCGTGTCTTACATTGGAAGCTGGCTCAACACCTTCCCCGCAATGAGGTGGTACTTCAACTCACACTACGTAAGTTTTTAACATAATACCTGAATTTGTGTTTTTATTTTTTTTTTACAAGAATAAAACCCTAAGAGCTTACAACTCGCAGCGGGGTAATGGGTAGGGATAAGGTAGGGAACGGATGACACGGCATGTTACGCGTCCCAGCATTCGCTGAGGTGAGACTGAGGGAACTGTGGAAAACCTCAGTCAGGACGGACACCTCTACTTTTTATCAATGGACCAAAGTGATGTCCAAAGCCTGGGGAACCACACACAAGTGCATCACTGCACTGCGTGGAAAGCGAGTATTTTAGTATATAATAATATAACTTTGTTACCATTTTACCGATTTATAATAAATTTATTTATTTTTTATTCACCCATGCAAGTACATATACAAAAAAACATATATTACAAACAATTGAGGTGAAAAGGATAAAATACACGGCACAAGCAGCACCATAACACAAAGAATGTGGTATTATATCCAATTTATAAGAACAAAAACAAATGCATCAAAATGATTAAAGTTAATAAAATAGAATATCAAGTCTGTTATTAATAACATTGTCAAAATTAAAATAAAATTAAAAAGCACTTTTAATCACAAAATTAATTGTTCTGCGAACATAAGTCAACCAAATATGTCTTACATAAACGCTTAAACACCACAGGGGGTTGGAGATCTTAATTTAGTGTATGAAAGTCTTTGAATTTAAAATATTCGACCATCTTAACTGAGGTTTCCACGTTCTTTTCAGTTAAATTAGGAAATATATTAAATATATATTATATATTAAACCATCTCATTATCTTTTCTTTAATAATTTAATATTTATCTGTATGAGTGAATCTTCAAAGCTATTATATTCATTTAGTTATTATAGCTTTATTTTGCTATTAATTATTATCATTTACTGATTTTATATTATTTAAAACTTACTTTTTCATATCACAATTTTTGTAGACAACTATTATTGTAGTAATAAATAATGTCTCCAATTATTTTAGTAAAATTACTTTGTAAATAAAAAATAAAAAGTTATACATTCCGAATAAATGCAACTGTGTTAATATGTTAATTCACTGAAAACATTTTTTTATTTTATATTTCAAGAAATTATAAATAGGGTACATGACAAAAAAAAATGATTTGTTTTAATAAAATAATATTCAAAATAAGAAATATATTCATCAAATTCAGATATTTTTATTTAATTTTGAAGTTTAAGGTTTTATCTGTCATTGCAATTTTTAATCATAAAACAGAATCGATAACCAAGTATATTGTGCCTAACAAATACCACAGTGTACATTATTATTATATACAGTATATATATATTCCCCTCCCGTTCTCTCTGATAGTTGTTTTATGAAATATTTTTAATGTAACTTAATTATTTCTATATACGTATAATCCTATTATTTCATACTTTTCATCTATTTGAACTCAAATAGGCTCGTAAAAGCTGAAAATAAATGTTCAATAAATATGTAACGCACAAATCCTAAACAATAAAAATAAAATAATTAGTTTACTGCTCCTTATATTCGGTGAACTCAATGTTTGTCCTGCCTAGTTCACGAAACAGAAGGTGTGGGGCGAATACCTCCCGGAGGAGTCCCTGATCAACCTCGCCAGCGCCGTCTCAGGTTGCAGGGACGTTACCAACGTGGGCGCCTGCAAGAACATTTACTTCATCAATGTCATCAGGGAGTCCAAGCAATTCAACCTGGTAAGACTCAGAAATAACACGTCCCTAGTTGAAAAATTACGTTTTAAACTCATACTTTACCTAAACCTAATCTTTTTACCTATCAAACACATCTTATTTCCTCCTCGCTCAACGTGAGGATAAAATGAAAACAATAAATATAACGTTTTATGCTAAATTAGAGGAAAGAAGACTTAATCTCGTCTTCTAATTTCCTTCTTTTTTTCATCTAAAATGGAGGCTTCAAGTGATGCGCTCTCGCTGCGCAACTATTTGTCGCTAAGGTCCATCTTGCACTTAAAAATGAAGAAAGTTTTTTTTGACTTTTCTCGGTTATAAATCAAGTAAAAAATCTAAATCTTGAATTATCTACTTTATTTTTCAGTTTGGACCAAAGTTCCGTAAAGGAGAATTTTTCCTGAAAAATCTTATTCTTAGTGAAAAAACGAATTCACGTTTTTTTTTTACATAAGTTTGGTATAGCGTGTGGGAACACCGAAAAATCAGCTGACTTGAAGCCTCTATGTTGCAAAATAGGAGGGAATTAGATTAAAAGAGAGCTTAATAGCGAATAAAAGATAAAATTTATTTCAACTCGGGCCCTTTAAAAATTTTAGACTTTCTGGCCGTTATATATATAGACACGGAAGTCTGTTAACTTTATTGATAAATTTTCAACATTTTCTGTGATCTTCAGACGAATCTGCCAGTGACCCTGAGCCACCTGCCGTCAGGAGCCTCCATGAACACCCTGACCCACTACTATCAGCTGGTCGTATCAGGTAGGTCCAGCCGGTCTGTAGCATCAAAATTATGGTGAAAATCCAACTTAAAGGTGTTTTTATACAAATGTGGAGTAAATATTATAAATTTTAATAAAGTTAATAAAATATTAAATAATTCTGATTCATAATATTTTATTGCATTTCGATTGTGCAGAAATATATAAGCACGTCAAATCACAAATCAAGCAACAAAATGGTGTGTTTAATTAATAATATTTAAAAAAAAAAAGACAGTGACATGAAAATTCAAATTTAGTATCGATAAAATTAGAAATGTAATTCTAAAAAGCGGTTTTATATTTTCGTACCATGAAATTCACTATTGATAATTGCCAAGAATTAAAAAAAATCAAATACTTATTTTAATATCGAGAAAAATGTTAATCGCCTTCAGGGTAGGCAACTTGTCTTGCATCTAAGTAACGCGGGTTGCATATAAAATTTATCAATTCCAAAATAATTCCCAGCCCTGAATCTGAACCTAAAATATCGCGCGCAGAGTAAAAGGTATATTACATCTTCGTCAACCCTGCACCTATATAATGATGATCCATTTTAACGTTGAATAACCTAACCTCATTCCGAGATATGTGACAGAGGATCAATGTATGAATTTGTAATTGTATAATTTAATAGAAAATACTGTAGATTTGTCACCTTGGAAAAAATCCCTCTTGCGGCCTTGGTAATGACCATGCACTGATGTGTTATTATTTTTTTTTACGAGTCATATTATTAGTGAATCAACAAGCTGCAAAAGGAAATTTTCCGAGGTGAATAGTGTATTTTTGAGCGTTATACTTTTTTTTCTGCATAATATAGTATATATCCTGCAATGGTGGCGTGACAGCTAACAATTAAGTATTAAAATAATTATTTAAAAACAGTTCGAACGTGGAAAAAATAATATTTTTCTACGATCATTTATAAATTTAATAAAATGTTCATGTAGTTCTGTTTCGCTACAGGCAAGTTCTGTCAGTACGACTTCGGTAACGTGAACAATACCCTGAGGTACGGCACCAACACGCCCCCTGAGTATGACCTGAGCAAGGTCACTGCCCCCGTCTACCTTCACTACGCCGATAGAGACAAACTGGGAGAGCCATTCGTGAGTACCTCGCCTAGCTATTAAACTGGCTATTATTATGTTAGAGACTGAAATTGATTGATTGGTTGCATGGTTGGTATTTTGGGACAATTGACACATTTTGTTCATGTATGCCCCCTAAGAGACTGAAATTAATGTGCCTTTAATTGCATCTGTCATTACGATTTTTTTTAAATGTTTTTATAAACTCAAAATTTTTATATATAATTTTAAATTTAATAACTTATTGATTAAATCTATAATATTTATTTCGAAGTAAATATTAAAACTTACATTTCCATTATGTGAGGATATATGATGAAATATTACATGAGATTTGTACGTAAAAATAAGTTAAGGGTAAGGTAACGCCACCAATGATAAAAAAAATCCCTCACACAAAAATTATGAAAAAATTTGAAATGTTCTCCTCTACACCCCCCATCAGTAGCTAAAATATCAGAGGTATAAAAATATGTACGATCTAGTTTTTGAGTTATGAATTTTTAAAGTTGACTAATTTAACATGGGATTTCTATTTCTCCATGTTAAATTAGTCAACTTTAAAAATTCATAACTCAAAAACTAAATCGTATTTGTATACCTGATATTTTAGCTACTGATGGGGGATGTAGAGGAGAACATATTAAATTTTTTTCAGAATTTTCATGTGTGATTTTTTTTTTTTATCATTGGTGGCGTTATCTTACCCTTAAAAGATGATTCAGTATGTGTTATTAAAATATTTATCTTGATGATTTCAGAACGTGAACAAGCTGTGCTCGCTCATCTCCAACTGCCGGTCAAGTCGTCGTGTGCCCCACCCTGAGTTTGTCCACGCAGACTTTAACCTGGGAGTCAACGCCAAGACCTTGCTGTACGATGACGTCATGGCCAACCTGAGATGACGTCATCACCAACCTGCAGGAGTTACCCCCTGAGATATTTTCAGATAAATGTAATATTTTTGTAGACTCAATATAATGTATATATATTATTATACGTATACGTATATTGCAAAGCTCAATTGATTGTCAAATTTTGAATGAAGTTTAATTTTTTTAAATCCAGTTAATAAACTACCAGCTCATTTTTAAGAGTGTTTGATTAAGTGAAAATGAAATTAATTTACAAATTTATTCTATCAGATAATTAATATTTTCATTATAAGAATACCCAAAACAACCCTTTTATAAACAATCAAAACACTGCAATATGTGCAAAATGCAAAAAAGGGAAAAACAACATGCCTACATTTCTCACCAACATATTTTTTTTTTTTTTTTTTTTACAAGGATACACCCCTAAGAGCTTACAGCTCGCGGCGGGGTACTGGGTAGGGATAAGGTAGGGAACGGAATTTAGGCGATTTAGGCTTCCTCTTCATCCACACTCAAATTTTATTCTTCCAGACATAACTATAATATATTTCTTCTTCTCCTGAACTTAATTTTCATTATAACAGCACTGAGCAGAAACGCACGAAAACATAAAATTTAGAAAATAATTTTCTAAACGCCCTCAAAACGCCATTTTAAAACACATGTTCGCAATGTTCGCATTCGCAAATTTCGCCGCCGATTTCAGATTAGTTCGTTTTATTTTTAAACAGCACGTGTCAGATGGCAGCACTAAGCAGTAATTGCCAGCCACCTAGATCGCTGATTGGTTCTCATTTCGACCAATCACAAACCATTTGTATCGCGCCACTGAAAAAACACGGAACACACGTGTCCGAAATATCTGAAAATGTTTATAAACCATGCATATTTTATAATTTATTCTGTACACTGTTTTTGTGTTCAATAAACAATTTATTATAAACCATATTCGGGACCAAATTAAAATTTAATTAATAAAGAATTAGCTATTCATACATTTCATACTATCGATTTATATATATAATATGTCCCGAAAAAAATATACTAAAAAAGATGCGAAAATTCATAATTTTAATAATAAACTAGACACATGCACGTACGGATTGGAATTAAATATTAAAAACCATATAGTCGGCCCCATGCAGCACGCGCGTCTCGTACGCCGTCCCCGTCCTGATCGAAAATTAAAATGCAAATATATATGGCGGCCAATTTACAACATTCTTGTTTCCAAAGAAGTTTAAATAAAATTTCGTACTTACTACTTTTGAAGTCCTCGATCTGCCTCGTTTTTAACCTTTTACCTTAAGCTTCTGAAATACAGAACAAATAAAGCTTCACGTCACAATTTAATATATATTAGTTTGTTCACAAAAAAAACACGTGCCTTAATTTGGCCGAGAGATATCACAAAAATTTTGAGCTACAGATTCGAGATATGCGAGTGAAAAGTTTAATTAAATTAGCATATTTAGAAAAATCTTGAACAAAAACATGAAATTGATCACTGTAAAAGTTAAAATAAGTTTCATAATAAATTTAATAATGTTTCCATCACAATTTTCAGTCTAAAACTTACGTAAATCAACAAAAATCACAGAGAAAATTCTCACAAACTCCTTTGGCGCTTTCATGCCTTCCCACAAACCACGAACACTCATTCTAGATGGCAGCACCAAGCAGATTGTCTAAAAGCTTTTAACTTTGCTCACTAGATGTCAGAAAAAGCATAAAAAACATAAAATGGCACTAAATTTAAAATGTTTAACTCAATGGGGTACTGACCAAAAAAAAAGTTTCAAGTTTTTGTCAACATTTCAAAAGGCACGAGAATTTCATGAAGAACAAGCCCTATTACAGCATTCTACGACAATTTCCTGATTTTATATGAATTTTTAAAACCTCTCAAAAATGACGTCATACCATTGAAACTTAAATGGGAAAATAGATCAGTTAATTAACATTGCCAAATTCCATACTTAATATTGAAATGTAACCAAAACTTCATTTGCAAGGTTTTAAGGTGCTAGAATCACGATAATGAAGGTTTCAAATTCCTACCTCAATAACTTTTAATTTTAGCAATGTTAACTGATGCATTCCCCCATTTAAGATTCAATGGTATGACGTCACCAAAAAAAGTTTTAAAAATTCATATAAAATCAGCAAATTGTCGTAGAATGCTCTAATAGGGCTCGTTCTTCATAGAATTCACAGTACTTTTTACTAGTATTGCTAACTCAAATACCGGTCAGTACCCCATTGCATAAATTAACTTTAAACCTGGCTTCACTTTTTATTTTGTTGATTTCAATGCAACAAACAAAATCAATAAAGTAGAAGTTCAACTTTGCAATTATTGAGTGAAGAAAGAGAGGAGGAAGAAAGCAAATTCATTGACTTGATCGTTTAAAAAAAATATGACTATTATATATACATTCGATCTGCATGTTCAGTAATTTATTCTGTGGTTGCTGCCACTTATCAGCATTAGCTTTTATTATACTATAATATATTATAATAATTAATTAATTTTATTTCACTATATTTAATGAGGAACACAGTTAAGAAAAAAAAAAAAAAACATATTATATCATAAAAGTGCTTGTAGAATAGTTGTATCATGGCTTAATTGTAGATATTATAATATAATATTTCGAAGGTATATTTAATAATTTTTTTCAGGTAATTTAACAGGTAATGGACATATCAATTTTATTGTATTATTATTTAATATTTATTATATTAATTAAAATTATTATATAATTTATAATTTCTGGCAAAATAATTCTGACACATGTTTTTTAGATTGTTTACATTTTTTTGAAAGAAATGTTAAATTTTTCGATTCAAAAGAATCAATTTTTTAAGAATAAAAAATAATGTTTAATTCAGAGATTTAATTACAGTTATCAAAGTTTTAGAAAAAGTTATTTATTAATTAGTTATAATTTGAATAAAAAATATTATTGCTCAATTTTAGTGTGACTGAAACTTTGAATGTTCAATATTAAGTCCGTTACCGAGTCCTGGAAAGTCCAGGTTTTCGGTGTCGAAAGTTCAGGATGCGCCAAAACCAGTGGAAGTTAGATCAAGGTTTTCTATCACCCCAGTCAAAGATATCCCGAAAATCATCTTACCAGAAGAAAAAATTACACTAGGTTTTCAAATTCAGAATAATACATCAGATATGATATATTCAAATTTGATTTAAAATCTGACCAAAATTCAAATTTAGATAATAATAAAAATGATGATGATGATAATAAATCTGAAATAATAATAAAAAATGATGAAAATTTTAATTTTGATAGCCAAGAGTGTGATACTGAGGTGGAATGTATTACTGCTAATATGAAACATAATGATTTAGAAACAATAGAAGAAAACTTTCCAAGTCCACGAATTATAAATAACTCAAAGACCACTGACGACATTAGTGCAAAAAGTTCTTTCATTTTAGAAGTAACTTCAAAAGATAACAAAAGTTTAGAATCCCTTGAAACAATTACGGAAATGAATCCAGCATATATATATACCCAACCTCCCAAAAAGTATTAACCAGGCCTGGCATTTTGTCGAAAAAGTCCAAAATATCAAACACCTACCCCCCTAGATTAGATGACATAGAACCATATTATAAAAACTCAACAAAAAATTCAGATGTCAGCAAAACGGAACACAAATCTATGTTGCAAAATTTTTTTGCATTATTTCAAACGCCATCTATTAGTTTTAGCTCAACAGCTTCAGCTTTTGATGCCAAAACTGAAGCGAAAATATCTCAAATAATACCAAGTTTAAGTTTTATTACATTATGAACCATTTAAATTTAAATCAAAACATACAACTAGTTCAAAACCGCATTTAGAAAAACATATTGATTCATTAGATCTTAATAAGCATTCAAAAGTAATCCCCCCCGAGACTCACATAGATAGTACAAAAACTGCCGAAGACTCGAGAACGTAGAATCCCCGAATGTCGTTAGATCAGAAAAATCATCGTCAGATACCGAAGAAACGTCTAAATTATTGAGCGAAGACAAAATGTTGGAATCTAAATTAGAGTTGATGAGAATTGGCAAAAAGAGAAAATCCAAAAAGAAAAACGTGGTGGATAATACCAAAAAATTTGACTCTTTTTGGGACTTTGGTGATGAGGGAAACTTTGTCCCGGGATCTTCAACTTAATGTTCATTAATTTAAATTAATTAACTATATTAATGTTAATTCATTAAAATTAATTAACTAAAAATGGACAACCTGCATGAAATTTTTTATTGCAGTATAGTTAGGAAAGGTTGTCTTCAAATAAGAATTTTATTTTTTTTGAACAAATTCTTATTTTTATTTCTTTACAGTACAAAATTTTTAATTAGAAAAAATTAAAGAGTTGAGATTACTAGATGTAAAACTAGACAATCAACATTTAATTGCAGGAATTTTGCATGTAAAACATATTTCTTCATCTTATTACACACTTTATATAACATTAAAAATAATTTATGTATAACATAATGGAGTATTGTCCTCAATTTTTTTTATTGCAGAAATGGATAGAGGGTGAAAAGTTATGCTACCATGATTTTTTTCCGATTTTTTAGAGCCCGGGAAGTATTTTTAAAAAATTATTGAAAGACCTATTTGTGACGTCACGCGGCGTCAAGTCCTATCTTTTTCTTAAAGAGCGGCGTCTCGTGACGTCACAAAAAGAACTTTCAATAATTTTTTAAAAATAGTTCCCAGGCTCTAAAAAAGCTGAAAAAAATCAGGGTAGCATAACTTTGCACCCTCTATCCATTTCTGCAATAAAAAAATTTGAGGTCAATACTCCATTATGCTTCAACTAAAAAAAAATATGTGCACACTCGTCACCTCTGAAAAGTTCCCTTCTGCAGCCTTGTTAATCAGCATGCCAATAACACGGGGCATGGTGAACAACAAGGCTGCACAAGGGAACTTTTCAGAGGTGACGAGTGTATTTTCACTTTTACGACATTTTGTAGAGGCATTGCAGCCGTCAAATAGAGTATCGACCTCAATTTTTTTTTTATTGCAGAAATGGATAGAGCGTTCAAAGTTATGCTACCCTGATTTTTTTCTGTTTTTTTAGAGCCCGGGAAGTATTTTTAAAAAATTATTGAAAGTCCTTTTTATGACGTCACGTGGCGGCAAGTCCTATCTTTTTCTTAAGGAGTGCCGCCCGTGACGTCTTCAAAATATATAGACTTTCAATAACATTTTAAAAATAGTTCCCGGTCTCAGAAAAATCTGAAAAAATTCACAGTACTGTACTATATTTTTACCCCTTCTTTCGATTAAGCCACAAACATTTTCACATTCTAATATCTCATTGATACATTATGCTTAAATTTTAAATATTTACAAAAAAAATTCAACACATTTTCTTACAAACTCTTTCCAATTTTAAAAAGAAGTTTTGTCTTTACTTCTTAACGTTGCACTGTTTATATTACTGTTACAAATATCCATATGATTATTTAGTACATTTTTATCAGCATAACAACCACTTTTTCCACAAAAACCACACATCAATATTCCGTGAGAATAAAAACTATGAGTACTTAACATTCTTAATGATCTCAAACCTTTGTTACACAATTTACAATAAAATAAAGATTTTGCAACTGAAGGTTTTTTAGTATTTAAAACAGAAAAATCTTTTTGGACATTTTCAGGTAATATTTTCTTTCTTTTCTTCTCTCGGACTTTCCCTGTTTGAAGTCTTCGCTGTACGATGTCACACACATCGGACTCCGTCTCTAACACTTCGGACTCTGTCTCGTCATTGGACTCTATGTCTTCTAGCACAACAATCTCAGGGCTCGGCACAGAAGCTTCCTCTACCTCTAGAGACTCTGACGCAGCGAGGATGTCACTTTCTGGAACCTCCGCTGTGGTGTTGAGGTCGGCCTGAAATGTTGGTGTAATAAATTAGGCGCTTGCATGTGACGTCAGATTGAGAGTTTCAAATATCGTCAGCATCCTTGTTGATGGAGTATATTAAGCAAAGGATGACAAATTTGAAAGTTTACGAATATATAAAGAAAAAATTGAAAATAAGAAGTGAGCAATTGGACAACATACATGAAAAAATTTTATTGCAGAAATGAATACAGGGTACCAAATTATGCTACTCTGAATTTTTTCAGATTTTTTTTGAGTCCCGGAACTATTTTTAAATAATTATTGAAAGTTCTGTGATTTTAGTTGGCACCCCTGAATCCTTAATAAAAAGGATAGAGACTGGATGCCTATTGACGCCTCCAGGGGGCGTGGCCACACTTTCAATACTGTAATTATTTAAAAATAGTTCTGGGTTTTAAAAAAAAAATCTGAAAAAATTCAGAGTAGCATAATTTGGTACGCTCTATTCATTTCTGCAATAAAATTTTTTCATGTATGTTGTCCATTCAAATTCAATTTTAAAAATTTCGTCCACCTCAAATTTTTTTTATTTGTAATTTAGATAATTTATAATATTTATTTTTTAATTTTTTGCCTGCCCGCAAAGTTCTGTACCAATACTCCAGCATGGCAGCCTGCTCGCATGTTTTCTCTCGTTTCCTGTAAAGTAGACTGATTGCGTTGCTCATGCAATAATGGATAATCACAGTAACTTAAATCACAAACAAACTCTATTTTTTGTGTAAGTTAAAAAAGTTAATACCCTTGACACCATTTTACCCTTTCGGGTGTGGCCAGGCCGATATTTAAACCTTGTCAGTAAGAGTTATCTTGTGACCATGCTGGGGCTTACCAGGCTCCCAGAACCCTTTCCTGCACTCTTCTGGGCTCCTACTACCAGATCTGTGCAGCCTGCAGTGGCAGTGCAATACTGCAGGGCAGCGGAGTATAATATAGACAGCCGTAAGCTGCCTTCCTCCTACCAACTCCATAATCTAGTAATCAGTCACACCCATCCCAAGTCACGAAAAGTCTGCCGTATTCGGGAATCGAACCGGGGACTTCTCGGACCAGAGCCAGGGGTACTAACCACTACACTACAGAGCAGAGTAAGTAAAGAGAGAATACAAAATTCTCAAGCACTGTTTTTTAGGTCTAGGATTTAAAAATAAAAAAATAATTAAATATTAAGAAAAATATTACAAATAAAATGGTCAATAAAATTTTTTATGTTCTATCCTTTCATAAAATACAACAATTCAATTGAGCTACAGGTATATTGTTGGGAATTACAATAAAATTTTTCAGGCTTGGGGGCAGATATTTCAGTATTCTCAGCCCCTATGAGTTAACTATTATTTAAATTAATTTGTAATTGCATCGTTATGTCCTTTGAAAAATTATTTTCCAAAATATGAAAATATTCTCATAGCATTTATAACAATTTCTCAACGCTAGCGCCATTAAATTTCTTGGTGTATGAAATTCTTCAAACTGAGCCATGAAAATCAAATTATTATGAATTAATAACAATCTGATAATAATGAAAGATAAACTGTATGCTTCTTGTTTTATTTACAGAATATTTTTTTCTAATTAGCAAACTAGATACAATCAATTAAAAGTTGAAAGACTCAAGTGCGTACAAATAAATACAAGATACAAAATTTACCGCTTACTAATAAAAATTAGTAATGTACTGTACTGTAGTGGTTAGTTCCCCTGGCTCTGGTCTGAGAGGTCCCCGGTTCAAATCCCAAACACGGCAGACTTTTCGTGACTTGGGATGGGTGTGACTGATTACTAGATTATGAAGTTGGTAGGAAGAAGGCAGCTTACGGCTGTCTATACTCCGCTGATCTGCAGTATATCACTGCCACTGCAGGCTGCACAGATCTGGTAGTAGGAGCCCAGAACAGTGCAGGAAAGGGTTCTGGGAGCCTGGTAAGCCCCAGCATGGTCACAAAATAACTCTTACTGACAAGGCTACATATCGGCCTGGCCACACTCGAAAGGGTAAAATGGCGTCAAGGGTATTAACTTATTACTAATAAATATAAATCTTACGACAAGCCCACCTGTTTGTTTCTCCTGATTGTTCTGAAGGTCCTCTCAGCCGTCTCCCAGGTTCGGTAAACTTCATCACATACCGACAGCTTGTTCACACATTCTCTGCATACTTGCTGGGGAAGGTCTGTCTCCAAATCAACCTGACACACAATTAACTCAAATAACGGTAAGGTAACACAAATCAGCTGATTTTGTAGTTCCATTTGATTAACATGTAAGCCTTAGCAAATTCACAAAAATTCTGAAAAAAATTTGAGAGAGAGAAAAAAAAGCCATAGAAAAAATTTCAAAACAATAATTTGAGCCATTTTTTTTTTTTTAATTTTCAGCATAGGGCTTTCCCATAGAGAGACAAACTAAAAACTTAATTAAAAAAAATCAGCTTGAATAATTGTTTTGAAATTTTTTCTATGTCTCATACGTACTAAAATCTCTCTCAAATTTTTTTCAGAATTTTTGTGAATTTGCTAAGGTTTACATGTTAATCAAATGGGACTACAAAATCAGCTGATTCGTGTTACCTTTGCTTTAAACAAGTAAAAAAGCTGCAGTAAACATAATATACTCAGGACATCAATGTCTTATTGTCAGAAAGCAAAAACCAAAAAAATCAGAAGAAAGATCCTTACGTTGTCTTTTTTAACTTTTTGGTAAACTTTTGGGCCATAAGAGTTCTCTAATACATAGTCTGTGTAATATTTAAAATTTGCATATTTTTTTTTTAATAATTAAAGCATTGTATAGTAAAGTGCTTGAGAAGTAGTCTATTTTAGTATTGCAAACAAAGAATATTTAATCTCATTATTTTTTTTCAAGTGACTTCAGAAATTTAAAGATATATTTTATTCTTTTAAAAACATTTTAAGTGAGTTTTAAAATGTCTTCTAGGGTTTATAGTTGTTAAATTTTGAACAATCATGTCAAGACTGGCATAATTATGCCACAAAAAAAAAAAAAAAAAGTCAAAGGTCCTGATGTGCCAAAAATCCTCACTAGTTTCCTTCTTTCTCAGAGATATTCGTGTCCTTCTCTCTAGTTATTGCACCAACCTGTACGGGCAGAAAGCGAGATATTTTGTGGCTCAGTCTCAGTTTGACTCCCTCCGCTCCGAAGATCTGGACCATTTCCTGTCCGACATCGCTGGCACACAGACGGCAAAGTGATGACATCTCACCAGGCAGGGAACGGTCTTCTGTGGGAACAACGTCCTTGGAATAACAAGATTCTATCAGGCCCCTGTAGGCTCCATGTTAAAATGTGTCGCCAACTTTTAGACAAGTTCTGTCGTTACACACTTCATAGACGTCACTAGTATCGCTACCTTCGTAGCAGCTGGCGTAGCAAATCAAACAATGAATTTACAAAGCTGAGCGGCCGCCGACTCCCCGTGGCGGGCAAAAAACACGTGGGGATTTTTTTTCTATTTTTCGACACTAAAACACATTTTTATGCATTTAAGTGACATCTTCATTGTGTGTACAAAACTAAATTCTTGGCTACAAACTCCCCATAAGCCCTAATATTATATGTATTATATGGTTCTATTTACCCTGAGGAAGGTACTCACCTTGCAGGGTGACCTCCTCATTCTTCCAGGTGAAGACTTCACAGTTCCTGAGTCTCTGCAGAAGGGCAGCCGCCTCAGAAAACTCCATGCGAGGCAGGGACGTCTCCTGAAAAAAAAACATCACCATCACAAAGGGTTCTTGATGTGAGTGTTCTTACAAGTGGAGTGTTTTGGCAACGTTTTTACAGTACATAAACAGGCTTACTACTATATTTGCATCTACAAATTGTAAAAAAAAAAAAAATCCTAACAGAAAATTATGCGATTATTTTTTAATTGCTTATGGACAACCTTGATGAATTTTTTTTTACTGCAGAAATGAATTAAGGGCATCAAAATATCTTACCCTGACTTTTTTTCCAGATTTTTTAGAGGCCAGGAAGTACTGCTAAAAAGTTTTGCCAAGGTTGGGTTTGAACCCACACCTCTTTTAGAAGTGACGCGTATCAGTACTTTAAATAATTTTTTAAGAATAGTTCCTGGGCCATAATTTTTTTTAGAACAATCAGATTAGCATAACTTTGCACCTTCTTTTCAATTCTGCATACTTTTCATGCAGGTTGTCTATTACTGCATTTTAATTTTTCTGATCAAATCTACTTCAATTAACCTTATTAACACTTAAACAATAGACAATAATGGTTGCATTTTTTTATTTCATAATTAGAAAATATACCTAAAATTATGCTTTTCTGAATTTTTTTCAGATTTTTTGGAGTGCGAGAACTAATTTTAAAAAAATATTTAAAATCTCTGAATTAGGGTGGTACACCTGATGGGACAACCGTGACATCATTTGTCGTGCTGTGATTGGCTATTGATGACATCACGGTTGTCCCATCAGATGTACCACCCTAATTCAGATATTTTAAATATTTTTTAAAAATTAGTTCCCGCACTCCAAAAAATCTGAAAAAAATTCAGAAAAGCATAATTTAATGTATATTTTCTAATTATGAAATAAAAAAATGCAACCATTATTGTCTATTTCTACATCTGACAATACTAAACTAGAGAGCTACAAGTTTGATTCAGAAGCTAGGATAATTCATCGCCTGAGAATGCAAATCATGTAACTACAAAAAATTTGATGCAATTCTAAACCTTATCTCACTAGATGATAAGGGTCATGTTTTTTTTTTGTAGTTACGTGATTTACATTCTGTGGTATGTCCCAGGGGATGATTTTAAAATATAAAAAATTGCCGTGAAGTGGTGGATTTGAGGCTACTAGTGATGGGGAAAAACAAGCAAAGCTTTCTCCCTTGCAGTAAACATGGCTTTATATCAGGACTACAGCAATCATATTTCATAGAACATCATTGTAGAAAGTTCAGGATGTTGAGCTCATTCCATTTTAGGCTTAACCTGAGAAATTTGGACAACAAATTCGTTACAACAGATGATGTTCTTCAAATTAATTTGGTGGACAGTCGTCAAATTAGCTCTGAATTTTTTCGGAATTTTTTAACCATTGTTTTAGTTATAATTAATTTATTTAAATGAGAATTTTGTATCCTTCCAATGTTAAATTTGCTAATTAGCATTGGAAAAAAACTAAACAACAGATTCTTTTACTTATTATTATTTTTTTTTTTTTTTACTAAAACCTAATTTTTTAGACTATTTTTCTGAATTGTTCTCATATATTTTGAACCGTGGCAATGATTGTTTTTCATATGCCCTAAGAAACTTGGCAACGCTCTCAGGGACTGTAGTCACCTCCTCCTTCTGCCAGATTATTTGCATTACTAGTGCAACAGTGTTGCCAGTGTAGCCACGCCTTTTTTTTATGTGTGACCTTGACAGACAAATTCTCAGGTTATACCTTAACTGGCTGCTGTACTTACTATGATAATTCCCTCCATGAAAATCAACAACTAAAATGACCCCACGCCTGACTCACCATCACGCCTGAGAGAGGCTCGGTGTTCTTTATCCTCTGTCCTGCGTCCTTCTTGTACTTCGACCAAGCCTCGTAACCAGACTCTTCTTCAGGGGGAGGCTGTGGAGAAAACATTTAGTGAGACGAGGAATAGAGTATTGTCCTCAATTTTTTTTATTGCAGAAATGGATAGAGGGTGCAAAGTTATGCTATCCTGATTTTTTTCAGATTTTTTAGAGCCCGGGAACTATTTTTAAAAAATTATTGAAAATCCTTTTCGTGACGTCACGAGACGCCGCTCCTTAAGAAAAAGATAGGACTTGCCGCCGCGTGACGTCACAAAAAGAACTTTCAATAATTTTTTAAAAATAGTTCCAGGTCTCTAATAAATCTGAAAAAAATCAGGGTAGCATAACTTTGCACCCTCTATCCATTTCTGCAATAAAAAAAAAATTGAGGACAATACTCCATTTTGGTGTTTTATTTTCATACATAATTTCTAGCAAGATTTTTTTTTTCTTGTACTGTATTTTTAATTTCTTTTTAACTATATAAAAAACATTATACTGCATTTTTAGAAGATTTTACTTAATTAATTCTTTATTTATATGTGTTGTTTATTTTGTAAAACTTCTAAATTTTATACTGCTGATTCAACTTGTATTTAAAAACTATTTTTTCAATTTTTAGCAATTTTTAATTTAATAATTTGTTCCATAATTTTGTGTCTATGTTTCTTTGTGTATATTATATGTATATTTATCTACATGTATTTAGTTATGTTTAATTGTAACTGTACACTTTTTGTGTTTAATAAAATCAATCTGAAATTTAGAGGATAAAAAATACTTTTACTACTGTTCAGTTTACCTAATTATAAGTAGTACTGTATTGGTATATTTATTAACAGAGCAGAAAAAATTACACGAATTGTACTTATTTCTTATTTTATCATAATAATTATTTTTATATATAGATCTACAATTTGCACCAACTACTTTAAACACAAGTTTGACATTATCATTAAAATAAAAATAAATAAATAAATAAATAAATAAATAAATAAATAAATAAATAAATAAATAAATAAATCATCTTACCTGAAGGTTGCATCTTTTGACCTGACGTTCACCATCTGAGAGGGCCTCTCTAGCGAGGTCTTTTCTTTCTTTGTAGGCCCAGTACGCTGCCCAAACTTCTTCACCTGAACTTTTAGTTGTCTGCTTTGCGTCCTTGCTTCTTTCAGGTACACCCTTAGTTAATGTTCTCTCAGCTCTCCTACGTGTATCAGATGAAATGTCCTGAATAATGCTCGTTTGATCAGTTGAAACGTCCTGGATAATGCTCGTTTGATCAGATGAAATGTCCTGGATAATGCTGGTTTGATCAGTTGAGACGTCCACGGTAAAGCAGGTCACATCAGTTGGAGTGTCCTCAACTCTGCTATTCTGATCAGATGAAATGTCCTGAGCCCTGCTGGTCTGATCAGTTAAGGGCCCTTCACCTTTGTCAGTGTTATTGGCAGAGATGTCCTGGCTGTTCTCTTCAGCTGAGATGATTTTTGAGTCAGCTGTCTGTGTGTTGTCCACATAGTTGGAAAACTGGAGAACAAAAAAATCATTACACACAATGGAGTACCGACCTCAAAATTTTTTATTGCAGAAATGGATAGAGGATGCAAAAATATGCTACTCTGAATTTTTTCAGATTTTTCTGAGACCGGAAAGTATTTTTAAAAAATTATTGAAAGTCCATTTTGATGACGTCACGAGGCGCCTCTCCTTAAGAAAAGGATAGGACATTAACGCCCGTGACGTCATAAAACGGATTTTCAATAATTTTTTAAAAATACTTCCCGGGCTCAGAAAAATCTGAAAAAATTTAGAGTAGCATATTTTTGCACCCTCTATTCATTTCTGCAATAAAAAATTTGAGGTCGGTACTCCATAGTGACCTCGTAAAGCACCAAAAGACGGCAATGAAAGTCTCCTCAATATAATCAGTATCACTCAAATCCACGTGTACAGTCAATGGCTCATGTTACTGTATATAATATGGTCAACAAAAGCAAGTTTTTTTCTCAGATTAGATAATACAGATCAGCTGGCTCAATGCTAAAAAAATCCCATTCATAAAAATTATGAAAAAAATTTAAAATGTTCTCCTCTACATCCCCTATCAGTAGGTAAAATATCAGGTGTACAAAAACGAGCTAGTTTTCGAGTTATTAATTTTTAAAGTTGACTAATTTAACATGGAGAAATGGAACTTCTGTGTTAAATTAGTCAACTTTAAAAATTAATAACTCGAAAACTAGCTCGTTTTTGTATACCTGATATTTTACCTACTGATAGGGGATGTAGAGGAGAACATTTTAAATTTTTTTAATAATTTTTATGAATGGGATTTTTTTAGCATTGGGCCAGCTGATCCGTATTATCTCTACCTTAAACTACTCTGTTATTACACTTCGACGTGGTAGAGGAAAAATGTACTAATTCCATTGGTAAGCTGAAATTATAATAATAATAATTATTATTATACTACTTTGATTTTTTTTGTATGCTTGTATGGAGGATTATTTGTCATGTTTTGTATTGACGTACTTTCAAATTGTTTGTGATTTTTTTTTTTTTATTATGACATGCTTATATTGTTGTACAATCGAAGAGCAATGAAATGATTATGAATTACATTGTATCAACAGATATTTAATGTGAATAAATAAAATAAAAATGAATTATTATGAAAAAAAATCTTACTCTACTTGTAAACAAAATGGATTTAGGTTAGTTTTTTTCCAGCTTTCCAATGAAGTTAGTTGGTATATTTTTCCGCTACCACGTCGACTTTTGATTAGCTGATATCTCTTCAGTATCTGTTGACACAACTTACCTCACCAAAGAAGATTGTTGGGACTGCCGACCAGTTGAGTTTTCTCTTCAACGAGTTGACGAACATGTCGTCGGTGAAGTGTCGACCACACAACGACAATCTTTTAGTCCATTCTCTCTTTTTCAGCAGGTGGAAGAGACCGGAGTTTTTGATCCAAACTCCCCGTCTGAATCAATAAAAATTATATTATGTACAGTGCACAGCCCAGTTTTGGATTTTAGCCCTGTTTTGGTTCCGACCTGCTTTTAGGCTCCTTATAGGCAAAAAAAGTAAAAAAAGAAAATTTTAACTGATTAACCAAACCCTCCCTTCCATGAAAATAACAACTGCAATACCTTGATAACTTTTTTACTGGTTAAAAAAAAATCAAAAACGAATAAAAAAAGGGGTTGTAACAAATAATTCGTTTTTATTTTTTCATCACCAGTAAAAAAAAATATCACGGAATTGCAGTTGTTATTTTTATGAAAAGGCTGATTTGGTTAATGGGTTACAATTTTATTTTGTTACTTTTTTTTTTTTTGCTATAAGGAGTCCAAAAGCAAGCCTGGACCAAAACCGGAACATTTTTTTTTCATGTCCCTCCACACAAAAATTTTTTTTACTCAAAGAAATGCTCTGATATGGAACTGAAATTATGATAAAATCAATTGCTACATTCTATTGAACATGTTAATAATTTTTTCAAAATTTTAAGAACCCTAAATATGGCAGATAAAATTTGTTAAAAGTGAAAAATGTCTTAAGGGGGTCCGTTACTGGGCTGCGTGGTGTATGGCAGCTAGAATATGTAACTGGTGTTTTTATCAGGGAAAGTCATAAATTTCATGGTTTGACAAAGAGTTAAGGATACTGATTGTTGTAGTCCCATTTGATCAACATGTAAACCTTAGCAACCTCATAAAAATTCTGATTTTCTTTTAAAGACATTCCTTAGCACCAAGAAGTTTCAGAAAAAATTTCAAAACAATCGGATGAGCTGCTATTTTTTTCTTCAACTTCTTTGTGTTAAAGAGTGTCTCTAAAAAAAAAAAAAAAAAAAAAAAAAAAAATCAGAATTATTATGAAGTTAATTACTAAAGTTAACATGTTAATCAAATGGGACTACAATAATCAGCTTTTCTGTTATCTTACCCTTAAATCTGTCAAAGAAAAACAAATGGATCATATGTATTATGTACTTAGATCCTTGCTCATCTAGAGAAGCCAAGTTTATATATATGTCTACCTAGAATGCTGTGATGACCCATGATGGGGTGCTTGGAATTAAAGGATAATGTTAATAAGCAATAAGGAAATACAGTATCTAGGTTTATATATAGTCACCACAGACAAACAGACGAAGAACAGTGCAGGCTTGTTTAGATACTACCTAGACTGTCTTAATTGAGAGGGGTATCGGTGGAGGGGTTAAGAGATAGGGAAAACCAGTGCTGCCAATACCTGCCATCTGTGCTGTCAGAAATACTTGTGGAGGAGAAGAAACGGGCACAAAAATCCTGCACGGTCCTTATAGTCTGATTGTTACCAATAATACAGTATGCTACCAAGGTGGAACTTACAAGGATCATCTTATATTTATACTTCTAGTAATACACATAGAAATATAGTATAGGCTGAGTGGAAGAGAGCCAAGAAAAACACTGATATAAATTTTAGCGAGCTTCATTTTGGGGATGGACTTTGAAGTTTCTACAAAATTGACTCTCTCTTGGGACTAAATATGAGGTGAATATCTTAAAGGGACAAGGGACCATAAAAATAAGTATTTTTTATTTAAAAGTTACCCACTAACTGAGTATGAATATATGCCGCACGGTGGCGAGTGCCTCGATCAGGGTAAGTGCCCAGCGAGTAACTATAACGTGGATTGCTGACGTCAGCAATCACGAAAGGCATCATAGCTGCCTCTTCTCCATGTAACTCACTCCCCCCTCCTCCCGCCCAGCTATGCTCAGTGCGATGTTGCCTGCGGAATGCCCTGCGGCTGTATATATTTAATTAATTTTTATAAATTCGGGGGATGGTCCGAAAACGGATTTTTTTTTTTTTTTTTTACAAGGATACACCCCTAAAACCTAAAATACGAGCTTTTTCTAGAAGTCACAAAACCAGTAACGCCCTCTCTGATTGGCCGTGACGTCACTGCACCAAACCCCCTCCACTTACATACCCTGGCTATGCCAGACTTTGGAGTTGCGACTTCTGTTTAGGCGCAAAACAAAAAGCTCGAATTTTCAGCATAAGAGCTTACAGCTCGCGGCGGGGTACTGGGTAGGGAACGGATAGTGGCCACGGCCTGCAGGCTTACGCGTCCCAGCATTCGCTGAGGTGAGACTGAGGGAACCGTGGAAAACCTCAGTCAGGACGGACACCTCTACTTTTTCTCAATGGACCAAAGCGATGTCCAAAGCCTGGGGAACCACACAAAAAGTGCATCACTGCACTGGGTGGAAAGCGAGATGAATTTACCCCAGAGAGGGAGCAGCGTAATTTTTACTTGAAACGGTCACCCATCCAAGTACTAACCACGCTCGACGTAGCCTGACTTCGGTGATCTAACGAGAACCGGTCAATACACTGCGCCACGCTCGACCTCATTCCGATAGTACTCATTCCTCACATTAACATAACTGACATAAACTTTTTATGCATTCATGAATTTATTGTCCCCTGTCCCTTTAAGATACCACTCTACAGACAACTAAATATTATGAACGTCATCATGGCGGAGTTCAGTCTCAGGGGGTCATCAAGCTCACCTCGCCTCATCTTGGGGAAAGCTAAGGAATGGTACATTGTTATTTTTCTCATTTTGACGAGTTACTCCACAACTTTGGCAAACAGAGCCACCCTTTTTATAGATCTTGACCATATTGTATTGATATTACGAAGATTATTTGTTTACAACTCGAATATTTACTTCTATCCGCGCTAAACACTAAAAAACAGCTGATTAATCAGTGTAACCAACCTAACAATTTTTTTACTAATTTGGTAGATTCTACTAATTATACTTTCAATATGCTCGATATAAAAAAAATATTGTTGTACCGCTGTTCCTTCTATCAAAAAGCACTTAAGGTAGAGATAACGCCGAACAGCTGATCGACGTAATGCCCTTTGATTAACATGTAAACCTTAGCAAATTGACAAAAATTCTGAAATTTTTTTGAGAGGCAGATATTAGTGCCTAAAAGCCATAGAAAAAATTTCAAAACGATTTAACGAGCCGATTTTTTTTAATGATTTTTTTTTAATTTTCAGCATAGGGCTTTCCCATGGAGAGCCAAACTAAAAAATTAATTTAAAAAAATCGGCTCGTTAAATGTTTTTGAAACTTTTGCTATGGCTTTTAGGCACTAATATCTGCCTCTCAAAAAAATTTCAGAATTTTTGTCAATTTGCTAAGGTTTACATGTTAATCAAAGGGGATTACGTCGAACAGCTGTTCGACGTTATCTCTACCTTAAAATTTTTTCCTTTGCTTAATAATTAATCATTAATAATGATTAATTAAATAATAATGAAATTATTTGAATTATTTATAGTATTATTATTTATTATAGGGTTTGATAAAAAATAAAAAATTTATTATAGAATTAGTGATATTCATAATATATATATTATGTATTAGCTAGTATATTATATATAGGGATTCGATCTTGCAATATTGCAATATAGCGGTGCTCTTAGCTTTCCGTGCTCCGAGATTACCGTGCACCGAGTTTTCCGGATACCATCCCCTCCCTTCCCTGGCAGAGGTATCTTCTCCTCGTCCGTCCAACGACGTCACGCTAATCTGCTAATTTAAATTCAAGTTTCTCTACCTACCAAGTAATTACACCTCTTCTACCTTGGTTTATAATTTGGAACTAAAAAAGAAAGAAAACACATTTTATTTAGCTAAGATTTTTTTTTATTAAAAAACAATATTTCTATTATTTAATGCATAACTAACACACTGAGGGTGTTTGGCAAAACAATAACAATGACAGGCTATGTACACACATTATTATTATTATTACGCAACACAGAGATTGAAAAGATATTATACATATTTTTAAATATGATATTTAAGACAAAGTTTGAAGTTATAGCTTCTTACACAATGTTTTCTAAAAAACTACGATTTAATTAATTTGGAATATTTTACAAAATTTAAATGGAACCTCAATGAAACTTAAATTTCTATTGCATTAAGATAAAAGACCTCTGAAGTTTTGTTTTGCCAATTTTTGTCTGAATTTTTTAAACCTCTAACACCTTAAAAATTATGCTACAAAATGCTTCATCATGCAATTTATCATACAAGCATAATAAAGACATACCGTGACTATGATATCACAGCGTTTTACAGTACCACTAATTAGGTTCCTGCATATAATTTTTTTAGTAGCTCAATCGAAAGAGGGAGTTGAAAAATACACCTGTGAATTTTATGCGTTTTTTTTTAGTACTGCATCATTCTTAAAATAGAGATTAAAAAAGGTCACGTGACCTGGAGGCGCCTGCCGCAACGCCTATGACGTCATTACATGCTTTGGTTCAACTATATAGCACTTGTAAGAAATTACTGCATTGTTGCTTACTATATTTATTAAAATTATTATTTGTTTCCATAGCAACGTGATTGTTTACAAGCATTATATAGTTGAACCAAAGAATGTAATGACGTCATAGGCATTGCGGACGAAGCCTCCAGGTCACGTGACCTCTTTTTATTCCTATTTTAGGTATGACGCAGTACGAAAAAAGTTGAATAAAGTTCAAAGGTGTATTTTTTTTTTTTACATCTTCTTTCGATTGACCTATTGAAAAAATAACATGCAGGAACCTAACTGTAAAGGTGCTTTCACATATTCGAAAATCGCTACGGAGTTCCGTAGCTATGCCGTAGGCCTTTCACATATTCTCGTTCATCTGCGGCAGCTGCAGCGGAAAATTATGTGAATGCCGTAGCAAAATCAAACTCATCTTGATTTTGCTACGGAGTTCCATAGATCGATCGCGAGGTGCTGCGGTGCAGCTACGGTGTGCCGCAGCAAAATCAACACATTTGCTACGGAGTAGCTACGGAGTGTTTCCGTAGCGATTTTCGAATATGTGAAAGCACCTTAAGGGTATATATGTGTATTACTGTGTAATGTTTAAGAAAAAAAAAAAGTGAAAAAAATGACAGTTCAAAACTTTAGGTCTGGAATCCAAATGGGGAGTGATAGTGTTTCATGTCTCGTGTACAGTATAACAAGTCTGAGTTAACGCCCGACACTACGTCAAGCTCCAGGCAGTCTAGACCGAATGGCGGCATCCATAAGAGCTTTAATATTAATTTCAAGATGTCCGCCACATACAGTTGAATCCACACGAAAACTAGGATTTGAAATACTGTAGGTTGTCCATTATGATGTCTTTTTAAACGTCAAATTCAAAATATTTTAGAATAGCATACTTTTTAAAAGCAAATTTAGAAATTGTATGAAAGACAGATTTTTGTTTTTGGGTAAGGAGCCAGTCTCTCTATTTATATTTTTGTCTGTTTTATTGCATTTCTCTGTTTGTATACAAAACATGCACTTTATTTTATTTTTTTACAATAGAGTTTCATTTAAAATAAATAAATGGAGTCATTGTATTTAATTAAATATTAACTTAAATATAATTTTTAGCACCTACACATTTGACTTTCATATAAAACTAAAATTAAGGATAAGGTACCACACCCAATGTTAAAAAAAAAAAAAAAAAAAAAAAAAAAAAAAAAAAACGCACATGAAAATATGAAATGTATCTTTAAATGTTCTCTTTTACATCCCCTATCAGTAGATAAATTATCAGGTACATAAATTCAATCTAGTTTTTGAGTTATGAATTTTTAAAGTTGACTAATTTAACATGGAGAAATGGAACATGCATGTTAAATTCGAGCTATTTTTTGTTACTTATTAATTTTTAAAAATGACAAATTTAACATGCAAGTTCTATTTCTCTATGTTAAATTAGTCAATTTTAAAAACTAATACAGTAACGCAAAAACTAGCTCAAATTTGTATGTAACCTGATAGTTTAGCTTATACCTTATACTGATAGGGGATGTAGAAGAGAACATTTAAAGATACATTTCTTAATTTTCATGTGTGGGATTTTTTTTTTAACATTGGGCATGTTACCTTTTACCCTTAAGAAACTGAATTTAATAAACACCTTGCAAATAATACATTGTTATATTTTGTTGCAATGATCTTGTCCAACAATGGTCACAATTTTTCCATATATTTTTACAGGCTTGTGATCATTGCATTTTTATTTTATCGTCAAATTTATACATTTGTCAGTTAGCAATTTTGTGTGAAAATAAATTATGTCTAAATTTTTGACAACAGTATCAATATTACTAATATTTAATCAATGTTTCTACATGTTGTTAATCATTTATTGATATTTTTTTTAGTGGTTACAGATTACAAAATATTACTTTTTCCAAAATAAAAAAATTCATTGACAAAATAATTTAAAAATAGCATAATTTGATGTAAAACAAAATCAAATTTTGACAAACAATATTTAGATAAATGGAAAGTAACTGAAGGAAAATTATTATTAATTAAAAAATAGATGACCCTTTAAATAAAAATAATAATAACATTTTATTATTAGAAACTCATTACTGTATTATTTACTTAGTTTGTCTAAAACATCACAAAAAAATGTTGTCTTTTATTTACAACAATCTCAAAATTATTATTTATAATTATATTACATAATTATTGATATTTTATTACAATATTTTTACAGTTTGACTTTTTTTAATATATTTTTTTCAAAATGTATAGTTTATAATATTTTTAAGCACCATCAACAGAAGGAAAAAAATACATTGGATTTTATGAAATTGTAAATGCTCTAATAACGAGAAAAATATTGGAAAATTGATAGGCCAGTCTATTGTAGGCAGATAAAAAAAGGTAGTTTTATTTTAGGATAGATATAACATACAGCAAAACCTCCTTTTAAAAATTTGTTAAAAAACTTTGTAATTAGAATATAATTAAATGAGGACCTTTTGCGATCAAACAGATTTGTGGATAAAGTTCATTTTCTTACCTCATTTCACTGATAATAACCTCTAGTGAAAATAGCTTTTAAACCAGTTGGATTGATGCATTCAAATGTCACAATAATGAAGAAATCAGATGTATATCAGTTTTGTATGTATTGTTTAGTATTTAAATTTTAGTGTAAAAATTATTATAGCTAACTATAGCTTCAAATTTTCACCCTTTATATTTTTTTTAAAATAAACAAATAGAATTTTGACATAAAAAAATGTATTAAGTATAAAGCATAATTATAAATTGTTAGACCCCCCCCCCCCCCCCCTCCATCCAGATTATTCAAAGTCTAGTGTAGTATTTATAAAAGTTGTTTTTAAAAATAATAATAAAAAATTTAGTGGACTCTTCAATTTATAAATTAAGCACCCTCTAATTAATGTACATTTTAATTTTATTTCATTACTTAACTAATTAAGGGTGCAAGGCCACGGGGTTGACAACCCCATCTCTTGACAAATTGGTTTTTATTTTCTTACGGGCAGAGTTTTTAGAGTATCAACTTGAAACTTAATCAGGACAATACAGCTAAAAACCATATTTTTTATTTAGTCTTTTTGCATTGTGTTTTCAAATCCAAAGTTTTTGTTATATTATTAATTGTTGAGGTTTTACTGTATACATTTACCAATACAAAAAATTTCTCAGACTTTATTGATGATAAATTTCATATTTTTATTTATTTATTAAGGTAGAGATAACGCCAATCAGCTATTTGACATACTTCCCTTTTATTAACATGTAAACCTTAGCAAATTCATAAAAATTCTGAATTTTTTTGAATTTGCTAAGGTTTACATGTTAATCAAAGGGGATTACGTCGAACAGCTGTTCGGCGTTATCTCTACCTTAAAATAATTATAAAACAATGTCATGTAATGTGATGTAGTATGATGTAGAAAAATTACTTTATAACATAGTAGCAAAATAAATATATTTTATTGTTGAAACTTAGACCATTCTATTATATTGTAGAAAAATGTATCAATTAAAAAAAAAATTAATACTTTTTTATCATATCAAAAAAACAAAAGTAGAAAAATACAGAAAGTAGTTCATCATTTTTTTTGTTTTCGTTATAAAATGATTATTAACAAAAATCTGAAATTATCAGAATTAAGAAAACCAATTATTTAATTACAATGGAATGTAGTTACACGTAGAGTAAATAAATATTCATGTAGTTAATAATTACAAAAAATAATGATTAAATACATTAAATAAGAAAACAATATGGTATATAATAATGAAGAAAATAATGGCACTGTAATAAAAACCTTAACTAAATGATAAATAAAACAAAAAAACCTACCGATATGTGCCTATATAATCAAAATTAATTTTCATACAAAATATTGGCAGCATTTTGATGAGCATAATTATACTTTAGATACATTTGGGTTTGCTTGGTTAATCATAAACAAAACTTTTATGCTAAAAATACATCATAAAATCTGATAGAAAAATCTCACAGAAAAAATGTTAATAAATAATTTAATAAAGTTAACAATGTTTGGTGCAAGATTTTATTTGGTTTGTATTATTGATGATCTCAAAATGTATTTACTACAAAAAATTACATCTCCGAAAATGTGTTTTAAATATTACAAATTTATTTGCAATACACAACCTGCATGGAACTTTTTATTGCAAAAATGGATAGAGGGTACAAATTTACGCTACTTTGATTTTCTTCATATTTTTTAGAGCCCGGGAAGTATTTTTAAAAAATAATGGAAAGTACAGAAACAAGCATCAATTCTTAATAAAAGAATAGGACCTAAAAGAGGCATGAATCCAACTATTGCAAAATATTTTAGCAATACTTCTTGGCTATAAAAAGTGTGAAAAAAATTATGGTAATATAATTTGTCAATTCATTTCTGCAATAAAAAAACATACATTTTTTCCATTATAAACCTTATACAAATAAACATAAGGTCTATAATTGCATCAAAATCTTGTAAGCTTATATTTTGAGGAGATTTATTTCAATATTACTTTGAAATTGCCTTTACTTATAAATTCATGAGTATTATTACACAGTTAATTATAATGTTTTAATGGAGGCATCAAGTCAGCTGATTTTGCGATGTTGCCAATGTCCTATCCAATCCTATATATAAAAACAACATGAAATGGCTTTTAAAGCTTTAAAAAAATTGGAGATAAATAAATAATTGATTTTTATATCAGAAGAACTCTAAAAGGAGGGTGGAGAGGAGAGGTTTTCAACTTAAGAGTGAAGTAACACGGATCAGCTGGCTCAATGTTAAAATAATCCCACACATGAAAATTATGAAAAAAAAAAAATTAAAATGTTCTCCTCTACACCCCCTATCAGTAGGTAAAATATCAGGTATACAAATTCGAGCTAGTTTTTGAGTTTTGAATTTTTAAAATTGACTAATTTAACATATATGGAAGTTTGAGTTTTCCATATTAAAGTAGTCAACTTTAAAAATTCATAACTCAAAAACTAGATCGTATTTGCATACCTAACTACTGATAGGGGATGTAGAGGAGAACATTTCAATTTTTTTTTTTTCATAAATTTCATGTGTGGGATTATTTTAACATTGGGCCAGCTGATCCGTGTTACCTTACCTTTAATAGTTTTAACAGTAACTCGGAAGAAATTTAAAAAAAATCTTAACCAAGTGGCTAAGGGAGAAAATTTTCCTGGGGGGAACACTTGAAGCCTCTATTACAAATGTTATTAGTGAATACATTTTGAGATATCACAATCTATAATATGGAGTTCAACAATTTCTTAATTTCTATTTTAATGCTGTGCAAATTGGTGCACAGATCAAAGTCTTCTACTCGCAATGATTGTAACAATGGTTTATAATGTCTGTCTGTCTTCATTGTTAACTACGAGACAATGTGATTTTTGCCTACAATAATACAGAACGTAAAGGTATTGTTGGCACTTGTAGCGCATAAACTTTCATAATTAACGATTATTTACCATTAAAGGTGTACCGAAGCAAATACTTTTTTTCACATATTCAAGCAGCTAAGAATTCTTCTGGTACCCCTGTGGCTAAAATATTTTCGTACGATGTCTAGTTATTTTACAATTAAAGTAAAGTGCGCGGTAGAAAAAAAAGTTGAGTTAGTATCTTCTAAAAACAGTTCAAGTAGTCCTCCATATCAAACCAAAATTCAAAAAATTCTATCTCAAATAGGTTTGCCAGAAAAAAATTCCAAAGTCAGAGTGAACGCGTCGCTTAACATGGGGCCTTACCTGACAAAAACCCTCGAATATATCGAAAAAATACACCGTTAGGTGGTATGAAAAAAATATAGTGATATTCTATGACCCAAGCTTTAACCAAAAACCGATTAAAAAAAATTGCTCTCGAATCCATTTTTCCGTAAAAAAATAATAAAAAATCTTATGGGAATTAAGATGGTAGATTTTCTTGATTTTTTTACGGGAAAATGGATTCGAGAGAAATTTTTTTTAATCGGTTTTTTGTTAAAACTTGGGTCATAGAACATCACTATATTTTTTTCATACCACCTAACGGTGTATTTTTTCGAGATATTCGAGGGTTTTTGTCAGGTAAGGCCCCATGTTAAGCGACGCGTTCACTCTGACTTTGCAATTTTTTTCTGGCAAACCTATTTGAGATAGAATTTTTTGAATTTTGGTTTGATATGGAGGACTACTTGAACTATTTTTAGAAAATACTAACTCAACTTTTTTTTCTAGCGCGCACTTTACTTTAATTAGTTTGAAAAGGGAGTTCAAAAACCGTTGATTGATTCAAGCCGGCATGAGGTAGCTGATACGACGAGAAGGGGGCGGAAGGAGGTTCCCCCATGGGAGATTCTCGTCGGATCAGCGACTCTGCTACTGCCACACGCCGGCTTGAATCAACTAACAAATTTTGAACTTCTTTTTCAAACTAAATAAATAATTGTAAAATAACTAGGCATCGAACGAAAATATTTGAGCCACAGGGGTACCAGAATAATTCTTAGTTGCCCGAATATGTAAAAAAAAAAAGTATTTGCTTCGGTACATCTCATAAGTTAAAATGTAAATCAACAACTGTACCATGTTGTTCCTTTCACTTGAGAGACATTACCAACAATACTTTGTTTACTAACAATGAGCAGAAGACTTCACAACAAATGCTGACATAAGAAAACATTTACTTTTGAAATGGAAATATGAAATTCATATCAGCATTTTTCAAGTCCTTGGTTATTTATTGAATAAAATATTAATATTGTTCACATTACTTCATTGCTTTTTTTTTTTATTGCCATCTTTACTAAATATTTTTTTTTAAACTTTTTCAGAAATCCAATTATTTATAAAGATGCATATTATTGCTACATTTTAACCAAAAAAACAAATTTGCACCAAACTTTTGTTTATGAAAAACAAAAAACATTTCTCCAATTTCCAGAACAAATTAAAATTATTTTAATCTCATTCTAATAATTATTAACACATTTAAAGTTAGGTATAAAAAAACAAATTAAAATGAATTATTACTTTTTTTTTTTTTTTTTTTTTTTCTTGTAATGGCCTAATATAGGCAAGACATTTTAATGATAATAAATTTATATTAGATTACATATTATTTACCTTAATTATTATATAATACAATTACTTGTCTAATATTATGAACAATAATTATTTATATTATTTATTTATATAATACATTATTTAATTATTTTTTTATTATTATTATTATACATACTGGATGGTCTTAATAATACAGTTAGAAGATTTTAAAGATTTTTTTAAATACATGCTTTTAGATATTTTATTTAATATATTCTCTAAAAATCTCATTATATTTTATAATTAAATAATGACCTCTTCATTTTTAATAAATTTTTGTCATTTAAGATCCAGTATATCATCACAACTGTCCAATCTAAATGGTTTGTTATTAGATCCCAACATACGACCATGTTCGACTAACGGCGTCTTATCTTCTAACGGATCTGCGACTCTTATTCTAATTTTATTTGGATCATTTGGACTTGTAGGTAAAGGTAATAATCTTGGCGGTGGTTGGGGGGATGGATTTCGAGTGCTTACATCTCCATTTTGAGCAGCAGGGACGAAAATTCTCACCACGTCTTTAGACCCCTGACTTGCGGGACTTGGATTTCTGCGAGGTGATCGAGGGGATGCTCTCGGACTCAAGTTACCGTTGTCGGTGAGTCCGTCAAGACGCTGGTTGTGTCGTAGTGGACGAGGAGAACTCCGTGGACTCTCAGAAACTGGACTCTTGCGTGGAGAACCATCTGTAATAATGAAGACTGTCAGACATTGTGAACTGCTTGAAATTAGCTGGACACTTTTATAACAAGGAAATTTAAAAATAAGCGATATCAATATAAAACCTGTATCAAAAAACTTCATAAAACATGGGAGGTCTGTTCGTAAATACACAATCAGAAAGAATCGATTATTTGTGATGAACCTTATGTACATGGAACATAAGGTTCATCACAAATAATCGATTCTTTCTGATTGTGTATTTACGAGCAGACCTAATATTGTTAATTCTTTCCATCAATTATCCTTAGAAACAAGGAATATGATTGTATTTATCTGTCCTCTAAATAATTTTTGAATGTATTTTGACGAAGTAGTTTAATTTGTTTGAAATGTCTGATAGTAGTTAGTTGAGTGGCTAAACACTATGTGAATGGGATATCCTTTTTCAGCCACCAATTGGGCAGCATTTTTATGCATTTTGTATAAAGATTTATGTATTTTGTTTTTCTGCTCAATAAACATTTTTATTATTATGCAAATGCTGGAGCATAGAGACTAATTAGGGAACATTCATAAAGCCATAAGGTCACATTTAGAGTAGATATTTTAAACCTTAAAATTGTCTAAATCGAGCTTAACACCAGGCCTTAAATCAAGCCTTTCCCTCTGTCACAACATTGGAAGGCTTAATTTAAGGCTACATTTTTTTAAAGCCCAATTTTAGGCTCAATTTTAAACACAATTTTAAGACTAAAAATATGGTGCACTACATGTAACCTTACGGCTTTGTGAATGTCCCTTAGTAACGTTTTTGAACCACTAGCCAAATTAAAAACATCAACCGTTTCAGAAACAGCTGGCAGTTCATGCAGGGCTGGAAGTCTTATTCTTTTTTTCTGGAAGTGAGTACAGTACAAACCTAAAAACACTAGCACCATCTCTTGAAAGTATTGATGTAAATTCCTATATAAATTATAAAAAAAAGACAACAAAACCAAATTCTTATTCAATTTAGTATGGACAGAAAGCAGAAAATGTACAAATTTTGAAATTATTTAAAAATTGTTTATGGCACTTTATAGAAAAGAAAAAGTAATGTCAATGTAGGTTTTACTTTTTTACAAAGTCTTTTGCTCGTTGTTAGTAAACAAAGTATTGTTGTGTAATGTCTGTTGCTTGAAAGGAAAAACATGGGACGGTTGTTGATTTACATGTTAACTTATGGAAAATGACCGTTAATTATGAAGTTGAAACGGTTAAATTACCTAGCGCCAACAATGCCATTACGTTCTCTGCTCTGGTGGCAAAATTAGGCATTACGTCGTCCCATGTTTAACAATGAAAAATGCTTCATGCGACAGACATTATAAATAATGGTTTGTTACAACCATTGTGCGAGTAGAAAAGTTTGATATTTTATATTCTTAAACCAAAATTCTAGAATTTGTTTCCTCCACCACTCCAAATATTTCACAATGTTGAGGATAGAATTCTGGATTCTTGAAAAGTTCGTCGCACTTGCACAGAGATGCTAATTTGAACAGCAGGTGAGGGGGAAAATTATTTTAGAATTTCTTGAGAATCAGCTGTTCAGTAAAAAAAAAATAATAATAATAAACATAGAATAATTTGAAGAGAAAACAAATAGTTGTTTCATACCTACCATTTTTTTTTATACGAGGAATATGACTCTAGTATTATTATATTATGGACATTAGAATTATCATGCTGTACACTCTAGATACAGTATTTTCTTTTATCATTTTTTTTTTTAGTGTAATATATCTAAAATTAATTCTGAGGAAATAGCTATGTACAGATTGTAGCTCCAAAGGCTGGTCTACAAGTTGCTTAGAGTGAATAGTTAGTGTCAAAAACTCATTTTATTACTATTCAGAATCATTTCAGTCACACAAATAAGAAACAATATTTTGACGTGAGACATTCTTGCAGTACCATCATCCCTCATTCAAAACAATGAGTTATACAATGATTATTTGCAACAATGAGCTGTCTTCTTTACCAATTTATAGTTAATAATTTTACCCTGTTATTGTAAATAGCTTGTAGCTGCAAAACATCAAATATATCAAACTTTTCTCAGTTATAAATCACTAAAAAAAATATAAATCTTGAATTATCTACTGTATTTTTCAGTTTGGACCAAAGTTCCGTAAGGGAAAGTTCCCTAAAAATCTTATTCTTAGTGAAAAAACGAATTCACATTGTTGTTTTTAACATAGGTTAAGATAGGACGGTGGAAACATTGAAAAATCAGCTGACTTGAAGCCTCAAAAAGACAGAGATATGAACTGACCGAGTGCCGTTATGTGCAGATGATCCGTCCCTGTCAAATGTGCCTTCGGAGTTGACCTTCCTGAGTCCTGATGGTTCAGAGACTCCGCCGAGGTCCTCCGAGGTCTGTGATTGGTCGGCAGATGGACGGGTGGAGGCAGTGGAGGGTCTGAGGCCTCCGAGCAAGCGTCCTCGAGTTGCTGGGACGCCCGAGAGGCGGAGCCACCTGCCGTCGTCGCGCTGGAGAACACGGAGAGGTCGGCTGTGGAGGTCACGCTCGTGTCCGCAAGAGAACGTCGAGATCCAAGCATGGAGGTCGCTTCGTCAGGGTCAAATGAGAACCGAGCGGAACCTGAGGGCAAGTGGGGAGTTAGTGATACTGGTTTGAGGAGCTGATGCTAATTTGTGGTAAATCCAATGTTAGTAAAAATCCCATTCATGAAAATTATGAAAAAAATTTAAAATGTTCTTCTCTACATCCCCTATCAGTAGGTAAAATATCAGGTATACAAAAACCAAAAAAAAGGTTCAGTAGGCAGTTCTATGGACTCCTGACGACGAGCTGGTTCCGTTGGACTGGCTCCCTTCATGTTAAACATCTGATATAAACTCCCCCCACACACGCTCCCATCCACTCACCCTCCCCCACCGAGGCCCTTGAGTCTCTCTGATGTCCTCCGTTGCTCGAGGCCGGCGTTGAGTCCGCGGTGGCTGCGTCAGCGAAGGCCGTGTCCCTCCTCATGACGACGCTGTCTCGCGTGGCCGCTTCGACGGAAGTGAACTCTCCGCGACGACCAACCTGTCGCAAAATGTTGACGTCAGTATCCGGAATAATGGTCACAGAATGAGATAGTGGTGAATGGATAACAAACATGAAAATTTTTTATTGCAGAAATGAATTGAGGGTACCAAATTATGCTACTCTGAATTTTTTCAGATTTTTTTGAAACACGGAACTATTTTTAAATAATTACATATTGAAAGTTCTGTAAGTTCAGTTGGCACCCCTGAATCCTTAATAAAAAGGATAGGACCGAGACGCCTATTGATGCCTCCAGGGAGCGTGACCGCACTTTCAATAATTATTTAAAAATAGTTCTGGGTCTCAAAAAAAATCTGAAAAAATTCAGAGTAGCATAATTTGGTACCCTCTATTCATTTCTGCAATAAATTTTTTTCATATGTATGTTGTCCATTGTACTAAAATTACAATACTTCTCGGACTATAAAAAATCAGAGTGACATAACTTTGCACCTTCTATCCAATTTTGCAAAAAAAATTTTGAGGTCGATACTCTACTTTTTTTTTAACTTGAGTGCGTTCGAGGTGACTGTCCAACCCAGTCCGGACCGGTCCGGACCGTCTAAAATCGTTTTTTTACAGTCGGACTGCCGTCCATTTCCCCTCCTTACCTCCCCTCTCATGACGTCACTTCCGCAGTCCGGCCGGTGTTGAGCGGTCCGGCTAAAAAGTCGGACGAGTCCCTCTATAGTCGGACTGTAGAACTAAACTGAACAACGAAATGCGTCACAATACTCGAAATGCGCAATGTTTTGGTAATTTTGGCGCAATCCTTGGGCGGGACGGGATACATGCACCTTTTCTCTATTAATTGCAGCGATCTACAGCAGCAGGCTCCATTTTTACTGTACCAAAAATTACTGTACGCCCCCTTTCACGCGCCCGACAGCTGATAGCAGTCGATCCGTCAGACTGCGCGTTTTTTCTTCAAAACCAGACAGTGACGTAAATATGACGTTTCAGACCACGTGACCAAAATATGCCGCCATTTTCACAGACCAGTCCGGACAGGGTTGGACAGTCACCTCGAACGTACTCCTTCTCTTTTTTGAAATCTTTAGTTTTCTGTTACTCCCACTAGATGGCTCACACTACTAACCTGCTGGTGTAGAGTCGGGGCGTTGAACATCCCGAAGGGTTTCTGCGGCAGTTCGTGTGCGGGAGGGTTGCCCGGATGGTCAAGTTTGCTCTTCCTGAGCTCCTCCATTGATCGGTCGAGCATCGTGACGACCTCATCATCGTCAAATCCAAAGTTCTTTTCTAGACGAACCTGCAAACAAAACAAAGTCAGGAATACAAATAATGGATTCATTATCTACCATTTTTGTTGGTCTTTAAGGACGAATTTCAGTAACTCGATATCTCAAAATGTCCCCCTTAATTAACTTAATTTTAAACTTGTAAACAAGTAAATCTGGGAATTTTGTATAACTGAGGTAAAAGCTTAAGAGTGAGAGAAACTGGAAATTGAGCTGTTGTGAAAAAAAACACCCCTTGAATTCATTTAAACACCATAAAGAATTTAGTTTTGGAATATCTCAAATTTTTAAAATACAGTTTATTTAATTTTAATCTTTCTGGCAAAAATATTCTATGATTTTAAAGTACAAATCAACGTGGTAGCGCCCATTTGTCCCATTTGCTTTCAGAATAGATCTGATTTTAATTTATTTACGCTATGCAGTCATCTTTTGAGTATTTTCAGAAGCACTATCAGTGTTTTATCGGCGTGTCTAACTATTTTAGTGTAAAAATTTACTCAAAAGATTGCTCTGCATAGCGTAAATAAATTAAAATCCGAACTATTCCGAAAGCAAATGGGACAAATGGGCGCTTCCACGTCGAAATACTAATGTTAAGTACAGTAATTTTAGTTATAGTAAGTTAAAATAGATGAGATTCAACTTTACCTGTAGAAACTGGAGGATGTCGTCCATGCCGAGCTTGAGAAGGGTCCTGCGGTGCATCTTGAGCAACGTGTACGCCATCCCGGTGAGCACTTTCTCTCCCTCCAGCAGGTAGACGTCCCACACTCTCAGGGTCAGGGTGAAGGGGATCTGAGGGACACAACAATTAGAGCATTGAGCTCTATACAAGGCTAGAGGGCTAATCAGCTGTTTTAGGCGCGCACGGCGTCTGGGAGGAAAGTGGGTGGTGGTCGGTGCTATCGAATGCCTGGTTGACCAACCTAAGAAAGTTTCCTTATAAAATAAATATTAAAAGTTACACTGCAGTTGGCAATTCTGAGGAGAATACGTTGGAATGTGTGACGAAAGCGCAATCTCCCACCCACTTCCTCCCGCCGGACCGTGCGCACAGTTTAACATTGAGAAGTATAGAGCATTATCCCTCTAGCCTTGTATAGAGCTCAATGAATTAGAGCTTATGAGAGTGATTTATAATCCAGCTCTTGCACTATCTGCAATATACAATAATGGTTGCATTTTTTTATTTGATAATTAGAAAACATACATAAAATTATGCTTTTCTGAAATTTTTTCAGATTTTTTAGAGTGTGGGAACTTATTAAAAAAAAAATTAAAATCTCTGAATTAGGGTGGTACACCTGATGGGACAACCGTGACATCATCAGCAACCAACAGTAATTTTAAATTCTATTATGTAATTTTAACTTTCATGTTTTTTTGCATTAAATAATTCCTAAGTATGTATCTGTTTAAAACATACGTTACATATTTTTTTTATGTCCAAATTCTATATTCCAATTAAACAAATAAAAATTACAATTTAAGTAAAAACATGAAAATTAAGTTACTGAATCAACTTGGTAATTTTCCACTTTTTTCAGGTAAACTCAAAGAACAATATAATGAAGAACCTACATGAAATTTATTATTTGCAGAAATGAACAAATTAAGCTACCCTGATTATTTAGATTCCACGAAGTATTACTAAAAAATTATGCAAAGGTAGCCCCTATCCTTTTATCTGTCTTTGATTAACAAGTAACACCCTGTACTCTTAATATATTTTCAAAAAAAGTTCCTGGTCTTGAAAAAAAAAAAAAAAAATCATAGAGCATAATTTTGGACCTTCTAATCATTTCTGCAATAACAAATTTTCATGCAGGTTTTCCATGCTATTCTAAAATATCTAAAAAGCTAGGATGATTTTTACACATTTTTAATGAAAATAAATCTTGATGTTATATGTGTTGAATGGAGTATCGACTTCAAAATTTGTTATAGCAGAAATGGAAAGAGGATGAAAATTTATGTTACTCTGATTTTTTTTCAGATTTTTTAGGGACCGGGAAGTATTGCTAAAAAGTTTTAGCGAGGTTGGGTTCGAATCCACGTCCCTTTTGGGTCCTATCTTTTATTAAGAGAGGCGGCACTTTTTCTGCACTTTCAATAATTTTTAAAAAATAATTGCCGGGCTCTAAAAAATCTGAAAAAAATCAGAGTAGCATAACTTTGCACCCTCTATCCATTTCTGCAATAATAATAATAAAAAAAAAATTGAGGTCGGTACTCCATTCCTTAGAGTACACTATCTACAAAACCTATTTTTTTTTTTTTTTTTACCACTGGCATTTCTCCTGATAAGTTAATTTATTTTAATTGAAAACCCACCCTGTCTAGGAAGCACTGGAAGAACCACTTGAGGGTGTAGATGCCGGTGTCCACTCCGTTCTTGTCCAGGTGCTTCTTGAGCCTCGGCAGGAATTTCTTCATGATTCGGTCGTGGTGTTCTTGAAACCTCAGCAGTTTCGGGAAGCCAGGAATGAAGAACCCTGCGCACACATTGTCGTTAGATGAGTAATTCTGTGTCTGAACTTAATATTTGGAGGAGCAGGGCTTTTAGATTTTATGTGCATATCATAGCGGGTGTATAGAAATTGAAGTAGAGGATGTTTTAAATTTTATTAGTTTTAAATAAAGGTTTTTCCAAATTTCTGTTATGAAAATTATTTTAATGCATAAAGTGCGAAAACTACAAAACAAATACAGGTCATGCTGTATTTTTTATTATTTTTTTTTTTCATTTGTTTCTTTGTAAAATTTTACAAGTTTTGAGTTATTTTTAGATTCCTTAAAGTTTTTTTTAGAAACCTAAACATTTTGATATAGGTTTAATATATCAATTATTAAACAGCTGTTTCTAAAATAATGAATGACTAACCTCATGAAACAAACAACACCAGTAATGTTCATATTACAAGAAGTTTAATGAACTCACCATGCATGGCATATTTTCTGTCTGCCACGAGAATACTGAGTGCCCAGAACGCCTCTTCCTCATTGAGGTACATGAGTAGAAGCGCTGCGATCTGCGACATGCCCTGACAGTATCCGATCTCAAGGTTGTAGACACTGTAGGCTCCGAGCACATTGAAGAGAGCCTGCTGCTTGGGGCAGTAACGCTCTCGGAACATGATGTGGTCGCGGTATGTCCGGTTCACGTCTAGGTCAATCTGACGGATGTCAGGGGACCATCGCCAAGCAAGGTCTCGCATCTCCTGAGGAAGGGACGTTAGTTTAGACATGGAGATCCAGAAGAAAAATTTGGGATCAGAATAATTAAATAGGAAAATTATGAAAAGAAGACTTTTGAACAAGGAAAAATGATGAAAGAAACGGGACTTTTGGACTTTTGCAGTAAGGACTTCATTTTTAAATAAACCTCCATTTAATTTTTACTTTTTAACCTCCAGGGAATGCAAAACAATTAATATGGTGAATAAATTTAATAAATACATAATAAACAATATCACATTTTGTTTATAATGATTATGCCAATGAAGATGTTATTTTACCTCCACAGTTTTTATTTCTATGTATATTATTGACTATTTTATATTATTTAATTTGATTTAAATATTTCTGTTCAAATATTGGGGTTCATTTTTACATAATTTACAAATATTACTATCCTGGATTTTAAACTTCTTCTGATAACATCCAAGATAATTATGGCCTGTGTCTAATCTAAATTTAGCAGTGTCAGTGAGTTTTTACTGTATATTTTACTGAAAGTTCTATGCTCATCGTAGGTGGGACATGTCTCACTCACCTCATACTTTCCTTGCTGCTCTTCTTTGACTCTGGCCAGGCCCAGTAGATGACTCCACACCTCCCCTCTCAGAGAGTCAGGCACCCCTTTGTAGATTCTCTTGCGTAGCTTGTCGGTGGTGGTGGTGGTGTGGGTCGACCACGACTTAAGCATCTTGAGCCACTTCTTGATTCTCTCCATCTCAATGTCACGTAGCTTCTTTTCATGAGGGTCTTTGGTGGTTGGCAGTCGTTTGTCGCTGTGGAGTTATAAATAATTAGTGGAATTGTCCATCAGAGGAAGTTGTAGGGTGGGTTTTTAATGTAAATTGATACAGTAGAAGGTTCAGTAGCCAGTTTAATAGACTCTTGATGATGAGCTGGTTCCATTGGACTGGCTACTGAACCTTCTATGATGAATCCATCCATGAAAAAAAATTAAAGGTCTAAGAAAGTAAGTGAATTCCCTAAAGAAAAAATACTATTGTTTGAGAGAAACTAATGCTATTAGAAATTTTAAATTTTGACAGGCTTCCATACATACAGGAAAAAGTATAATACCAAATTTGCATTAGCATGCTACTTATTTTATTACTCATAATTACCAACATAAAGCCTAGCTGTTTGATACAAAAAATACAAAAAATTATTTGCATAATAATTGGATTTAGTGTGCAAAAATAATAACAATAACGATGTACATTGAGGACCTTTTATGAGATGTTTTTAGATTTTTTACTTTTAAAATTAAATAATAAATAAAGTATTAATAAATAGTTATGTCAATCTTAAAGTACACTGCAATCAGGAAAAAAAAAATAAAAAATGGAGTGAGAAAACAAATTAGTCACCGAAATGTTATATAACATGTTATATAAATGTTACACCTTATTTCTCTAAACAAGCACGACAAACCGAGAGCTAAAAGTGCACCTCTCTGAGCTAGAGATGCATTATACCGCCTCTGTGGTTCACATTTTAGAGGTTATAATTATCATCTCAAAGAGTTTCTTTTTTTCTTTCAATTCAGAAACATTTGTTCCTTAAATTTACCACCTACAATAGAAAACTGTGATAATAGAGTGGCATTGATGAAAACAACCAATTTTATCCAACTTGTAACACGTGGCTATTGTGACTTACTAAATAATATAGAACACATTTATTTTTGTATCAACTTAATACCGCATTGATATTGACATTTCCCTATGATAATGACATTTAATAACATAAGGGTCATTTTCTTCATGCACAGATTTAAAAATGACCCTTCATGACAAGTGAAGAGGGTAGACAATATGTTATTGTGTCATATCCCAGTTTTTAAACCAGATTATTAACCTATTGTGTTGTAGCATTTTATCATATATATTTTTGTTTTCTTGTGATATTTTTATATTTTATATACTGGGAGTTTTATTGCAATTGCGCTCAAACCATGATAAGCGATTAAGTTTTAGAACATTCTCGATTTTTTAAAATTTATTTCATTATTCCATTCGTTTGCAGGGAAATATTCTTTGACTTCAGCAGTAATTAACTGAGATTAATCGTTAAAGAAACATTTAAAAATTCTAATTTATTAATTGAATCAAATCACAAAAATATAGCTTATAATTCAACAACATAAAATTAAAAAGAAAATGAGAAAATGCTCAATAATAATTTTATTGACAACATGCATAATATTTTTTTTTATATTTGCAAATTATACTTAATTAAAAAAAAATATGCATAAAATTACTGATTTAAATACATAGTAATTTAAATATTTAACCTTACTTATAATTAAATTATTAAAATTGGACATTAACTTTATCAAGAACAGTCTGAACAGAGAATCTATATAATTAGCAACAATTTACAAATCCCCCCCCTCCCCTCAAGTTCACATATTATACGGTAAGAATAATAATAATAAATAAGTAATCTGTATATGCATGCATGGTTTCAAAATATTTCAATACAGATGACAAAATCAATGTAACAAAATAGGAAATGTGGCAATTTATCATAGAATGTTCAGGAAACATATGGATTGATCCTTTATCTTTATATATATGTTTAACATGGGGCATTCTGATTGCGTCAGGGGACATACATGACCAGAAATGTGTCAATTTTGCCCCAAAATACCAACCTGATTGCGTCAATTCAGCGTCATTGGCATGCATTGCTAGCATTTGTGTTATTATGTGTCATATCTCATATTTTTAAAACAAACGTAATCAAAACGTTATATTGATGTAATAGACTTTATAATAAATAAATAATTTATCGATTAGAACGTTTCATTGACGGCTGATATGCAAGTTCAGCAATGTAATAATGATAATAAAATAAACTAATTAACGAACGTATCATAAACGTTTTTTCAAACTTCATCAATTATTATATTTGTCTATACAGCAGCATTCTACAAGTAAGCCTAGTATGCATAACAAGAAAAGAACGAAAAAAAGTGTTATTATTTATTTTTAATACATATATATTAATAACAGGAAAAATGTTTTTATTTGAAATTTGCATAATTCGTATAAATTTAAAGGAAGGATTTGATAAATAAAATAATAATTATGCATTGTAATTAAATAAAAAAAAATTAATAAAACAATAAAAAGTTGTAAGCATCTGGCACTTCCTTACTTTTTATAGTCAAGGCTTAAACTTAATAGCAATGAACTACAATCCACCAAGCAGGTGAAGGGGAAAGGACTTTGTTTAATTCGTTTCTAATCCCCGTAGGGATTCCCAAAAATTGTCTTAGCCGACGATATTTCACGTCGACCAGACGGGGTATTGGGATTAGTTTTCAACTAGCAATAATCGCCCCTCGGATAAACCTCATTGGGTACGATATCGCCACTGCGCAAAGCTAAAGAACATAAGTTACAGCTAGCTAGTCTTTATTCTTGGGTCTAATAAAATAAAAGCGTCGCAGGAACTATTCGTTAAAATATTAAAATAACTAAACATCAGAAAAATATTCTGATTAAATATTTAAATAGATTATTAAATTTACAATAAAACTGATACTTAAATTATTAAAATTGATAATTAAATTTGCTTTAAATAAATATTTAAACAAATATTTTCTATATATTTGAGAATATAATGATTTAAATAGAAAGTGAATTCCGCATACGGATACGCCAAAATAACAGCTGTGAGTATTATATTTATTCCGTCAACAGATAAGACAGTAGGAGGTATTTAAACGTAAAGTAGGCGTAACCACAGAAGCGTGTCGACTTTTTTTTTCTGTAAATAAGTTGGTGTGGATTACGTTTAGTACAGTAGTAAAGGGAATTAAATACTGAAAATTAAATAGCATGCGCGCGCGAGTTTTAATAATATATAACGCAATCTTGGGTGAATATATTGTAAGATACTTCTTGCTAAAAATCAATACTACTGTGGTTATATTATACAGTAAATATTTTACAACATGTCGTATAAAACAGTGAAGAGAACTTTAAAAAGCAGTATTTATTTTACTGCATAACATTTTGTAACTTAACTCTTTTGAGTCTTTAAAATATCGTAAAAAAATAACAATAAAGTACGAAACGTTTGATATACGTTTTATAATTACTATTTTTTCATTACAAAATAATTATTCGCAAACTTAAGACAAAGAAATAATAAATTTACTATCAATTATTATTTCTTTATTACGGCAAATTTCAACTTTTATTATTATTTAACACGATTCCTTGTGTTTGTCATGAAAATTATAATCTCTAAAATTTAATTATTTAAATAATAAAATTTCAGTAATTATTATTGAGTCTGCTCGTATGAAGAAGAAATTCAGAGTTGAATTGTCCAAATATTTGCAGTTGTTTAATTTGATAATAAAATTAATTATAATTAACAATACGTAGATTGCACATTTATGGGCATACTGTAACTAATAATAGTTAATTATTTTTTATTGATTTTTGATCGTTATATAATCACATCATTTAATAACAAACAATAACAAAAAGAAAACAAAAATGCATGACTAATACATATATAACGTATTGCACTGTAAGCTGTCTTAACTATAAAATAAAATATAAAATTTAATAATTATATAATAAAGTAATAATAATACATGTAGTGTATATTGATAACAATAAATATATGTTATTAGTATTTCAATACTGCGTTACTTTAGAAAGAGCCCATTGAACGTGGAATTCTCATTACAAAAAATATAAAAAAACGTGAATCCACCTCTTTATAATGGAGTACCAACCTCAAAATTTTTTATTGCAGAAATGGATAGAGGGTGCAAAAATATGATACTCTGAATTTTTTCAGATTTTTCTGAGACCGGGAAGTATTAATTTTAAAAAATTAATGAAAGTCCATTTTGATGACGTCACGAGGCGCCTCTCCTTAAGAAAAGGATAGGACATTAACGCCCGTGACGTCATAAAACGGAATTTCAATAATTTTTTAAAAATACTTCCCGGTCTCAGAAAAATCTGAAAAAATTCAGAGTAGCATATTTTTGAACCCTCTATCCATTTCTGCAATAAAAAAATTTGAGGTTGGTACTCCATTATAAAATGGAGTGATCTAGAGAAATTTTTAATAATTCGCAACTTATTTTTTTATAAATAATTATACGCTAAATTTCAACTAATTTTTCTGAAAATCTTAAGAAAAATGAAACAAAATTTGTATACTACATATCTCGCCCTGTCAAGAGACAACTAGCTACATCAACTCTATTTTAAAGAGATAACTAGCTGGAAAATTATAATATTTATTAAAGAGAGGTTAAAGATTCGAGCGTCTGTTAAAATATTATGTATAATAATAGATATAGAGATAAGTGGATGCGATTCACGAAGCAGTTAGCCAGGTTTTTAACCACGTTTAGCTTAACCACGTTTAACTATACCTGTTTTACGTGTTAAATCACCTAGTTAAACGTGGTTAAGTTAAACGTGGTTAGAAACCTGGCTAACTGCTTCGTGAATCGCACCCCTTGAAGGAAAGCACCCATATACAGTCTAGTTATATATATACTACAATGTATAATATAAAAAAAAAGTTTCACGTTTTTTTAGACTGCTACAAAACACAAACAGCTGATCAATGGTAACTTTTATACTTCCTAAAGTGTATACTTCATTCAGATAAAAATGTCTGAATCGGTCATGTTAAAATATAGCCGGATCAGATATTTTAATTAGTGTACACTATATAATATAGTCCGCTTAGAATTTTTCTCCTGTCAAGTGATGGCAATAGGCCCACGTGACGTCACTGTAACGCATATTGCATACTTTACAGGAACCTGCCTTGCCATAGTGTTGTGTTGCATCAGCAGCGTTTAAGGGGAGAAAATGTAGGAAAAAAAAATATAAGTTATAGACGGCAATTATTACATTTACTGAGTGTTATCCTGTAAGTAGGCAACCCAAAAATCAAGTGGCGCTACCCTATACAATTTTAAAACTACATGCAAACAGAGCAGAGGTAACGTTCCAGCTTTCCCGAAGTGTATATAATAATAAACATGAGAAATTCAATATTATAACACTGCGGTATAATGTTGATGTTTTACATTGTTGTTTATAGTTTTTGACTAATTGTTGATCTGTGACGCGAACGGAAAGGTCAAGAGTTGTTCTCGAAGATCGATATTCCTCATCCCACACACAGAATAACTTTCTGTTCTCCAGTTAAATGTCAACAGACGTTAGGACTTTACCATACAGGGGGGGTGCTCTCGTAGTAACCTGTAGTCTATTTTCTGAATAAATATAATAAATAAATAAATAAATAAATAAATAAATAAATAAATAAATAAATAAATAAAAAATAAATAAATAAATAAATAAATAAATAAATAAATAAATAAATAAATAAATAAATAAATAAATAAATAAATAAATAAAATAAAAAATAAATAAAATAAAAAAATAAAAAAATAAAATAAAATAAATAAATAACAATTATTTACAGCAATCATGCAGATTATGTTATTCATTACAATATTTAGTTATAAAGGGGCGGCGTTAAGAGTGGGAAAATGTTATCCATAAGCAACATAAAAATTTCTCATAAAAATTTCAACTACTATCTACCATTTGGGGTTATAATTTTGAATCAACAATTTATTAATTAGTAAAAAATATTTTACATAGAAAGGTGGATGGGGACACTGAAAATTGAGCTGACTTAAAATCCCTAACATAAGTAATATAATAATATAAGTAATATAATATATATAGCTTTCAGATCATACGATGCGTAATTTATATTATAATTTAATATATCAATAATTATCGCGTCAATTGCATGGGTACATGTTAACCTTGTGTTATTATATGTTTTATATTATAATCAAAGTTTTGTCTGCTACTAGTGGACATGTGCCCTTTTGACGATACCTGATGTAGTGTTATTTTATATAGGTCAGAGTAAAGAATTAGGGAAATGACCGGAGCTTGTATTAGAATATTAGTTTTATTAAAGGGTGCATGTTGATTTAGAATTATTTTTTCATTAATAATGTAAAATATATTAAAACTTAAATTGCATAATGTTTTAAAAAAATTGTCAGCTGTTATAATAAAAACACGTAATGCAATAAATATAATAAATAAGTAAGTAAGTAAATAAATAAATAAATAAATAAATAAATAAATAAATAAATAAATAAATAAATAAATAAATAAATAAATAAATAAATAAATAAATCGGTCGCAGCACATTTATAATAGCTAGTGGGACTTCATGATACTCTTCATCGCCGTTTGTTCTTGTTCTTTCAAGCAACATTTTTCAAGCGCCGGATGATAATTAATAATGTATGAGATACAGAATGCAACTGGTAGTTTCCATTCATCAAAATTATTAACATGCAAATTCATTCAGAAAATATGACAGGCACACGCTATAGTATCGTCGACATGAGCCCGTTTTTTTTAAATAATATATTAGTGATACTATGTGAGTATCTTAATTAATGATTGCTTTGAAATGCATTGAAATTTGTAATGACACAAATAATGTATGTATTTTTTTTGCGAAATTTCAAACTTCAAATTCGAAAAGAGGCTTCCAAGTGTCCCTTGCATGGCGGGAAATGTTTCTTCATAAGCCAGCATGTTAAAAATTTCGAAATTTTCTTCAGTAACTAAGAAAACTATTGATTTTTTGAAAACATATCCTACCCCCTCCCCATTTAGGTGTCTTTTGATAATCAATCAAGAAATTATTTTCCTCTAAAAAGATTCTTTAATGTCAAAAATCAATTTCGCTTTTTTTTTTACATAGGTTAAGATAGGACGGTGGTAACACGGCAAAATCAGCTGACTTGAAGCCTCTATTATGTAGGAAAAAACATACTGTTACTCTTTCAGAGAAAAACACATCCGTCAAGAATATTACATTAATTTCTATGTACTGTGTATGATACAGTACACATCTCGAAACTTACGATTTTAAAAAATTAGCAATTAAATTAATGGAGTATCGACCTCAAAATTTTTTATTGCAAAAATTGATAGAGGGTGCAAAGTTATGCCACTCTGATTTTTTTTTTTTCATATTTTTTAGAGTCCGGGAAGTATTTCTAAAAAGTATTGCCGAGGTTGGGTTTGAACCCAAGGTCCTTTTTTTTTTAGAGAGGTATCACTTTCTCTGTACTTTCTATAAATTTAAAAAAAAAAAATTCGCAACCTTTAAAAAATCTGAAGAAAATTTTTAGAGTAGTATATAACTCTACACTCTCTTCAATAAATTTTGTTTGAGGTGCATACTCCAATATGCGAATGATAAACGAAAATGTTTAGACTTTTGTCTATTTTGTGATAATGAACGATTTCGTTAAAATAAACCTTTATCAATATCAGCGGATCTGTCATAATATATGGAGTAGTTTGCTTAATTGTGTTTTTCCGTGTTAATCAATGGATGTTGACGGGAACTATATATAACTTTTCCTCTTTCCTCATATATTTGTAACAGTTTCATAACTAAAATTTCACAAGATATTGTTCTTCGGTGTTGTGATTTTTTCTATAATATCTGGTGTATTTTTACAAATTTTTATTGATTTATTTTGTTTAATAAAGTTAAAAAATTAAATAAATTATTTGTTTACATGCTACATTCTTGCTCTCCTCAGAGTAGTAATCTTACAGAGGCATAACGTCAGCGCAATCTACTCTATATAGTCTATGAGTTGTCTATTATAGATTTTATAATCAATATTTTACTTATAACGTGTTTCATATTCTTATAATATGACATTGGTAATAGAGGCTTCAAGTGAGTGCGCCCGCGATGCGCAACTGTTGTCGCTAAGGTCCATCTTGCTCTTTGAAAATTTAGCAATGTGTTTTTTTTTTAACTTTTCTCGGTTATAAATCAAGTAAAAAAAATCTAAATCTTGAATTATCTACTTTATTTTTCAGTTTGGACCAAAGTTTCATAAAGGAATGTTCCCTAAAAATATTAACCTTTATTGAAAAAACGAATTTAAGTTTTTTTATTTTAAATAGGTTTAGATAGGATGGTGGGAACATCGAAAAATCAGCTGACTTGAAGCATCTATAGCTGAACGGAATGTTAAATTAATAAAACTGCACATATCATTGAAACCATAGCAACGGGAAACTTAAAACAAACATTCTCTGGAACTGAGCCAAAATATTTTACGTGTGCAGAGAGAAAATTCCATGGCGTCTCATTAATTTTAATAGCACAATGTTTTAGTATGTATAATGAAATCTGAGAACCAAGATATACGTGGATTCCACTAAATTTATTATGACGTCACGATAAAAACATGCGCAGTGAACTTGACCGGGTCTCGTTAGATCACCAAAGTTAAGCAACGTCAAGCGTGGTTAGTAGTTGGATGAGGGATAATTTTTAACACAAATTATGTTTACCACCCAGGGGTAAATTGTTGCGCTTTTCAACTATATTATGGCTCAACTATCTTTGGACCATTCCACTTCGGTTCATTGACAAAAGCTGTAACGTTCATCCTGGCTGAAGTTTCCACGTTTCTTTAATCAGTCACAGGCAAATATCGGAATGGATTGCAAAAGCCGTGGTCGCCCCCGTTGCGGAAAAAAAAAAAAAAAAAAAAAAAAATTGCGGGGAAGATAGTATAATAAGTTAATCTAGCTTGAGCCGTGTTTAAAATTATAATGTTTTGTAAGTATAATAATTCTGAGCTTTATATGCAGCTTTAATATATACGCTAGTGTGCTACTAAATATTATGATTATATTATTATAGCTGTGCTTTTTTTATATAAATCATTATACGGTATATAAAATACATTATAATATAATAACACATTATAGTACGCTCTAATTGAGTAAAAATGTCCGAACCAGCCAAGTATTCGAATTAAAATTTCTACAACTAACTTGATGTCTTTTTGGTACGAAATGATCAAGAAATTATATTAGTTTAAAAATAAACATAAAAATTATTTATAGCTTCATGTTCTCTCGAACGGTTATTACGTTTGATGTGATCGATTAATTTTTAAAACAACAAAGCCATGCACTGACAAATTTATGATTCATCACCAACGACGCTTTTTTTATTTATTTAATATTATGTTAATGATAACATGTATATTATAAGCATTGCGTGATGAATTAAAACACGAAATAGAAATAAAAAAATTGACATGCTCACTTTATATAATGAAAAATACATATTACTTTTTTTTTTCGTCTAATCGTCATTATTAGCATGACAAAATAACAGTATAGTTCGACAGTTTCAATCAAGACCTGCAAAAATGTATAGCAGGAAGCGTTTTTTTTTTTACTCTTTGACTGCTGTAATCGTGTGACATAAAGCATTTTATGAAATAATATTTATTAAAAAACAAAGAACACCCGCTCGTGTATCTGAGAAGGAATTATTCATAATTTAATTGTCGACCATCCTGACTGAAGTTTTCAAGGTTCCCTCATTCAAAACTTTGGAAAATGCTTGAAAAGTATTGAAAGTTCTAAAAACAAAGCTAGTACAGCTTTCGGGATGACTCTTTAATTAAGAATTGACCTCAGTGGATTGAGATCTCTGAATTGGTTCCCTTGAATTTAACAAGACTTAAAATCGCAATCAATGATCAACGGCGGTGAGATACAAAGTTTTAAAGTGGATGTGTCTGACCATTTGAATGAATGAAAACCGGAAATAGAGCTTTTATTTATATAATTGCGAGAAAAACGCCCTCTTGAATTCATTCAAATTATAATCGATTCAAGGCGGATTCAGATGACGACAACGGCGATATGCGACGCGATTTTTACATAAAAGCTGTGAAATTCTATGCGGCGGCTTAATTCTCCAATAATCGGCTCTTTTTACGATGCTCTTTTTCTTTTAATCGCTAAATATGGCCGCCAATGGATGTTACAGCAAGTGCGCTTTATTCGCGTCGCGTCGCATAGTAAAAACAAATAGTTTACATTGTAACAAGATCTCTGGTAAAAATCGTTATGTGAATACGCCTTAAGGTAGAGATAACGCCGAACAGCTGTTCGACGTAATGCCCTTTGATTAGCATGTAAACCTTAGCAAATTGACAAAAATTCTGAAATTTTTTTGAGAGGCAGATATTAGTGCCTAGAAGCCATAGAAAAAATTTCAAAACGATTTAACGAGCTGATTTTTTTTAATTATTTTTTTTAATTTTCAGCTTCCCATGCATGGAGAGCCAAACTAAAAAATTAATTAAAAAAAATCGTCACGTTAAATTGTTTTGAAATTTTTTCTATGGCTTTTAGGCACTAATATCTGCCTCTCAAAAAAATTTCAGAATTTTTGTCAATTTGCTAAGGTTTACATGTTAATCAAAGGGGATTACGTCGAACAGCTGATCAACGTTATCTCTTATACTCTCTGAATCGTTAAACCAGGCAGACTATAGAACGTATTAAACAATAAACGAAAAAAGTCCCCTCTCTGTCGTCTCATTTCATCAAGCAGCACACGCGATACAAAACAGTCTGATGTCAAGATAAATGAACACCCCCTTTTTTCTATTATATCTCCAATTACTTATTGTACGAAGCCGTATTGCAAGCGTTGATGGGTCTTCGTTAATACATGGCATATAATTTTATACTTGCATGAATTATAAATTCTTTTATGAGATGCACGTATAGATTTTTGAGTGATTCATATTCAAGATCTGGCTTTACAAATTTAAAAAAAAAAAAAAAATGAAAAAAAAAAAATGAAAATGAAAATCATGAACAAAAAAAAAATGTTTTTCTCTACATCCCCTATCAGTAGCTAAAATATCAGGTGTACAATTCGAGCTAGTTTTTGAGTTATTAATTTTTAAAGTTGACTAATTTAACATGGAAAAATGGAACTTTCATGATAAATTAGTCAACTTTAAAAATCAATACAGTAACTTAAAAACTAGATCAAATTTGTATACCTGATATTTAACTTTTCATTTTTTTTCATAATTTTCATGAGTGGGCTTTTTTTTTTTAACAATCATGCGCGTGTTACCTTACTCATAATTTGGTAAATAAATTTAATAATTTTTCACATTTTCTAACTATAATATATATTATTCATAATACAATCTTCTTTTGTAAACGAATACAAATATAAAAGTTATTTTTGTTACTATTTTAAGATTTTTCCCCTCCAAATAAACGCATTTTTTTTTAGTTTCTTTATTTTATATAGTATACAGACAGAGAAGAGAGATTCCTAGCATCTTTTTTCCATGATATAGACTGATATTCCAACACGCGCTTTTTATTTGTTTTATTCGTTCGTAAATGTTTTAAACCAAAAAAATCATTATAAATTTACGGATAAAATTGAAAATAAAGTTTTAGATCATGTAAAAACATTGTCAACGCATGGAATCTACAGAGTATAACGAGTATTATAGTAATTAGCGATCGTTTATGATAGAAAATAGAGGATCCTATATCTGAAGTATGTATTATATTTTTTATGTATAAAGAAAAAAATTGCTCTGTGAAAGAATTACTTGAACAAGATCCTTAAAATACTGCAATACGTCTTGTGATCTCCCCCCTCTCTAATCAGCTGATTCGCTGGCACCCAACAGACATAGAAATGCACATTGCAGCCAGTCTAGCCATCCTATAGTAATTGTATACTGTCATGGAGTTAAATATAAACAGTGCAGTAGAGTAACGTTACGATTAGGTGATTAGTGGGAATAATTGGGGGACATTTGTTTCTTGACTTTTTTATGGAATTAGTCATAAAAAAAGGTTCAAAAGCCAGTTCAATGGAACCAGCTCATTAATCAGGAGTCTATTGAACTGGCTACTGAACCTTCTACGATGAATTTTTTTTTGTTATCCATGGTAAAAATTGTCATATAAGGTTCAGTAGCCAGTCCAATGGAACCAGCTCAATGTCAGGAGTCTATTGAACTGGCTACTGAACCTTCTACGATGAATTTTTTCTTTGTTATCCATGGTAAAAATTTTCATATAAGGTTAATTCAGTAGCTAGTCCAATGGAACCAGCTCAATGTCAGGAGTCTATTGAACCTTCTACGATGAATTTTTCTTTGTTATCATTGGTAAAAATTGTCATATAAGGTTCAGTAACCAGTCCAATGGAACCAGCTCAATGTCAGGAGTCTATTGAACTGGCTACTGAACTTTCTATGATGACTCCTTTCAAAGCAAATATTAAACCACTGAATTTAAACAAAATCCCTCTCTCATACATAACAAAAAGTATTTTAAAAAAGTTATTATACTTACTGTATGAAGCCATATCTATCTGTAACATGATATATTTCAAAAGCAGGGTCTTCCCATGGATCAATTTTAGTAACATCTTCACGTCCTTTACTATAACGATCAACTATTATAGCTCTTTCTTCTGATGCTCTTCTTAATAACTCATATTCGTCTTCGGCTGTCGTCATCTTCTTCTTTCTTTTAGGAGAGGTACTTTGTATCGTTGGAGTCTCCTCGGGGTGGGGTGAAGGTCAGATAACGCTTCCTTCCTCAGAGGGCGATGGACTCGAGCCCCCTCTGTGTTGTTGTGAGCTGACTGTCGTAACATCCAGGTGACTTGGTGAGGGGGTACACTGCATTTCCATTATAGGGGCTGTCAACATAAATTACATACAGGTTAGTTATAATATAGGAGGTTCTTTTTTAGACACGGCAAAGGAAATGTCTATATCTGAGCAGGCACGAATTCAGAAAAAAAAAATCGGGGGGTTAGGGGGCACTTTTCATAAGGTTAATGTTAAAAAAATAAATTTGGAATGAGGGAAATGCCTATATTGTCTATGTTAAATCCAAAATTGGGGGGGGGGGAGGGTGGCGAGGGGGCCTGTGTCTGGGGGGTGTCATAAGAGACGTTTGGCATCAAATTATGAGTGATTAAAGAAGCAGTATCGATAGAACTTTACTTCACAAATTCAATACATTGTTGTCGATATGTTATAAATAACAAGACATTTTTAAAATCCTCGTTGGTACCATCGGAGTACTTAAATTTGCCTTGTTGTTTACAATATGTTGCCCATATGGGAGGCAGGATCGAACATTATACAATGCATATGGCCCATATGATCTTGTATAATGTTCGATCCTGCTTCCTCCAATCAATCAAACATTAAAAATAAATAAATAAATTTAATAAATAAATAAATAAATAAATAAATAAATAAATAAATAAATAAATAAATAAATAAATAAATAAATAAATAAATAAATAAATAAATAAATAAATAAATAAATAAATAAAGTAAATACATAATAGGAATGAAAAAAATAATTATAATACATTCCAGGTTATCTACTCTCTGGAAAATAGAGAGATCAATGTCAACCAATTTCAGGCAATAGCCTAAATATTGTACGACACCATCATACTGTATACATGGAACACTATATATAAAATTCAATACACAGATGTTTTGCTCAATATATCAAATATCTATAAATATTTACTTATAAAATTGTTTATATATAATATATAAATAAATATCGAGTGAGACGATACACTGTGTTTGTATTCTACAATCAATATCTACCTACTTCTTTCCTATACATGTAAGAATAACATGTTATTTTATTGTATTTTTGTTGTCTTATAGTAAAATATTTTAATATAAAAAATTCAATATTGTATAATACGTGTAAAAGTTCTAAATTTCTGTATCGAATTTATTATATAATATATTTTACAAATATAACAAAATAAATCTGTTTCTTAGGGACACACTGAATTAATAATGTGGGATTTCAATGTTTATTGATATAAATTCAATAATTTAAAGATTTGATCAAATCAATCGAAGTTACAGAATTATTGTCAGCGATTCCCACAAGGTATATAACTGTGTCTAGTGGGGAATTCTATAGACTTATAGATTTTGTATATAAAAAAAAAGCTCAGCAGACTGCGCAATTCTTCACCGCAAAGTGTTTGTATACTTCTTGGTTTTATTGTTAACTTACAACCAATCTACGAAATGGTTTTGTGAACTACCTTACCATCGATCTTGTAAGTTTCTAGTGTACAGACATGTGAGGAGAAAATGTCCTTGTTATATGAATATAGGGCAAGACAAAGTGACGTAACTATACAACGCATATTGCATACTTTACAGGAGCCGCGCCATAGTGTTGTGTTGCATCAGCAGCGTGTAAGAGAGAAAATGTAGAAAAAAATAATAATTATAAATTATAGACGGCAATTATTACATTTACATCGTTTCAATATCATCTACTAGCTTATAAAGAATGCGTAAGCTACATTTTTGTGTCTTTAAATAATTAAACCTGGCAACAAAGTCAATTTTTCTATTTTTTTCAATGCCTTAGAGCGTACGGTTTGAAAACAGTAGGGGAAGTGAGGGGAGGTTAACAGCTGAGCGTTATCCTGTAAGTAGGCAACCTAATAATCTCGTAGCGCTGCCCTGTAGAAATAATCTCAAAAATTTGTATTGTAAAAAAATGAATAGAGGGTGCAAAGTTATACCACCCTGACACTCTTAATAAAATTTGGCTGAATGTCAGTATATTCCTGATACTGAAATTGACATCTTATATTCAGTGGATTGATACCCCTGAATATTATTCAGGTGTTGGATTTCAGGTGTTTGAAACCACTGTCAATTGACACCCTATTTTCAGTGGGTAGCAAGCACTGAAATATTTTCAGTGTTTTCTTTAACAATAAAATCATGTACGATTTACGAAATTGAGAAATATGTCATTTTTTAATTTATACAACAAAATTAAATTTTATTTTTATAGATTTAATAATATATTAACTTATTATAATTTTATTATACCGTGGTACATAAATTTAATGTAATAGCATTCCATTGTAAAAAAAATAAATACGAAAAAATTGTATTTTAATATAAAATTAGCTAGAAATATTTACGAAAATAAATAAAATGGTGAAAAACAACATATAAATAATATAAATTGATAATTAGACCGATGTTATAATACTAATAGCAATTATACTAACCTACAACAGGCATGGAGGAGGTTTGGGTAACTGAATTTGCATCTCATCTCTTAATAAAGTACGATCTCTTAAAAGAAATACGCCACAAAGTATCGTTGCACCTTAGTGAATACAAATATTATACAATTTTGAACCAATTAGAGATATTTCTCATCCTTTTTCTTCAATTTCATGACATGACGCCATCATCGCGTTCACAAAATTTTCCACTTCAGCTGACTAAATTATATTTACGGTTTGCGTTCTTCATTTTCTTTTTAATTTCACCTTAATTTTTTTCAGGCTATTATTTTTTCTTCAGTACATGTTTTTATTTTTCAGCACAATTTATTTTTTCAGCATATCCTTACACTGGGATATATAATTGAGGTGTTAAAACATAGAAATTTTTTCGAAACTACTGAAAGTCAGTAGTTAAAAATATACTGACATTAATTTCAGCCAAATTTTATTAAGAGTGGATTTTTTAAAGGCCGGGAATTATTGCTAAAAAGTTTTGCCGAGCTCGGGTTTGAACCCACGCTCCTTTTAATCTCTATATATATGCCACTCTCTTTTTTCAACATTTTTTTAAAAATAGTTCCCGGACTTTAAAAAATCTGAAAAAAAAAAATCAGAGTAGCAAAACTTTGCACCCAATTTCTGTATTAAATTTGTTTGAGGTCGATACTCTATTCATGGCACGGTCGTCAAGTAGGCATATCTCAGACACTTAACGAGAAAATGTCATTATTTTTCTAAACGTAATAATATTACTTTCTAATAATTAGCTGTTATTATCACTAATTAATACAATTATATATATATGTTACAAATTATATCCTCTCCTTTATTTATAATATACGAATGTATAAATAAATATATGTACGGAGTTACGTATATAATATATTATATCGACGTGGTATAAGCGGAAAAATATCCTAATTCCATTGGTAAGCAAAATGAAGTTGGGATATTTTTAATAGGCACGCGCGCATAGATATATATTAGGATATTTTTTTCAGCTTACCAAGAAGTTAGGACATTTTTCCACTGCCACATCGATATGTATTGCATCATTCAATTCGCGTGCTTATTAGTAAATTAAAAGTTGAATCAATTTTACAACATTAATTAGCTTTACGATATATACTACTAAATTTTAGTCAATTAACTAAATATGAATGTGGGAACGCGATGATAAAAAGAACTGATAGCAAGTTATCACGCGAGCTTGAATTGATTTATTTTGAGTAAATATGACCGACTAAATTTGCAGAAGCGAGAACATTGAGATTATATATACCAGTATTCAATATTGGTTTATAATAATTTTTAATTAAACCCTATTGGGTACTTCTATTTACTAATTATAACATACTACTAGCTTGAAACCCCGAACCTTCCGAAACCCTAACTTGAGCGTTTCGCGGGCTCTTCTGGAACGGGGGCGGCCACGGCCTTGCAAATCCATCCCGGCATTTGCCTGCGGCTGAGGGAAACGTGGAAACCTCAGCCAGGATGGACGCTACAGCTTTTGTCAATGAACCGGAAGTGCAATGGTCCAAATCCAGGGGAACCACATAGTGGAAAAGCGCAACGTTTTACCCCTGGGTGGGAAACGTGGTTTTTGTTGAAAATGGTCACCCATCCAACTACTAACCACGCGCGGCGTTGCTTGACTTCGGTGATCTGACGAGACCCGGTCAAGTGTTATAAAATCATTCATAATGTGGATGACGCAATTATATAAAAAAAATATTTATTTAACCAATTTTAAATTTTAAGAAAGAATCTCAGTTGATCGAGATCGGCCCCCTTGATACTAGAGGACTTTGAACTTGCCATTAAAAGGTGGCATTATACAAATTTTGAAGTGGATAATCTATCTGAACATTTTGTGAAAATTGAAGTAGAATTTTAAATAGCCTTATTGTTAAAATTTTTATTAAACACTCTTACAGTGCACATATATTACATAGACATAGGCTTATAATACAGCACAAAAAAATATATATTTATAAAAAAAAAATAATAATAGAACATTAAAAATATCGAGAAACATAATTATTACTTAGAAATAATAATAATGATAATAATTAACCCGTATAAATCATACATTATTAGCTAAATATGCTAAAGAATAATTTCGTTTTGGACAAAACAGGGCATGATATGTTTCACATTGTTGGCAACGAAGTTTACAATCACAATTGTCATCGCTTTCATGGTATACAAATTTCGTACAAACACGGTGATGGAAACCATGCATTGCAAACCTGGTTATAATATGTCTGTCTTTATATTGACAGTTTTGCCAGTTAGAATTTACAAATGCTGGGGTAATATAAAAATTGGGATTTATCTCCGAGGTTTTCAAAATTCTGTTTTTCATAAAGTCATTGAAATTTGGTGTACAAGGAAAATTGTATTTCTTCTAAAGTTCTGACACAAAAATATTTTGATCGATATGCTTATACACCAGCCTTGAGAATGAAAATTTGGATACTGACAGAAGCCTTTTAATAAACCTTGACCATATTTTAGCGATTTAAGTTTTGGAATATTCTTGAATTTTCAAATTTATCAATTTCTTTACATTATTTTTTACATGCAGAAATATTCCATTTTTTTTTATTGGTCACTTAACTTGTACCAATTAAAAAAAAAAAAATTTGAATATTTCTGCATGGAAAAAATAATGTAAAGAAATTGATAAATTTGAAAATTCAAGAATATTCCAAAACTTAAATCGATAAAATATGGTCAAGGTTTATTCAATCACAGAATGAAATTTAAAAATCTTGATTGGAATTAAATGCATGTTAAATTATACATTAATTATCAATAAGGTCATGTATTATAGGTAAAATAAACGAACAAAAAACAAACAAAATAACAACAATGCTTATTATTTATTATTGTACGAGTACTCAATCTGTAAAATAAATACTAAAAAAATGCTTTTTATTATTTACTTTTATATTAGATATTAGATTTATGATCGAAATAAAAATAAATAAAACACCATGCAAAGAGTCGAGCGGTAAAATAGACTAAAATAGACGATACTCTACCTTATTGCATTGGTAAATAAAGTCGAAAATTGCATGCACTACACAGTAAAACACATTATAATTTATTTCCATTGTGATGTATGGGCCCGTTTGAATGTTGATATTACATATTGAATTATTTATTAAAGACATGCTGTGCATAAGTTATATTAGAAAATATATAGTCAAATTTATTATATATTACAACCGGAAGTGCTATTATGTCTGTAATTCAGTTTGATACTTTACAGAGAAGATTGCAGTATAAGTATTAAACTGTTTATGAAATTGCAACGCTGGAATGTGAATTTGAAAGACCAGAAACCTATACACTTCCGGTTACTTCCGGAGGGAAAATAGTACAAATTTGAGTATAAGACGATGCCTTTACGTTATTGACCGTTTATTTTAATATATGATCGCGTGTAAAGATGTTAAATAGGACCATGCAGATGACCCAATTTTTATCCAATTTTCGTCTTCGTTTTAAAATATTATCATAAATTTGAATATTATAATATACACATTTGTAGTTGGCACCCCTTGGTATAGAAACAGGAGATATAGCAAGGAATGACATCTTTTGGTGAAATAAATTTTTATGGGCGAGCAGTGTAAACTAATTTTTATTTGAATGAAGTGTACACACATGCACTTTCATTACAATCAAAATCAAGTAATAAAAATAATAAATATTCATTTAAGTGCATGCGGTGCAATGAATTGAATTGATCATCACATTCAAAATGCTTGCATTATCAATGTTTTCATTATTATATTTTGTATGTGACGAATAAAAACCATTTAAAGTTGACTGATTCTTTTGACCGATCACCGTGAAGTCAAGCAACGCCAAGGATGGTTAGCAGTCGGATAGGGGACCATTTTGAAAAAAAAATCATACTTCGTTATAACAGAGATTTTATATTATAATATAAAATGTAAACTATTTGGTTACACCTATTGTCATGTTGATTGTTACGCAATAATAAGGTTCTCATGTCTTTGGATCATGTCATTCACTTTCTTGTATTGTATTCTGGGGTATGTGCCAACTGAAATTACAGAACTTTCAATAATTATTTAAAAATAGTTCTGGGTCTCAAAAAAATCTGAAAAATTCAGAGTATATAATTTGGTACTCTCTATTCATTTCTGCCATAAATTTTTTTCATATAATATGTATGTTGTCCATTGCCGTCTATAATTTATAATTAATTTTTATCTATACATCATGTCATTTTCTCTCCCGCTGCTGATGGCGTGGCAGGCTCCTGTAAAGTATGTAATATGCGTTGCAGTGACGTCACGTGGGCCTGGCCTTGTAGCACAGCGCAGTTGATGTCAACATTTATGTTGAAGAAAGTGTACACCTCTGGCCAGCACAAATTTCTTATTCGTAACTCCAACAAAGTCTTCTACTCGCAATGGTTATAACAAACCATTGTTTATAATGTCTGTCGCATGAAGCCTTTTTTCACATGGGACGACGTAGTGCGTAATTTCGCCCACCAGAGGAGAGAACAAGGGCTAATCCTCTATTGTAGGGGGTATAATCACTCCCTTCCGGCTTATGGAGACCCAATTCTGAATTCTGATTGGCTTAGAAATAACCCTTTTTGCTGAAACGCCTTCCTATTGGTTAAAAAGGTGTTATTTTCATGTTGTTTACAAATTTCAACAATTCAATTTTTTTTGTAACGGTCGTGAGTGACTTTACCCGGTTCAATAGAGGATTAGCCCTGGAGAGAACGTAATTGCATTGTTGGCGCTAGTTAACCGTTTCAACTTCATAATTAACGGTCATTTTTCATAAGTTAATCAACAAGCATCGCATCATGTTTTTTCTTCATGCGACAGACATTACACAACAATACTTTGTTTACTAACAACGAGCAGAAGACTTTGAGCTCCAACATACAAAACCAAAGCCATAGGAAGAGCACCCACAATATAACCATCTTCAGAAAAGGTCACCACGCCTCCATGGATTTCGAAATAACTCCCACAAACATTGGAATATAAAAATAAACAAGTAAAAAGGGAAAAATATATAAACGGTTCTCCACAAACATTGGAATATAAAAATAAACAAGTAAAAAGGGAAAAATATATAAACGATTCTAAGTCAATGCTTTTTAATAATAAAAAAACTTAAAGTCATTGGCTTTAAAATATGCATGGTAAGATATTTCCAAAAGTATAACTTTTTTGTGTGTGCAGTGAATGAAGTCTATTTATTTATATTATGATAAAATAAATTAATGTAAATATTTATTTGGATGACCATACATTGTAAGACAAATAGAGTGCGATTCACGAAAAAGTTAGCCAGGTTTCTAACTACGTTTAGCTTAACCACGTCTAACTATACCTGTTTTACGTGTTAAACCACCTAGTTAAACGTGGTTAAGCTAAATGTGGTTAGAATCCTGGCTAACTGCTTCGTGAATGGCACCCATATTCAATATTATGAGAAGTTGCATGCACTATAGCTGTGAGTCATATTGGAAGCGATTCACAAAGAGATTTATCCAGGTTTCTTACTAACAATGTTTATTATGGTGTCATTTAATTAGCTGCATGGCGCTAACCGCGGTTATAGTGAGAAACTTTGATAATTTTCTGGACTTTCGTAAATCACCCCCATTATACTGGTAATATGCTATAAAATATTAATTTTACTTGACTTTTAATATAGTATTGACCTCAAAATTTTTTATTGCAGAAATGGATAGAGCGTGCAAAGTTATACTACCCTGATTTTTTTCAGATTTTTTACAGCCCGTGAACTATTTTTAAAAAATTATTGAATGTTCTTTTTGTGACGTCACGCGGCGGCAAGTCCTATATTTTTGTTAAGAAGCGGCGTCTCGTGACGTCACAAAAAGGACTTTCCATAATTTTTTTAAAAATAGTTCCCGGGCTCTAAAAAATCTGGAAAAAAATCAGGGTAGCATAACTTTGCACCCTCTATCCATTAGTGCAATAAAAAAAATTGAGGTCGATACTCTATTGTTATTATATTTGATACGAGCATTAATTTGTTTACATTAATTATCATGGTTAATATATACTGTACTGCTGCCACTAACAGAATTTATCATAACTGTATACGTCCTTACAAATAGTTTCTGTAAAATTCCAATAAATTTCCTTGCATTTTAAATGCACCAGACTGTACAATAAAGTGGAGCGCTTGCATTGTTATGTAAATTAAAATTTCCTCGAACAGAAATCTCCTTTCGCACAAAATTAAAGAATGTATTGATCAATAAAGAGTTTTACTCTATTAAAGCTTTTGAGAGTAATAAAATGTCTGAAAAAGTATTATCAGGATTATAAAATAAACAAAATTATAAATTTACATATACATTGTATTGACTGATATATATATATATATATATGTATGTATGTGTGTATGTATGTGTATATGTATGTATGTATATATATATGTATATGTATATGTATGTATATATATATATGTATATGTATGTATGTGTGTATATGTATGTATGTATATATATATATATGTGTGTGTGTGTGTGTATGTATGTATGTATATATATATATATATATATATATATGTATATATATATGTTCCACATAAACTAAAATTTATCAGTATTAATGGTGACTTTGGCTTGTATTTTGTTTTTATTATTATTGTCAGTGATTGTGTTTGATAGTGTTAAATAACTTATGTAAATGTGTTTAAGTTTGATGTTTTTATGTTGTATTTTGTCCAATTTTGACTTGAACATATGTTTGTCTTGTACAACCAAAAAGAAGTTCCAAAATAAAAATAAATAAATAAATAAATAAATATCAACTCGTTAAAACAAAGACTCGATCCGTGTAACGTTTTTGTAGTAAACTCACATGAAATTTTTGTATTGAGTGTAATGTGAGGCAATGTAAGTTCTCGTTAGATCACCGAAGTCAAGCTACGTCGAGCGTGATTAGTACTTGGATGGGTGACCGTTTCAAGTAAAAAATACGCTGCTCCCTCCCTGGGGTAAATTCATCTCGATTTCCACCCAGTGCAGTGATGCACTTGTGTGTGGTTCCCCAGGCTTTGGACATCACTTTGGTCCATTGATGAAAAGTAGAGGTGTCCGTCCTGAGTGAGATTTTCCACGGTTCCCTCAGTCTCAGCGAATGCTGGGACGTGGAACAGGCCATGGCCACCATTCTTTTCCTCTTTTTATCCCTACCTTTTACCCCACCATGACCCCCCAGCTCATATGTAGGGGTGTATACTTGTAATACATAATATACAGTATATAATTTTATACTATCGTATTTTATTTTCTGAACGATCTAACACCCTTAAAATCGAGAGGAAATAATATCCTACGTCATAATCATGCAATGGACAACCAGCATTAGTGACGAAGTGAAAAGAGAATAACAAATTAATACTCTGATTTTTTTAAAATATTTGTTTAGAGTCGAGGAACAATTAAAAAAATATACATTAAAAGTACAGTGAGGCGCCACTTCTTAAAAAGGGTAAAGATTTTGAAAAACTTTTCCAGCAATACTTTCTGACCACTAAAAAAAAAATAATGACAAAAATTCAGAGTACTCTTTATTCATTTATGTAGTATAGTAATATTTATTATTCAATGTAATGTAATTTTGTAACACTTTTATGTAACTATCGATCACCATGTAAAGACGATTAAAGGTGGATTCACATGGCGATTTTTACCACGCGACGCGAATAATGCGCATTTGCTGTAACATTAATTGGCAGCCATATTGGGCGATTAAAAGAAAAAGAGCATCGTAATTAACGCGATTACCGGCGAATTCGCCGCCGCATAGGATTTCACAGCTTTTACGTTAAAATCGCGTCGCCGTTGTCGCGATCTGAATCCGCCTTTACTCAATAACAAATAACTGCATTTGGGTCCTATTCAAATATATGTTGTAATAATTTCATTCTCGTAAAGTTTATTAACCTTATTCATTACACTTTCATATTATTTATTACATAAAAATGTAATTGATTCTCAAGTCCCGTTCTGCTTCACGTCCCCGGCGGTATACAAAACGACAATGATACGGGCGTAACGCGGTTAGCTCACTTCCTATATCCCTTCTGCTGCAATATTCTTAACTGCTACAGTCAAATTAATTTAATATTCCTAAGCCGGAAATGAGAGACTTCGGTAATTCCTGTACATTTGTAAATTTGCATCACACAGTTTTGTAATAAGAGTTTGTATAATTTCAAAATGCAGGATGGCTAGAATAAGCTTGCTTCCAGCCACTTCCGGTGTGAATTTTAAATAAATTTGATTGTACTTTGGCAAAATTGGACTTGCCTTTAAAAATAATGCATTTCTATGGAGCGATGTCACGCAAAGCTAATTTTTAAAGTTGACTAATTTAAAGGCATACAGGCCTCAAAATATGTACAAGTCAGACAGTAACCAAGTGGGTTTAGAGTATATAATCAACATTCGCATCATTTTTTTCCACGCGTGATGCATCTGTGCGAAGTCGCAGTTCAAAGTAAGAAATTTAGTCCTTGATGACGTCACGAAGTCCTTGATGACGTCACAAGCCAATGCTAATCGGTGCTAGCTGTGAGTTGTGACGTCAGCAAGGACTTTCTTTACAGCGCGACTTCGCACAGACGCACCGCGCGCAGGTAAAAATAATACGAATGTTGATTATAAACTCGAGCAACACTTAATGTCTGTCTAATTTGTAATTTGAGGCCTGTATACCTTTAACATGAAGCTCCATGTTAAATTAATCAACTTTAAAAATTAAGAACTCAAAAACTAGCTTGTTTTTGTATACCTGATATTTTACCTACTGATAAGATATGTTAAGGAGAACATTATATATATATATTTTTTTTTTCATAATTTTTATGAATGGGATTTTTATTGTAACATTGGGCGTATTAGGAGTTCAAATATGAAGGAATTTTGAAGATTCAATCACAAACAAAAAAAGCCGGATTTTGAGGCCTTAAACTTCAAAACAGTGCAAACGGCAAAACTTGACAAAACCAAAACTTCTAATTTTAGCACGATCATACTGAAAACACCTGACGCCATGTAATTGGACCCTAGGAGTTCAAATATGAAGGAATTTTGAAGATTCAATCACAAACAAAAAAGCCGGATTTTGAGGCCTTAAACTTCAAAACAGTGAAAACGGCAAAACTTGACAAAACCAAAACTTCTAATTTTAGCTCGATCAATACTGAAAACACCTGACGCCATGTAATTGCACCCTAGGAGTTCAAATATGAAGGAATTTTGAAGATTTATTCACAAACAAAAAAGCCGGATTTTGAGGCCTTAAACTTCAAAACAGTGAAAACGGCAAAACTTGACAAAACCAAAACTTCTAATTTTAGCTCGATCAATACTGAAAACACCTGACGCCATGTAATTGCACCCTAGGAGTTCAAATATGAAGGAATTTTGAAGATTTATTCACAAACAAAAAAGCCGGATTTTGAGGCCTTAAACTTCAAAACAGTGCAAACGGCAAAACTTGACAAAACCAAAACTTCTAATTTTAGCACGATCATACTGAAAACACCTGACGCCATGTAATTGGACCCTAGGAGTTCAAATATGAAGGAATTTTGAACATTCAATCACAAACAAAAAAGCCGGATTTTGAGGCCTTAAACTTCAAAACAGTGATAATGGCAAAACTTGACAAAACCAAAACTTCTAATTTTAGCTCGATCATGCTGAAAACACATGACGTCATGTAATTGGACCCAAAGATATCAAATATGAAGGAATTTTGAAAACTCAATAACAAACAAAAAAGCCGGATTTTGAGGCCTTAAACTTCAAAACAGTGAAAACGGCAAAACTTGCCAAAACCAAAACTTTTAATTTTAGCTCGATCATGCTGAAAACACCTGACGTCATGTAATTGGACCCTAGGAGTTTAAATATGAAGGAATTTTGAAGATTCAATAACAAACAAAAAAGCCGGATTTTGAGGCCTTAAACTTCAAAACAGTGAAAACGGCAAAACTTGACAAAACCAAAACTTCTAATTTTAGCTCGATCATACTGAAAACACCTGACACCATATAATTTGAACCTAGGAGTTTGAATATGAAGGAATTTTGAAGATTCAATCATAAACAAAAGAGCCGGATTTTGAGGCCTTAAACTGCATAAATTTAATTTAAAAACACTTACTTATGTATCTGAAGGCGATTAATGTCCAATGATGTCATCCTCAATCAATTGCTGACCATTCTGAATGAGGTTTCCATGGTTACCTCAGTCACAACCAGGCAAATGCTCGGGGATAAATTGCTAGGCCACTGCCACACCGTTTTGAAAGGGACTATCAAAATCTCAATTCAAACTTGGTCAATGGAGAACCAAAAAGTTAATGTAATGTCACATATATTGTGACTATCCTACAACTATATCGAAAAAAAAAATTATGGTATGTTAAAATAAATATAATTAACACCGCCAGATGTAAGAAATATTTTCTAATCTCAAAGTTTTATCCTTTAAAGACAAATATCTACTTTTACATCTGACCTGAGGATACAGCGTCATTTTCTTTAAGAAAGGTGCAGTTTCTTTATAGAGTTTACATTATATATGCATATAAAATTATCGACTTAAAAAAAGTAATAACAACGTTTCTTTTTCAAACTTTATATAGATAAAAAGTTAAAGGTAAGGTAACACGAAACATCGACCGTAGTAGTCCCATTTGATTAACATGTAAACCTTAGCAACCTCATAATAATTCTGAAAGACAGTCCTTAGCACCAAGAAGTTGCAGAAAAAAATTTAAACTATCGGAAGAGCCGATTATTTTATATTAATATTTTAATTAGTTCAGCTTTCCATGTGGGAAAGTTCTATACTGAAAACTTAAAACAATTTAAAAAAATCGGCTTGTCTGATTGTTTTGAATTTTTTTTCTGCAACTTCTTTTAAAAAAAAAAAAAAAATCAAAATTATACGGGTCTTTCACCATACGTCACAAAAACATGACGTCACGTGAATGTAGGCAAAAAGCACCTATTTAACATGGTATAAGTAGCATACCAAAAACTATTTATTTTCTGCGATATGACAATTGTGGTACCTTTGACAATTATTTTATTTGATAGATTGAGATGTCAAGTAAATGGAAAAAAATACAATATTTGCCAATGATATCTGTGAAAAATACAATAAATCATTAAATAAAATGTAAATCGGCTCCAAATTTCACGTCAATAATGACCATTTTACGACACTTATGCACTGATATTGACCCTAAGATTCTTAAAAAAAATCAGCCAATCACCGACCATTGCTTTCCCCGCGGACTTTTGAATGCGAGGGGGAAACGGCACAACAAAAAATTATCATAAAGAAACCAGGTAAAATAAAAAAAATGTATGTGTTCAAGTTATGTATATTAAATTCTTACGTATATATTATTGTTAAAAAAAATTAAAAATATGTTAAATTAGGAGGAATAAATCAAGTGATTCCAGTTCCCTCTCAGTACCTACTGATGAATGTAAACAACAACAAAGCCAGGCAAACGCTATATTATGAGGTTTCTTAGGTTTACATGTTAATCAAATGGGAGTACTAGTTTAGTGTTACCTTACCCTTAAGTTTTCTTTTTTAGATGGTATAAAAGAAACTCCTGTACAGTTTGTTAAAGACATCAAAGTAATTAGAACAAGTAGTACATACATAAAAAAAAAATGATGCACTTCAACCTTAAAAGGTTTTTAAAACAAAACAACTTGAAGTGCAGACAAAGACGGCTAAACAAAGTGAGGTCAATGGATAGAGATTTAATATAACTTCTACCACAATTTAGTACAAAATTGTATTATAAACCACATGAAAATGAGCTTTATGTATATTTGAAGAGGTCAATGAATCGTGTTTATATTTTCATAATAACTTGTACGACAATTTTGGTATGATTAAGAGATATAAAAATGAACCTTATTTACTTGGTAGTGGGTCAAGTGAGTGACGTCATCATGCGAAGTTTTATCTCACGTTGGAGGAATGTCGTATAAATAGCACGATATTACTAAGAAAGGAATTTATAAGTACGTAATTCATTTACAAGTACACGAAAATGTACCGTAAAATATACGTAATAATTTAACTTAATGTTAATTTATATTGCATTAATTTACAGTACTGTATTCCATGTTTATAGTCATTAGCATCTTAAGGGTAAGGTAACAAGCCCAATGTTAAAAAAAAATTCTTCACATGAAAATTATCCTCTACATCCCCTATCAGTAGCTAAAATATCAGGTGTACAAATTCGATCTACATTTTGAGTTATGAATTTTTAAAGTTGACCAATTTAACATAGAGAAATGGAACTTTCATGTTATAAAATTAGTCAACTTTAAAAATTTATAACTTAAAAACTAGATTGATCCTGAAAGGGGATGTAGAAGAGAACATTTTAATTTTTTTTTTTTTTTCATAATTCTCATGTGTGGTATTTTTTATTTTTTTATTTTTTAAACATTGGGCGTGTTAACTTACCCATAATATTATTCATAATGCATTATTCCATGTTTAGATTCATTAAATAGTATCTTAAGGGCATTGAGTGTAGCACCGGTAGTTGGCAACACTGACGTATCTTCACCATGTTAATTTTTGATCATTGCTCCTCGGAGTAATTTTTGTGCTAGAGCTAAGCTGATTGCTGTAGTATCAAGATAATTAGTAGCCCAAGTGCACAATTTGGCTAACTAAAGCCTGATTTAAAGTGATTTAAAGAAAAGTATTTTTTTTATATTTTAGAAAAATGCATGTAAATTTAAAAAATTACTAAAAAATACTTTTCTTTAAATCAGGCTTTATTTAGTCAAATTGTGCACTTGGGCTACTAATTATCTTGATACTACAGCAATCAGCTTAGCTCTAGCACAAAAATTACTCCGAGGAGCAATGCTCAAAAATTAACATGGTGAAGATACGTCAGTGTTGCCAACTACCGGTGCTACACCCAATGCCCTTAAGTTTGCTTCAACTTAATCTTTTGATCATAAGTGAATAAATTTAACTTCCCGGCTTTTCGTAGACCTAGAGGATCAGGATTCTTCACTAAACCATCACAGCATTTATTTTCCTGAGGGAATCATGGAAATCTTAGTCAGGATGGTCAGTAGATAATGGAGGATGCTAATAACTACCTCCCGGATGTACGTTTATTTTTTCCAGTTATAACCCGCGCCATGTGGAAAAATTCGGTTATCAAATAAAATTCCGTTGCAATGGACAACTTGCATCATGATTTTTTTTTTTTAATAGAAGGCAAGAAATTAATAAATATAAAATAAGCAACTCCGATTTTTTGTTTAGATTGCTGTAAAGTTAATTTGAACCCATCCAGGTCCTTTTTAAGTCAGCATAATTTTATTAAGAAAAGACGCCTCTCTCTGCGGTAATTTCAATAATGTTTTAAAAATAGTTCTGAAAAAAGTCAGAAATGGCAAAATTTGGTACCCTCTATATTCATTTCTGCAATATAAAATTTCATAGGTTGTTCATTGCATTTGCAGAGAGAATATTGGAGACATACGTTTTTTTTACGATGGCCATGAAGTTTGTAAGCCAAAAGTTATAGACGACAACTGATATAGTACACTTATTTATTTCTTATCTCACAAATTATATATTATCTTTAATGCGATAAAAAAAAATGAACGTCTAGTTAATTTATTAATTAAAGTTTTTATTGAACACTCTTACAGTGTACATATTATATATTACATAAAAAACATAGTTAATTTATGATATGAACTAAAATGTTTAAAATGTACATTATACTTCGCAGGCGCGGATCTAGGGGGGTGGCTGAGGGGGCTGCAGCCCCTCCCGAAATTTTGAATTTAACATGTCCAATGTAGGCATTTTTCCCACTCCAACTCTTTTCTTAACAGTGGCCTTATGGAGATAGCCCCTCCCGAAATTTAATTCTGGATCCGCGCCTGATACTTCGGGACAGCATGAACGCCACAAGAACTATATTACTGAGTACATGTAGTCGTTGTGAACGCCATACCCCTGAAGTACTTAAAATACACGGTCTTGTTATTATTCATGTGACTGCACGTATTGATGATTTTTTTTTTAATTAATTAACACACACCATTTTTATTGATATGTGATAATGTTGATTTGATGTTCTTATATTGTGATGGAAAAGCAATAAACTATTATGAATTATATTAATTGACTTCATTCTACTGTATTTAAAGAAAAAAGTCAATATCTAATTGAGATCATCATTTCATTCTTTTGTGCCTCCCATTTTTCAATAAGTTTGGAATTTGTGGAACGTCGAGATAACAAATTGTGACGTCATCTTTAATATAATTTTATCAGCTGCAGTTTAGCACGACTTTATCAACACACATAGCAGACTGACTTATCATCAAGGTTCAATATTATTATTATTGATAACACTTTTATATTATAGATTACTTGTTGTGTTCATTTTATATTTGATGAAGATTATATTAAATAAAGAAACCATGAAAATAGTTTTAATGTTGCTTTTTCATATAAAATTTATTTAAAAAATTTCAATAGAATGTACAGTATTTTCGATTATTTAACGACTTTTTTTTTCATGTAATTTATAATTTGCAGTCTTGACTAAGCATTGCAGCTGAAGATGAAAATATTATATTATATTATTGTGGTGCATCACCATGTCAATCAAAAGTTAATCAAGTATCATATACTGTGTATTATTTTAAATCACATGCAGTATTTTGCATACTAGTGTATATACTGTATTATCTAGCTGATTATTGTAAGAATTTTTTTAATGGACAAATTACATGATTTTATCATATCCTAATAGAGGCCTCAAATTTTAATATAAACTACCAATTAAAAAAACATAGTTAAAAATATTTACATAGCTCAAACAAAGTCTTCCATTCAAATGTCAATAAAAAAAACATGTACGTTGTTCACTGAGTGCATTCTTTATTGGATTTACAGTTTATGTTATATTTTAATATACCAGTACCATGCTCAGGCGCGGATCCAGAAAAAGAATTTCGGAGGGGGCTGCCTCCATAAGGCTAATGTTAAAAAAAATAGTGAGGGAAATGCCTATATTGCCCATGTTAGATCCAAAATTTCGGGGAGCTCCCCAGCCCCCCCCCCCCCCTGGATCCGCGCCTGACCATGCTTACTACATAAGTAACATATTGAATATAATTTAATTTTCAGTTTATGTTTTATTTTAATATATGTACTAGACTTATGGCATTGAATATAATTTAATTTTCAGTGTAATGCATTTAAATGTCAAAGTGTTTTACATATTGACGTGACATTTATGAACATTAAAGATAAAACTTCTTGCCATGCTAAACTAGTAAGGTAACACGGGTCAGCTGATTGTCATAGTCCCATTTGATTAGCATGTAAACTTAAGCAAACTCACAAAATTTCTGTGTTTTTTTAAAGCCACAGAAAAAAATCCATAACAAAAAAATTATTCTATCCGTTTTTTTTTTTTTTTTTTTTAATTCTAGCTAGCATGGGGTTTTCCCATGGAGAGCCAAACTAAAAAATTAATTAAAAAAAAAATCGGCTCGAATAATTGTCGTGACATTTTTTCTATGACATTTAGGTATGTACTGTACTAAAATCTGTCTCTCAAATTTTTCTCAGAATTTTTGTGAATTTGCCAAGGTTTACATGTTATTAATCAAATGGGACTTCATCGATCAGCTGATCCGTGTTACCTTACCCTTAAGGATTAATTTAAGTAACCTTACCCTCAATACGATTAGTTCAATTTTTCTTTGCAATATATAAATTGTAACATGTTCTTATTGAATTGTGAGCAAAAATCGTGCTAAAAAGTGTAGGGTTATTATTATTTTTTGTTTTATTCCAAAGATTTGTATGGTGCTATATAAAGTATGGTAGTAGATAAATAAAAAATCGTACATGTTATTCTTTAAAAAAATATGCAAGAACAGTATACAGTATACTATATACAATATTTAGTAAATATTCATAATTATGCTTTATTCTATAGTACAAAATATGGAGGTACATAATACTTTGGACCTCAAATAATGTATAGTCAAATACTTTTACTTGATAAATTTTTGAGTTCTGATTTTTATGATTATAATATCATCTTCTCAGATTATCAGCATTTACGGTAGAGATAACGCCGAACAGCTGTTCGACGTAATCCCCTTTGATTAACATGTAAACCTTAGCAAATTGACAAAAATTCGGAATTTTTTTTAAGAGGCAGATATTAGTGCCTAAAAGCCATAGCAAAAGTTTCAAAACAATTTAACGAGCCGATTTTTTTAAATTAATTTTTTAGTTTGGCTCTCCATGGGAAAGCCCTATGCTGAAAATTAAAAAAATTAATTAAAAAAAATCGGCTCGTTAAATCGTTTTGAAATTTTTTCTATGGCTTTTAGTCACTAATATCTGCCTCTCAAAAAAATTTCTGAATTTTTGTCAATTTGCTAAGGTTTACATGTTAATCAAAGGGCATTACGTCGATCAGCTGTTCGGCGTTATCTCTACCTTAAAACTGGTCTATTTTAGAGTTTGAATTATTAGAAATTTTACCACAAAATAATTGTTGTATATTTTCATTACTGCCTTGAGCTCATACTAAAGAAATTATTATTTTGTAATGTTCTATAAATTTAAATTTGTTTAATAAAATTTTAGTATTTAAAACTACAGGTGACCCAATTACATAGATGATGTCTAACTTTAGGCCTGACTTAAGGGCATTGGGTGTAGCACCGGTAGTTGGCAACACTGACGTATCTTCATCATGCTAATTTTTGATCATTGCTCCTCGGAGTAATTTTTATGCTAGAGCTAATCTGATTGCTGTAGTATCAAGATAATTAGTAGCCCAAGTGCACAATTTGGCTAAATAAAGCCTGATTTAAAGAAAAGTATTTTTTAGTAATTATTTAAATTTACATGCATTTTTCTAAAATATAAAAAAAAATGCTTTTCTTTAAATCAGGCTTTATTTAGCCAAATTGTGCACTTGGGCTACTAATTATCTTGATACTACAGCAATCAGCTTAGCTCTAGCATAAAAATTACTCCGAGGAGCAATGATAAAAAATTAACATGGTGAAGATACGTCAGTGTTGCCAACTACCGGTGCTACACCCAATGCCCTTAACTCTGTGTACAATATTTTGATAGTAAAGAGTCTGGCTGAGACCAACTAAATCAGGTGCTATAACTTAAAATGCTAAAATACTGTCTTTTTTTTTTCTTTTTTTTTTTGTGTTTCTTTTTAAAGGGATGCACCCTAAAGCTTGTGATGCGGTAATGGGTAGGGATAAGGTAGAGAAGGGATGGTGGCCACGGCCTGTTACACGTCCCAGCATTCGCTCAGGTGAGACTGAGGGAACCTTGGGAAACCTCAGTTAGGATGGACACTTCTACTTTTTATCAATAGACCAAATTCTGAGTGATAAAATATGAATTTATATGACTGCACTGTACACTGGTAAATAATTTTATATTACTTTATAAGCAACTGTGAATTGTTGAACTGGTGGTTGTAAAATGTTTAACATATGAAGCAGGATACGCATGGACCAATGTTTATTATTACTATATGTCAAAGTTTATCGCATGTTTATACAGTATGGTGTATAAATTCTGTTTAAAATAGCAGATGAGTAACACACGTCATATTGGAGTAACCTGCAAGTACTTTGGATAGCATGAACCTAAATTGCTCCATGGATAATGGTTGTTAACCTAATTACCTTACGTGGCATGAACATCTTGTACATTACACAAATTATCAAAACAAAGTGACAAAAAACACACTAATTTCTTTAATTTTTTAGTGGTTGGTTGGTTACCAATAACGGAACTCGTTTTTCAACATTACTCACAGTGATTTCTGGGGCTCCTATTGCACGCCAGACAATTAAGTACCGTTTCTTAGCGGAGCATGTATGTTGTTTGCACAACATTCTACGGTCCTAATCACACCAGTGGAGTATAGACAGCCATAAGCTGCCTTCCTCTTACCAACTCCATCATCTAGTAATCAGTCACACCCATCTCAAGTCGCGAAAAGTTTGCAGTGTTCGGGGTTTGAACCGGGGACCTCTCGGACGAGAGCCAAGCATATTAACAGTACACCAAAGAGCTGGTTACTAATTTTTTAGTTTTTTTTTTTTTTTAATTTTGAATAGATTATGTACATACAGTACATTATTACATTACAGTACAGCTATATGCATACACAGCTCATAAGCTGATACTACTGCTATGATGATTTTATTGGAGAAATATATGTACATAAAAGGAAACTGGCTTCCTGGGCCCTGTTGGGTCTAGATGGCCAAACTAAAAAGGGGTCTTTCATGGGCCAGGTTGTCCCCTTTCCCATCTATCGCTACTTCTCGGTGTACATACAGGTTTTCTACTGTCAATCGGACCAAGAGTTCAAGATTAGAAATTATTCCACTGTAAATTGTATGTAATTGTCGCACAAGTGTTTGTTATACGTATATCATTCTCTTAGGTGTTACAATTATGTAAGGGGGCATACATGACCAAAATGTGTCAATTACCCCCAAATATCAACCAACCAATCAATTAACAATTATGTAGATTTCCCTCTATGATTCACTATAGTGAACTATATAGTATACCGGTAGGATTTTAGTTTCGGAGAAATTCCATATTAGAGTTTACCAAAAAAAGAAATCTTTAAGTCTCCCAGGTCTATTTTTATTTTCATTATAAAAATTCACTAATAATTATACCATTATGCCAAAGGCACTGAACTATATACTAGCCATAGGATATTAATAAGCAAAATTACTGTATGCATGTATATGATACGCTGCACATTACATGAAAAATTTTATTGTTTTCAACAAAAACAGTGAAATATAGGTCTCCTAATAAAGCTGTTGACTCAAATGACAATAAAACCAAGAAGGTAAAATAATTAATAATAAAAGCTTTCATCTAAAAACCACATGCAGTTGCAGTGTCCTTCTCATGCAGTGGGATAAGAAAACTGGGATAATCGAAAATTTACATGGAAATGGACTTTGTTGACAGCAAAGCAAGAGCTTTTAAAATGAGGTGACTTTATAATTTAAACAATATTTACAACCATTATGTGTACATTAAATACTTATTATTAGGGTTAGAAGTTGATAACATGATAAAATTCACGATGAAAATATAGAAACAAGGACAAAAGGGAAAAGCAGAGCTCACCCAATGTCCGGCGTGTTCCGGGTCAATCCCGTTTTTCACGGGTCAAACACGCCGCAAATTCAGGCTGATCACTTCTCATCGGCTATAATACACTTATATAACACTAATTTACACCTTAAACACACTTATTTAATTGTAATTATGTTAAAATACAATCACACCACTTGTCATCAACTTTTTTCTCATCTGACAATACGCGGATGTGACGTCATGAGATTGCCAAAAAAATTATTTTTATGTTTTCTATATTTTGGTCTTTAAAATTATCAAATAAAATAAATAAATACTAAAAAAGTTTTTTAAAATAATTAAAGTTGGATAATTATAAGAAATTAAGAAATTTTAGATATTTTAATTATAACAATTTGGCAACGCAGCAATGACTCACGCTTCAAAATCAGCTGACGACAATTCTCACGGAAATTAATGTAATTTTGTTAATTTCCTAACAATTTGGTGTTAAATTATCTACAAATAAAGTGTTATAGGCTAACTTAAGTAACATTAAGATAATTTACATAGTTTAAAATAGATAAAAATACGAAATACGTTGATAATCGGTGTAAGTGAATCAGACTTCGGCCTTGGGGGGGACCATATTTAATAATCGGTTAGTCTTTAGGGCATTTGATGTGATAAAATCGTTTAATTTGTGACGTTAAATCAAGCAATTTAGAGGATTTTTCATCCTTATTTCATGCAATAGTAATTTATCACAGTCGTAGCTATGCCGTCTGAAGAGAACAAAGTCAAGCAGTTCCTGATCAAGGCAAGTATTTATGCATACAGTTAACAGTATGCATACCAACCCTCAACTTGTGTCCCTGGTCCCTGCCACCTCTATGCATATCATACCACAAAGACACACACTTATGATGTCTGCTAAACAAAGTTATATACTGTACATGCATATATATGATAATAAACAGCAGTTTACGTCCAGCCGCAAGCAAGCGAGCCACCGTGGTGGAATACCCACAATAGCCGCAAGCAGTGGTGTATGTATGTAATGTAATGAAACACATAACAACAGAAATGTCAATTAAGATTGTTGTTTTTAGTCATTAAAATGGGTATGCATAAATCCAAAGTGTTCTACTCACAATGGTTATAACAAACCATTGTTTATAATGTCTGTCGCATGAAGCCTTTTTCATTGTTAAACATGGGACGACGTAGTGCCTAATTTTGCCACTAGAGAAGAGAACTCCATAAGTTAACATGTAAATTAACAACTGTCTCATGTTTTTTATTCATAGGACAGACATTCCCAACAATACTTTGTTATAAACTTGTTTATAAATAAAGATTGCTATATCAAGCAGAAGGCTTTGGTGCTAATGCACAGAAGACTAAAGTCTGTAAACAAAATGCTGCCACATTCACTATGTTTACATGACGGTGTTTAATACGTATCCGTTGATGACGCCTCATAAGAATAACATTATCCGTCGTCAACGAATACGCATTAAACACCGTCATGTAAACGTAGTGATTGTTCTAATGTTCTACGTCAATCTATAGTGATGTTCCCCCTTCAAGAGACATAAGTTATAACTAACGTACTTTTATGTTACAGTATCACCATCCTGAGTCTACCAAGGTGGATGTACTGAACGTCTTGGATCAATACCTCGGATTAACCTGCAAGCTCGAGGCTTTTGGTGAGTCATAGTAACCCATGTCTTGTTGATACTGTGCTACCATTAACTTTACAATGGACAACATACATGAAAATTTTTTATTGCAGAAATGAATAGAGGGTACCAAATTATGCTACTCTGAATTCTTTCAGATTTTTTTGAGTCCCAGAATTATTTTTAAATAATTATTGAAAGTGCGGCCACGCCCCCTGGAGGCGTCAATAGGCGTCCAGTCTCTATCCTTTTTATCAGGGGTGCCAACTGAAATCACAGGACTTTCAATAATTATTTAAAAATAGTTCCGGGTCTCAAAAAAATCTGAAACAATTCAGAGTAGCATAATTTGGTATACCCTCTATTCATTTCTGCAATAAAAAATTTGTTCATGTATGTTGTCCATTCCTCAATTGAGGTAATGTGCTTACGGGGTGTAATTTTTTTACTGGCTCAATCAAAAGAGGAGGTCGAAAAATAACCCTTAGATTTTTTTGCGATTTTTTTTAGCACTGCATCATACCTAAAATGGAGATTAAAAATGTCTCTTGACCTGGAGGCTCCATCCGCAACGCCTATGACGTCACTACATTCTTTGGTTCAACTATATAACACTTGTAAAAAAATATTGCATTGTTGCTTGTTTATTAAAAATAATCATTTGTTTCCATAGCAACGTGTTTGTTTAGAAACATTATATAGTTGACCCAAAGAATGTAATGACGTCATAGGCGTTGCGGATGGAGCCTTCAGGTCAAGAGACATTTTTAATATCCATTCTAGCTATGATGCAGTGCTTAAAAGCTTAAAAAAATTAAAAAAATCGCAAAAAAATCTAAGGGATATTTTTCAACCTCCTCTTTTGATTGAGCCAGTAAAAAAATGACACCCCATAAGCCCATTATGTATACAGTACACTCTTTTTACAAATATTCTGCAAAAAATCTAAGGGATGTTGCCACTTAAAACAGCCACGTTTGACAGGTAGAACAACGCTACTAGTAACTTATAGTTAGTATAATGTATAATCTGCATAACAATTTTTGGTTGCATTATTTGGATAGTGAAACTTGAATTATTTACTGTAAATTTTTTCAGATACAGTATTTTTTTTAAAAGCTTAAAATCTAGCTACAAAATGCTCTAATGTTATAGAGAGAAAAATATTGCTTGCATGACTATGACATCAACAACATCTTTCTCCTCAATTCTAATGGTGTTAGAGGATTTAAAAAAAAAAAAAAAAAAATGGCACAACAAAAATCAAACTATTCTATCAAAGAATGCAATACAAAATTTTCATGTTGAATGTCCATTGATTTTATTATTGCTTCAAGTTAAAGGAAGTGTCCCTGAGATTTTTGCAAAAAAAAAAAAAAAATATCAAAGGGTGTCAAGCGATAGAGTAAGCAACCTTTTCGACTATCACACAGTAAATAAAGAACTCTGTCATTGTGCTGTCAGCTGCTCCCAAGTTCTTTATTTACCTGGGTGATAAATGTAAACAATGCAGGTTGCCTACTTCACCCTTCTGAGTGTACCAAAGAGTTTTTAAAAGTGTCTATACACAGGCCTTATGGGTGACGTCATAAAAAATACTTGATATCAAGGTATGAGTGATAAAAGAAGCAGCATCGACTGATCTTCACTTCACAAATTCAATATGCATTCACTACGTTTACATGACGGTGTTTAATGCGTATTCGTTGACGACGCCTCATAAGAATAACATTATCCGTCGTCAACGAATACGCATTAAACACCGTCATGTAAATGTAGTGATTGTTGCCGATATCATGTAAAACAACAAGACACTTTAAAAACCTCTTCGATATCTTAGGGCAAATTGAATCTTTAGAGAGCCTAATTATCATCAAATTGCTATCAAGTGATCTCAATTTACTGTATTTCTAAGGAAGCAAATTAATAATTATGTATCTTTCTCCTAACTCTCTCAATGTTAAATTAATATTGTCATAACTGCCCATTAAAACATCCCCCTAATCAGTGATTAATTATTTGTTTCTATTCACATAATTTAAATTTGTAGTAACTTACAGTTAACAGTTCTGTGTTAATATTATTAGTGATTTATTTAATTGTTTTTAATTTATTTCTAAAGAGTTAATTAAGAATAATCAAAATTAAAACATAATTAAATTTAACTTCTAAATCTTTATTGTAGCATGTAAATTTATTAATAATAAAGCACTTATGAGATGATGTGTGTGTTGCACAACTTTTATAATATGAGTGTGTCTGTATGTGTGCTAACCATGTACATAAACATAAGCCAGATTTTATTGTGTCATTTCTACTTTTCTTTGAACATAGCATTTTAATAAAAGATTAAAGAACCTACAGTAAATATAGCATTTTAATAAAAAAGTAAATAACCTACAGTAAATATATTATTGTTGAATTGGCAAGAGATGAATTTAAGTAGTTTATTATAAAATAAATGATAATGCTGATAAAACTAAAAAGAAGCTTTATGCTTGATCAATTTACAGCTCATTATTGTACAGTCCTTGTCTTTGAACAGTTTCCTAGATCTGTGGGGTCATCAAATAACACAAATTACAACAATCCTAAAATTAAGACAGTCTTAGCGTATTCTTCAATGTTGCACTAAGACAGTCTTAGACTGTAAGTTTAAATGGTGTTGTTTGAAGATTCCCCTGGTGAGCAAAGTTGGAACAGTTTGAGGTCAGCGGGGAGGTACGATAGTACGTAGCTCCTACACTGCAACAATCCAGACAATGAATGATGAACGTGTTGTCTCAAGGAAGCAGTAACTTCAAAACTTTAAACAAATAGTTCTAACTTTGGTCGCTACATACATTTAGAGAACTTTTCAGGGACGAAGGAGGATTCAACATGATAAAAGGACTGTACATAATCGTGAACTTTGATATATTCTCTTATATTTTTTACTGTGTGTGTGTGTGTGTGCACTAACGCTTGGTTTGCGTGGCTGCTTGTGCTGCCCTACAGTGTTTAACGATGGAGCTAAGAAGGACCTGGCTAACGTTCAAGGCACCATTCCGGTGACTTACAAGGGTGAGTTAGACCACCGTAACGTAGCTCATGTGTACCCTTGGAACAACATTGTAAGACTCGGTTATAAAAACCTTTGTAATAAAATTAAATCTGAAAAAATAAAAAGAGATAAAAAAAAAAAGAGTTCATGAATACACTTACAGATAAACTACCTGTACTGCAAATTAAATATAATTTGGTAGTTGCCGTACACGAAAAACTCACATATCTCTCTACTTCCAGTGTAGGGTGTAAAAGGGGCAGAAAGGTTCAAATTCACCCACAAATGAGACCCACATACACTCTTTTCAACTTTTTGTCACATTTTTATCATTGCATATCAAGATAGAGTGAATTTATTGCCTCTATTTAAGCCACCATTGTACAGATATAAACAAAATTATCCATTTTTATGTAAACAGTTTTTTTATTTTATTTTACAAACAGTAGAAAATCTGTTTTTTGTTCATTTTTGAATGCTAAGCCCTTGTATTAAGAGGAAGTACAGTAATCTCTTTCTTTAGCTGTAACTGCAAATACTTACAGCAATGGTTCAACTTATTACAAAATTAACAATAATCAACTCCATCTTTGTATAGATAAATATCATTTGGTTAAACTGGCCCACATATAAAGGTAGCACATGTACAAAATATACACACGGTTGCACTCGACTTTCTACATTGTAAATATCATCAAGTTTCTTTGGTTTGGAGAATGCATTTTGTTAACCTATGCCTTGCCTTTTGTGGTGTGTGATTTAACATTTTTGTTTTGATATTTTGTTTTAACTCTCGTGTGTTTTTTCTCTTAACAATTAAAATTAATATTATGGCAAGTTGTTGGTCAATCAAATGTATTTTTCTTCCCTTAGTTTTTTCAAATGGAGAAAAGAAGCAGCTGTTGAATTTATCTGGGACAGTTCCTGTTCATTATAAGGGTGAGAATTACACAATTTACATCAACAAAAAAAAATTTTGTTTTACGCAAACAAATACATTATAGGAAAAAAAAAGTGTGAAGCTTTTCTGGGACAATTAATTCACCGCAGTCCCTGTTTGTTTGTTTTCACAAATTCATAATGTTTATATACTGTATTGTTTCTAAAATTTCATATAATAGAAGATGAAATCCACAACATGCATTTCGTTAACCTGTTGGTATTAAAGAAAAAAAAAAAAAAAATTGAAGTTATCAAAAGACTCAAAAGAGCATTATTAAAATTCTTTATTTCAGTGAAACAAGATATGAAACTAACTTTAATTTGCAATGGTTGAAAGCCCTTTTAATTATCAGGGTCTCTTGCATAGTATAGTTATTACATAAACTTATACATTTGTATGCCAATGCTTAAGGGTAAGGTAACACGTCCAATGTTAAAAAAAAAAATAAATAAATAAAAGTAAAAATAAAATGAAAATTACGAAAAAAAACAAAAAAAATGTTCTCCTCTACATCCCCTATTTGTAGCTGAAATATCAGGTATACAAATTCGAGCTAGTTTTTAGTTATGAATTTTTAAAGTTGTCAATTTTAAAAATAAAAAAACTCAAAAACTAGCTCAAATATGTATACCTGATAGTTTAGATATTGATAAGGGATGTAGAGGAGAACATTTTAAATTTTTTTTCATAATTTTCATTATTGGGATTTTTATTAACATTGGGCATGTTACCTCTACCTTAATAAGTGTTATGTTTACAAAACTATTGACTTTCAGGCAATGTGTACAATATCCCAGTTTGTATTTGGGTAATGGACACTCATCCCTACAACGCACCCATGTGTTTCGTCAAACCCACCCCAGACATGCAGATCAAGGTGTCCAAGTACGTCGATCACAACGGCAAAGTCTACCTGCCTTATCTGCATGACTGGGAGCCGGTGAGTAACCTGTGATTACCTGTTGTTGTTTTTTTTTACAAGGATACACTCCTATGATCTTGGAAAAAATATTATCATAGAAAGCTTATGGGAGTCTTTCGCCATGTCATTTTAATTGAAGATATGACCCATAGAGGGCTCTGCATGTCGCGGTCAAGCTTCATCAGTCTAGTAGCAGAGAGAAGAGGATGGGAGGAGGGCCAAGTCATAAACTCAACCATTCATATTTTGCTTCTTAGTTTTCTGCACTTTGTTCCTTGCAGCTCTTGCCGGTGCATTGTAGGCATTGTTCCTTTTCCTTAGCCCCCTCCACTGTCTTGCCTCTTGTGTCTTTGCCTCAAAGTGACTTCAGCGCAGGCACAAATTTAAGGGGGGTGCTGGGGGGGCTGCAGCCCCCCCCCCCCCCCCCGAAATTTTTAATTTAACATGGGCAATATAGGCATTTCCCCCCACTCCAATTTTTTTTAACATTGACCTTATGGAGGCAGCCCCTCCCGAATTTTTTTTCTGGATCCGCGCCTGCATCAGCGAGATCCAGTTGTCATGTCTTCAAACACATTGTTATTGAAGGTGGGGAGAGACGAAAGTTTAACACGGGCCTTCTACTTTCATGATCTTTTCTGTGATAGATGTCTTCACTTTTATTCTGATTACAGTATTAAGAGATGAAATTAAAACTTTAGGCAGTGAGCAATAAACCCCCACTAATGTTCCTTACTCCTTCACAGAACTCGTACAACCTTCTGGGACTCGTTCAGGTGATGATCTTCACTTTCGGAGAACAGCCGCCCGTCTACTCGAAGCCGAAGGATGGTGCCACTGTCGCAGCAGCTTCAGCGGCCACTCCTTACCCCACAAACCGTGAGTGGAGATCTTGATACTTTGTTGTTGCATTGGGATAAAAGTCTGTATGTATCTTGAATTACATTTGATTCCAGCTGCCATGCCGATGCCTGGAAGCCGCCCCTCCAGTTCTCAAGGGTACCCTCCTTACCCTGCATACCCCGGAGCCAACCCTCCGTACCCCTCCATGCCAGCCACCTCCGGCTACCCCCCCAGCTACCCTCCCAACCCCACAGCCTCGAGCTACACCCCCTACCCACCCTACCCGACACAACAGTCTGCAGCTAGCACCCCCTACCCTCCCTACCCCACGGGGACTTCGCAACCTCCGACGTCGGGAGCATTCGCAAGCTTTCAGGGCTACCCTCCAACCGCAAATGTAAGTGATTGAGTTGAATTTCTCATAATTCATAATTCATAATCATTTTATTGCTCTTTGATTGTACATAAGTCACCATGTTAATTTTTGAGAAACGGTACTTAACTGTTTGGTGTTCAGACTGAGACTGTGTTGGAATTGACATAAAACAGTCTGTATGTACAATATCGACTGTCATTTTTCTGTATATGACGTCATTCGTATAGTTCAAATTCGTTCGTATGTATCAATTTGATTAAATTAAAAATTGCTAAAATTGATAAATATAAAATAGTTAATACTATACATATTATTGTAATATAAATAGTAAATGTGGAAGCAAAATAACATCTCCTTTGGCATAGTCAAATCAATAACAGATTTAGTTCTAGCAATACAGACATTTAGATAGTACTGACTGAAAACATAGTTTATAAATAAAAGTTGAGTCAGCAGTATGAAATTTAGAAGTTTTACAAAATAAGCAATACATATAAATATAAATAAAAAATTATGTAAAATCATTAATTGACTTTATTCTAGCAGGACAAATATTTATTCACTTACTAATGGATTTAGTATACTTTTCCGCTACTACGTTGATATCCTCCAGTTTCTAAAGAGTTGTGATGACCAACAGGCCAGTCCTGCGGCTGCGTCAGGAGGCACCATAACGGAGGAGCACATCCGAGCCTCCCTTCTCTCCGCAGTCGAGGACAAACTACGACGACGTTTGAGGGAGCAATTCTCACAGGTACTATGAACTTTTGACATCAGGACGAGTTTGTTTCTAGTGCTATTTTGCCATCCAATCATTGCAATGTATGTATATAAGTATCAACATTTGAAAGAGAAGAGAAGTCACCACCGGGTTTCGAACACCTGATTTAAGGGAAAGAGAACACGGATCAGCTGTTTTCTTAGTTCCATTTGATTAACATGTAAACCTTAGCAGGCACACAAAAATTCTGAAATTTTTTTCAGAGATAGATTTTAGTACAGTACCTAAAATCTACAGAAAAAATTTCAAAACAATTATTCAAGTTCAGCATAGGGCTTTCCCATGGAGAGCCAAACTAAAAAAATAATTAAAAAAAAAATAAATATTTTTCTTTGTTATGAAATTATTTACTGTATTTAAAGAAGATAGAAACACATAGGATAGAAAAATATTTATTGGGAAGGGAGATAGTATAAAATTTTATTAAAATTATTCAAATTCTACCTTTTTTTATACAGCTTTCAAATTATTGAAATCATTCAAATACTACTGATACAGTACTTTTTTTTTTAGCAAAAAGGATGGTTAAAAGAATCAGAAAAAAAAATTACATAGCCAAGATCATGATCATCTTGCTTCAACTTTTCTTTGTATCTCCACAGCGACACATCTAAAATCCAACTTTTGTTGACAGGGCACTGCTGAGCTGGAGACGTTACGTCGCACAAACCAGGAGTTGGGTCAAGGCAAGGCGAAGCTCGAGTCTCTGGTGTCGCGGCTTGAGAGGGAAGGAGCAGAGCTGGACAAGAGCATCGCCGTGCTGAAGGAGAAGGAGGCGGAGCTCGACAAGGGACTGGCTAGACTGTCGGAGCAGGAGCCGATAGACGTGGACGAGGCAGTCACAACAACGGCTCCCCTCTACAAACAGTGAGTCCTTGGGAACGTTACACAATGGGGAAATTAGTTATTTAAAGAAATTAGCAGAATTATATTATACATGTCTAATTAATGACAAACTAATTTATTTTACAGTTCTATAGAAATTTAAAAAATTTATTGAAGAATTAAGTGGAACATAAGAAAAATCTACTTGTATAGGCAACCTGCTTTCATAATGATACATTGCCCCCCATGGATTGTTTACTGCACAATTAACCTTCTCTACTAACTTTTATTTTCTTTAACTCCCAGTCGATAAAAGTTAATGTGGAAAGAGATTAAGTTCATTCTCCCCCCCCCCCCCCCCTCCCTTCAGAGGCAGAATTTACAACATTGTTAACATTGCTCTCTGGGACTCGTAATAACCAGTTTGCATGCCCAGTGTTTCTTAGTAGGGCACTTATGTAAATGTTGAACACAACATTCTGGGAGTTCAAAGCTCACTCCAGCTCAGTACAGAACTCTCTTCTTCTACTAACTCCATCATCACATCCATCCCAAGTTGATATAAGAGCGCAACTTTTTTTTTCTCTCCCCTATCTATAGAGTAGATTGTGCTGACGTCATGCCCCTGTAAGTTAGGCTGCCCTATGGAGGACCAGAATACAGAGACTAGTATATAAACAAATTATATATTGTTTGTTGTTTTTTCACTTCATTAAACAAAAGAAATCAGTTTTAAAAAATTGTAAAAATACACCAATAAACGATAGATAGCATAAAAAAAATGCATCATTGAAGAACAATCAAAACTTAAATTTTTTTTTTTTTTTTTTTTTCATTTCATTTCATTTCATTTCATTTTTTTTTTTTTTTTGTCATTTCTCCTCTTTAATGCCATAGTAGTTGGACCTCCACTTTCTCTTTTCTACCCTCCTGACCGTCCGTATACCTGCTATGCTATTTTCCCTCGTAAACAAAAACAGCAAACAACTCTATACCCCTACTTGACACATACTTATATTGCAGGCTACTGAATGCATTCGCTGAAGAGTCAGCCACTGAGGACGCCATCTACTATCTCGGGGAGGCTCTGCGACAAGGGGTCATCGACCTCGAGGTGTTTCTCAAACAAGTGAGGTCCCTGTCACGCAAGCAGTTCATGCTGAGGGCTCTCATGCATCGCTGCAGACAAAAAGCAGGCCTTGCCGGCTGAGCTGCTTCGAGGAGTTAGGGGTAGGAGGGGAGAGAGAGGATGTCGTTGTGTGTATCTGGCAGCTTGTGAGGAGACTGTAATGTAATTTAAATCAAAATTGAGGCTTAAAATGTTCCCCGGCAGGAAAGTTTTCTCCATAAGTCACCGTGTTAAAAAAAATTTGAATTTTTTCTTGGTAACTATTACTCTACAATTTTTTTATTTTTTAATTACAAAATTAAAGCTATTACATTTTCTAAGCTTCTCCTCATTTAGGGGTATTCTGATAATTAATCAAGGGCTTATTTTCCTCTAAAAAATTTCTTAAACACCAAAAAATCAATTTTGAGCTGTTTTTTTTTTTTCTGTATATTTGTTTGGATTGGACGGTGGGAACACCATAAAATCAGCTGACTTGAAACCTATATGGACTACCTGCATGGAACTTTTTTATTACATATTTTTTGGATAAAGGATCTCAAGTTATATTGTCAGTTGTTATGTAATGCAAATTTTTTTTTTCAATGCTTGCGTGTCAATATTTACATGACTAATGTCACAGCGTTTTGCAGCATGATTTTAAAAGTTTTCCAGGGTTTAAAACAATCTAAAAAAAAATATTGACAACACATAACTCACTGTCATCTATCCAAACAAGCAATATATAAAATAATTTTAATGGTTCAAAAAACTTAATTTTTTTTTCTTAATTAATTCATATTTGCAATTTCGGTAACAATTACTTTGAACTACCGTCATCCCTAATGAGCTGCCAGTGTTTTAAGGATGGTAAAATTTCAGGATGCATTGTTTGCTGTGATTCCTGTTTTCCTTACAGGATATTACTGCAAATTCTTTGTGTAAAACATTCAGTTTATTTTGTGAAGTGTCAATTTTCAATCTACGAGTTATATTCTTGTATTGAAAGTCTGCCAAGTTGGTGTGTTGAAGGAAAATGATAGAAAAACAATTTTCCTGTGCTGGCATGTAAGTGTAAGGTAATACGCCCAATGTTTAAAAAAAAAAATCCCACAAATGAAAATTATGAAAAAAATAATAAATAAATAAGAAGTTGAACCTCTACATCCCCTATCAGTAGCTAAAATATCAGGTATACAAAAATTAGCTAGTTTTAAAGTTAATAATTTTTAAAAATGACTACGTACATAGTTTAAACCATGGAAGTTCCATTTCTCCATTTTAAATTAGTCAAATTTAAAAATTCATAATTAAAAAACTAGATCGAATTTGTATACCTGATATTTTATCTACTGATAGGGGATGTAGAGAGGAACATTTTAAAAAAAAAATCATAATTTTCATGTGTTGGATTTTTTTTTTTTTTTTTAATATGCTAAATTGAATGAAAATTATTACTAAATCCTCAATTGACAGACTTCATTTTGAATAATTTCTGTTTATTAAAAATGATAAAATTCCTCCTCTCTCTCTCTCTCTTCTATCCAAAATCATATTTGTATCTATATTATTATCACACTATTTTTATTATAAAATATAAAGTTATCTGAGTGCTTATATAGATTATGGTTTATGCTTGCCCCCTCTTTTTAACAATTTAGAAATAATAAATTTTCATTGCAGCGAGTTAATAACCCATTATTTGTTATATTATATTTAATCTTTATCTTAGATTTATTTTTTTTGAAGCCATAATTTGTATATTTTTACCTTCTATTTCTTTGCTATATTAGCCTTTTTAAACGTATTCAGGAAGAAATTCTAAATAGTGATGGCTTATAGCTACTTTGGAAAGAATATGCTTTGTATTATTGCATAATATAGTCCCAATGAAAAGGAGATAAGACTTTTTTTTTTTTTTTTTTTTAATAATAGAAGCTTCAAGTCAGCTGATTTTTTTAAGAAAGAAAGAAAAAAAAAAGTGTTTTCACTAAAAAAAGTTTTAAGGAGAAATCGCTTTTTGAAAATTTAGTCTCAACTCAAAAATATAATTGATAAATAAGGGTAAGATATCAAGGATCAGCTGACCCAATGTTAAAAAAATTCCACAGATGGAAATTATGAAAAAAAAAAAAATCAAAAATGAAATTTTCTCCTCTACATTCCCTATCAGTAGCTAAAATATCAGGTATACAAATTCAATCTAGTTTTTGAGTTATGAATTTTAAAGTTGACTACTTTAACATGGAGGAATTGGAACTTTCATGTTAAATTATTCAAATTTAAAAATTCATATCTCAAAAACTAACTCGAATTTGTATACCTGATATTTTAACCACTGATAGGGGATGTAGAGGAGAACATTTTAAAATTTTTTCATATTTTTCATGTGTGGGATTTTTTTTTTGTGCATTGGGTCAGCTGATCCGTGTTATCACCCTTAATGCAAAATTTAGATTTTCAAACTTATTTATAAAATAAAAGTCAAAAATGAAATGCAAATAAGCATCACAAGACGCTGACATGAAGCCTCTATTTTGTTTTGAACGTTGTTGTATGAAAAGTACACAAATCCATAAATTTGGATACTGTACATAGTTCAACATATGAATGATAACCACTGAAAATAGCCTGATGTGTGAAGTTTATGGAGTTACTATTTCAGTTTTAAACCTGAAACTTTGCAGAGAAATATATTTTATTATTATTTTTTTAAGAAATTAGAGAAATTTTTAACCTCCGTGCAAAGTTTTTGAGTTTTCATGTTCATATTTCAACCAAAAATCTTCCATATCCGGAATTAATTTTTTATTTGTTGAACTATCAACTATTTTTTATTCTTTGCCTCAAAGAAAAACACTGTGTGTACTTTTTAAACATCAACTTAATATGAATTTTTTAGGCTTTTTATTGACAGTTACGGTAACTGTGACACTTCATATGCACATTTGTTTGAGTGTCCATCAAGAGTTAAATCATCAAGCTCTCATAAAAAGGCAACGACACTGAATTACCAGTTGGTGCACAGGTAAAGAGACTCACGAATCTCTCTTCTAGCATACAGTGTTGCCATTTCATGCAATTTCGAGCTTCGGCGAGCTAATGCCTGGTTCCTTTATACCGGTGACTTCTGTGCATAATTTTTTTCAGGACCCATTGCACCACGAAATTTTAAAAAGAGCTTTGCATGACGGGCACATTCAAAGTTTCACAGCACGATGGGTCCTGAAATACTGGAACGTGATTGGCTAAGCCATTTAACATTGGTTAAATTGGTGTCTGTACCATGGATAAAAATTCATGACCTGTATAAAGCCAACCTTGCTTGTTGGCTACTCCATCACACAAACTGTAACTGTACATCTTGGGGTAGTATGAACTTAACTTTTGCTGTGTTTGTGGGCATTTTATAGAGAAATGAACTAAAAATGTGAAAACTGCAAATCTGTATAGAGTAAAAACTTGTTATTATGTAAAGTCAAGGAACCCAGGAAATTATGTTTACCTTATATATCGAGTTTTTCCTATATACTTGCAATGCTAATTATTTTTGAAAGAACCACAATCTCCTTTTACTCAAAATTAAGTTTTACCTGACGAGAAGTTGCGTAATTATGAGTTTTTACTGTAATTTTTTTGTCTCTTTGATCTGCAGTGCCAGCATGAAGCAAAAGGGCAAATTTCATGCTGTCCCAAGAACACACAATACCTATACTTAAGGCTAGCTAAGCAAAACTCTAAAAAATATATTTTTAATTAATCTTCTATCTCCATCAATATGTTTTTTAATAGACGAGATATCACAAAAATTATGTTCCCAAAATCAATCTGATTTTTGTGCTAAAACAAGAGATTAAGGGTAAGATAACACGAACAATCGATTGTTGTAGTCCCATTTGATTAACATGTAAACGTTGGCAACCTCATAATAATTCTGAATTTTTTTTTTTTTTTTTTTGAGAGACAGTTCTTGGCACTAAAAAAAATATGGGAAAAATTTCAAAACAATCGGACGATTCAATTTCCAATTTTTTTAAATTAATTTCTTAGTTTTGCTCTCCATGGGAAAGCCCTATACTGAAAATTTAAAAAGTTTATTTAAAAAAATTGAATGGTCCGATTATTTTCAAATTTTTTCCACATTTTTTTTGGTGCTAAGAATTGTCTCTAAAAAAAAATCAGAATTATTATGAGGTTGCTAAGGTTTACATGTTAATCAAATGGGACTAACAACAATCGATTGTTCGTGTTATCTTACCCTTAAATTAATTTTAATTAAGTTGTTATCACATTATTATTTTCTTGCATTGGACTGATTGTAATTAAATTTGCTGTACGTACAAGATTAGAATTAATTTATTAGCAAATTTGTTAAAATTAAAACAAATATATAAAACACAATTTTTCTTCGTCTAGTTCAATTATAAAATTGTGTCCATGAATTTGCGTGTTTTCTTCCCTATTTTTTAATATTGGAAAACATAAATTTAAGATTTGCAGAAACTTCATAATGTGTACAGCTCTGTTTTTATGAAATTATAAAATTAAATTAAATTTTCTGAATAAAAAAAAATGTTGTAAATATTATTATAAAAAATATAATATTTAATCAAAAGAATATCTGAAAATAAAGAAGCCATAGTTATTGTAATGAAAATGTTTGTTTTATTTTTGGAATGACAAAATTTTTCCACATGCATGCCTATACTTGTACAATAGGAAACAAATTACAAAATTCTTTGGCTCTAATTATATTGAAATTTTTATAACTACAAAAACATTAGTTTCTTGAAATATTTTAATTAATACAAATTCAATTAATTTGACTTGCAAAAAAACAAACAAATGAAAATAAAGTCTTGTCCTATATCATAATAATGGTAATTTTTAAAAAAGGACACATTTCAATAATAAATTTGTTTTGTAATAATTTAAAAAACAAAATCTTGAAACAAAGATACGAGATTTTGTTATTAAATGATTTCGAAAGTTAATGTAGCTTATATTTTGTGAAGTCAATGCACCACTCATAGAAAAGTCCTAGCATCATAGATCAATATTAAATTATTAATAGATTGGAGAGGATGGCTTATTTTTAAGTCAGACGCTATTGCTACCATCTCAGTGACATCAACACGTCGTGTTTTAGGAGCATATTTTATTAGCCAGCTGCTCTAAATAGATTATTGCTATAGGCTGCTTGCTTGGTTGGGGAAAGTTGAGTAAAATAGTCAAGGGCTATGTCTTTCAGGCTCGGACTGGGAAGCTAGGGGCCAATCAGGGCCATATAGACATTACAGGCAGCAGAGGCGATCTGGAAGGGGTCTGAAGTTACTTTTTATATGCTCTCTATGTTAAAAATTGGAGTCATGCAGGGATACCCGACCAGCCTTTTGGCCAGTCTGAGCCCGATAGTCTTCTTCAATATGCCATTCTCTCCACTCAGGCGCGGATCCAAAGGGGGGCGATCGCCCCTCCCAAAAGGTCCCAAAATACATTGAAGGTGTTACCACCCCCCACCCATCGCCCCCCTTCCCACCCTAAAATTTAACATTGCGGGATAGGGCACCGCTCCCCCCAGAGCCGCGGGCTGGATCCGCCCCTGTCTCCACTTCTGCTATCCTTGGATCAAATCCTAAGATTACCTCTGGAAATCGCATTTTCCCGATTGTATTTGTTCTTTGTAAAAAAATTTTATAAACAGAAGGGAAAAATATTTAACTTCCAGTGTAAGGAAGGTCGCACACTGCCTCTATAGTGCATAGTATGACTTCATATGATAAAAATTTAGAACCGTTTCCAAATGAGAAATATATGATGTCATACAATACGAAAGTTGTGTGTGTGTACGGACACACGATTACATAAATTCTTACGCTGCAAAACCATATGCAATTCTGTGTGCGACAGCCTTAAGGTTTGAAAGATTGTAGACCAAATATTTATCTTTGATTTTTGGTTATTGACTTCATATAAAAAGAATAATTTGAGCCTCACTTTATTAACAACAGTTATACAAAAATTCCGACCCACAGTAACAAAAACAAGAGTCCGGTTCCAGAGAAGATGGCAGCGACGAGGGCGATGAGCAGTTCCTTAAAGATGTCCCTGGTGAACTTGGTGCTCGTGACCTCGTAAACGAAGAACCAGGCGGTGAAGAAAACACCGATCCCCATCAGGACGAACGTGAGGTGGGGGAACACGGCGGGGTTCACCGGAGATACATAGCGCACCATCGATTCTAGCTCCATCTGAAAATTATTGATGAAATATCAGTAACTTGCAATTCAGTAGTTAGTAATGTATATGCATTTAAATGAAGCAAATAAAAAAAAAATATTAGTGAAATAATTATGCATATGCATACCGGTACAGTATGCATACACAACATAACAGTTAAGGTGCTTTCACATATTCGAAAATCGCTACGGAAACGCTCCGTAGCTACTCCGTAGCAAATGTGTTGATTTTGCTGCGGCGCACAGTAGCTGTTCCGTAGCACCTCGCAATCTTCTGCGGCACATTCTACTGAACTCCGTAGCAAAATCAACATGAGTTTGATTTTGCTGCGGCATTCACATGATTTTCCGCCGCAGCTGCCGCAGACGAACCAGAGTATGTGAAAGGCTTATGCATACGGCATTGCTACGGAACTCCGTAGCGATTTTCGAATATGTGAAAGCACCTTTACATTTACATGATGTCTTCTTTGCCACCTAGCTTCTATCATAGAGTCATGAAAGCTAGCTAGCTAGGTGGCTAAAAATTAAATAGCCCTTATAAGCGAAAAAAATAAAGCGAATAAATGCAGGGCTTCTTTGCTACTGTACAGATTCTACAGAAACATTGACAGCAATGGGCGTAGGGCAAATTCACGATTTTTTAAAACAGTTTACCAGGATGAAAATCAAAAGTTAGGACAATTGTTAGGTACCAGGGTATGGAAAATTAATTACTATTTGTTATTACCTTAACACCAGGTTGTTTTTTTCTTAAAAAACTCTAAATTTTCAAAAACAAAACTTGACTTCTCGCTAACGTGGCCGGCTTCGCTTCAGCTGATAAATGATTACGCTAAAGAAACGAATTGATCCGAAGTTTCCCGAACATAAACGAGCAAATTTATTTGGTGCAAAACTTTAGCCAACATAATAAAAAATATCGTGAATAAATTTTTATCACTAATTTTTGTAATTTAATTATTTTGTAAGCAGTAAATTTAATTAAAGATACATTAATATTAAATTAGTAAGAATTATATGGTTTTTATTAGTTTTTGAAGTCCTAGATTGCAATTTAATTATTTTTGATATGTAAAGTATAAGGTACATATAGGGAATTTTAATTTATTATGTTGGTTGTTCCGTGAGTGAATTTTTGTGGGAGCGAGTGTTTCGTTTCGTGATGCTGAAGAAATCATTCTAGTCGCCGTACTCTGTGACATATTAACAAAATGACAGACAGCAAATGAATTATAAATGTTTTCTTCCATTGATGATTAAAGAACAACTTTGTAATAATTCAACGGTAAGTGAAAATACTTATTTTTACATGTTGTCATGCGAGATTCAACAATCAGCTGATGATCATCTCTCGCTTTTTTGTCCCGCAAAATTGGGAAATTAAAAACAAATCATTTATTTTCCTGCAAATTTGCAGTGTTTTTCAAAATAATTTCACGCATATCTTCTTTGATTCTTCATATTGTGGTCGAATTAATAAAAATATATATCAATATCATCATGTTTTCTGTCATGTTTTTTTGCAAGTGCTGAAGTGCTTGCAACATTTTATTTTTTTATTTCAATTTTGATATATTTTTATAGCACTGTCATAGCATGTTGTCATCTATCGACCGTCGGGGTTATATTTAAATTTAAATGATTAATTTATCAATAATTTCTTTGTGGAAATTTTCTAGAATATATTGTCGAGAGAGTATATTATGAAAAGTGAGCATGTCCCTTTCACTTTTGCTGGACAGTGGACACTGGTTGTAAAGTGATCGCAACAGTTGCGCTCAAATTTCACTTGGTATTCATGTTTCATATAATATAATTGTGTTAAAAATATACAGTATGTTGTGGTACATGCCGTAATCATAAAACTAGCTCTTGATTTTCGTCTGGTACTGTATCAACTTCAAGAGCGGAAGTCCTTGTTATTTTTAGAACCGTTTGAGGTTTGGACACGGAAAAAAAGTTGAGAGATTTCTTAAGGTAGAGATAACGCCGAACAGCTGATCGACGTAATGCCCTTTGATTAACATGTAAACCTTAGCAAATTGACAAAAATTCTGAAATTTTTTTGAGAGGCAGATATTAGTGCCTAAAAGCCATAGAAAAAATTTCGAAATGATTTAACGAGCCGATTTTTTTTAATTAATATTTTTAATTTTCAGCATAGGGCTTTCCCATGGAGAGCCAAACTAAAAAATTAATATAAAAAAATCGGCTCGTTAAATGTTTTTGAAACTTTTGCTATGGCTTTTAGGCACTAATATCTGCCTCTCAAAAAAAAATCAGAATTTTTGTCAATTTGCTAAGGTTTACATGTTAATCAAAGGGCATTACGTCGATCAGCTGTTCGGCGTTATCTCTACCTTAAACAAAATTATGATAATGGCGTGTTAATGCAATGTATGCTATATGCATTGTGGATACAGTTTTTTTTGTGGATTTTTGTGTCTACTGTATGCATATTATATAATTTATAAATTATAATAAATTGTAATGTGAATTGAAATTTCCTATTTTTTAAGCTGACTTCGATAAAAGTTCGACGATTTATTTTTTTTTCTCTATCAATTCAACAAGTTAGAGACTGATTTTAGTCATAATATTATGTCAAAATTAAGAAAAAAGAATGCATCTTTTTTTTAAATATGATACAATCTGACAACAAAATGTAAATATTTTTTTTTTCATCGTTTTTAGTAATCAAAACATCAACAGTAGCATTTTTTTACTATTACATAATTGTATATATAGACTATATAGTAATCTACCGTATTAGCTATTAATAACAAAATGGTAAAGAATATTATATTACAGTACGTGCTATATTTTTTAATAGGTGTTCCGCGCGTATGAGCAGATATGATGTATAATTTGTCTACCTTCAGACAAAAACAGAGGGCGATCAGGAAAGGCTTTATGAAAGTCCATACACTCAAGGCTGCCCGACAACCTTTATATAAAAAGATGATAGGAGTAAGGAGACTGCATGTATACTGTATAACGAGGCTTTACTGGGATCTGTGGCTTATAACTGAGGACAGTGCCTTTATTTGCTGTACAAATGATAAATGATAGGTATTGTAGATTTGCAATTTTGGGGAGGTAAAAAAACACAAATCCAAAAATGTGCTACACCACGCGTCAGCTACGAAAATCGTCCACAATGCTCATATTCCTATCCTGTAGCGTTGCGAGAGGGGTGAAAAAATGATTTTGTTATTGTTATTTTTACGTGACAACGAACAGAGAATGTTTGTATTGTCCCGAGTTGTATATAAGCTCTATTCGTAAATTTAATAAACAATCTCAAAGAATCGATTTTTAAATTGTTCTAAATAAAAAATAAAACAAATTGATGAACCTTACGTTTCATGTACAGAAGGTTCATCAATAAAAATCGATTCTTTCTGATTGTGTATTTACGAACAGACCTATTGGTCCCACTTGTGCCAGTAGTAGCGTCATATAATATATCATATGACACATTGAAACAAAATATAAATGTCCTGTTGACCTTTGCTGATATCATAAATTTTCCTTGTATTTTTCTACAAGCACCAATTCTTTATAACTTTCTTTACACTTAAACACTTAGATGTAATGTTTTACAATATATTTTGTATGCTCGTAAAAGCCATCTCCACACCTTCAGTATCGATTTACAACGTTAATGTTTACCGACAACATTAAATGCAGCTATCTTGTCTCCTTTAATATATAGTAGCAGGGGTAGGAAAGTAGGGGTGGAAGCAGGAAACTTCTTCTCCAAGATCTCTTTACTTCTAAGTAAAGGGATCTTGTTCTTCTCTGTTAAAGTCGAAACAAGAGTGTCTTCTATAAAAGGCTCAAGTCACAAACGTGAAATTTGGAGTCGATTTACATTTAATGATTTATTGTATTTTTCACAGATATCACTGGCAAATATCATATATATATATATATATATATATATATATATATATATATATATTTCGTTTACTTGACATTTCAATTTATCATATTAATTAATTGTCAAAGGTAGCATATTATAATTGTCATATCCCAGAAAATAGTTTTTTTTTTCTATGCTATTACCATGCATGTTAAATAGGTGCTTTTTCTGTTCGTGACGTCATATTTTTGTGACGTATGGTGAAAGACCCGTATACTTTTGAAAAAAATAACAGTATATACAAAACGTTTTATAAGAAGCACAATATTGCACGTTTCTTTTCTTCTTTTTTTCAGTGTCATAATATTTTGATATATTTCCAAACTTCAATAATTTTATTGCAATTTATCACACTTCTGGAATTCAATATAAAAAACTAATTGTTGCTATTTGACGTAAAATATAGCACTTTTTTGTGTGTGTATTTTGTTAAAGGTAATCACCATTACTTCAGCGCGCGTGCTTCGGTTTTTTACTGTCCTCAAACACTTTGAGAACGAAATAATTTATCATGTGCTACCTACAAACCATCGTAACAACTTACTGGAATGTGTATTAAAAATGCATATAATCTTGTCTTATCTTTTGCAGTATTTCTTTTCAGTGTTTTGCATACTTTATAAATAATATTATAGGATACAAAAACAGACACTGGAAAAGAAACTTTCATGTTTAATTTTTAAGTCTTTTTTTTTTGTGGTTGTTTTGTTATTCTCTTTTTTTTTTATATTATAATATCATTGGTTCATTCAATTGTATTTTTGTATTCACTCATCTGACAATTGAAACTTATTCTCTTACTTATTTTTATTTTTTTTGAAACAATTTGTTTTATGTTATTTTTAATTATTAACTTCCGCATATAATGTAATATATTACAGCCTAAATATTATACTATTTTCTATTGTATAATTGCATACAGTCAACCGGAGTAACATTGAAGGGTTTTTACTACCTTTCTGATCATAACTTTTAAAAAAAAAATATCTGGCAAATAAAAAAATTACCAGTTGTGTAACTTAGCTAGAGATGTCTAAAAATGTTTGCAAAATTTTTTTGCCCCAATTATTAACTGTAAAAAAAAATTAAAACAAGCCCTTCAAAGTTACCCCGGCAATGGGGTAACATTGAAGGGCCTTGCGGACACTTATATTCAAGCAACTTAAAAGTGTAATTTTTTTATTAATGTGTCCTACCATGTAATTTACTGTTCTGGACATATTTTTCAGTAACTTAGTATCATATTAAACCATTATTTGCAGTTAATTAAAGGTTAATTAGATAATTAATTACAGTAATTAATTAAAATCCTCCAAATATTTTAAACATTCATTTTATTTATTTATTTTTCTCTCTCTGAAAATATTGGGGGGCATTCACAAAGCACTTTAACCCCAACTTTAGCCCCAAGTTTTATCCCTGGTACTAAACATGGTGCTAAACCAGGGGCTAACCATGTCTAGCTCCTAGTTTAGTACCAGGGATAAAACTTGGGGCTAAAGTTGGGGTTAAAGTGTTTGTGAATGTCCCCCAATATTGTGTCATATATGTTTACAAACATTAATAATTTTATAAGAATGCAGAAGAATTTAAAAAGTTAAGTTGAAACTTTTTAGAAATTTCTTCTCTTCATGTTCAGGCTTGAACTGGCATCATTTCCGGAATAGTATTCGGATGGGTAACAGAGAACTTGAAGTCCTTGGTCAGTTGGCTGTTCAATTATGAACATATAGTTGAACCATTTTGAATTTCACAATACATCTTCTTTAACTTGACAAGCAGATAAGTTCCAGAGGTGAAGCCTCAGTTCCGTCGCTAAGTCGCTAATCCCAATGACGATCTCACTTGTCAGTTGTAGAGAGGGTCATGTTTTTTTTTTTTTTTTTTTTTTTTGTCACTATAATCTGTGTTATCCCCATTTGTAATTTTTTGTCATCATTGTTTGAGTTCTTTTTGTCATTCACACTCTGATCACTTACTCTTGACTTTGCAACAGACGAGGAATGTCGACACTCTTCACTCTTACCTAGTGCCATCTTTAGGCAAGGGAGGGGAGGGGTCATGAATGGTTGGGGTCATTCGAGTTAACTAAATATACCACCCATTGCCCCTCCATCTTCCATAACCCCACCAGACTCAGCTGACTCACTCGGACTTCAGACCTGGAGAAATGTGCTGGAGACACACTTTTACCTGATGCCACCTGTAGACAGGGGGGACGGGGAGGGAGGGGGAGTCCATAGTTTAGGTCACCTCTAGAATAGTTCTTAAGTTCAAAAAACTCCCACCCACTGCTCCTTCTAGTCCTTGTACCCCTCCATCCCAAGACTTTAAGCGGACTCACTCTGACTTTCATACTCCAACGAGGAGCAATTTAACTTGAGGCAGTGGCTTGGTTGCCTGGTTCTACTTGAAGGCAAAAGGGGTTCCATGGGGGGGGGGGGGAAGGGGGGGGGGATGGCTAGGTGACCTACTGGTAGGTCTAAATTTTCATCAGTGCAGTCTTGATTGTATACACTCTTTGTATTTGTTGATCTCTTCTGTACTCGAATCAGGCCTACCGGTAGTCCGTAAGAGATTTCTTAATGAATCTGAAATTAAAATTTAATTAGTGTGATTGTAGTTCTGTTCTAACCTTTATCATAAAATTGATAAATTAATTTAACAGTAACTGAGTCTTAAAAATGTTCAGGCATAAAATGAGACAAATATAGTTTTAATGTCAAACAATAGTACAGTACCGGTAATTACAGGTAATGGAATAGACAATCCCCCCCCCCCAATTGATGTTGTGGTACATAGAGAAATACATGGGCAATGGGTGGGTTCACTTTCCCCTACTCACTTCTCATGGGAGAAACATTCTGAAATATGGATGACTTTTTTTGGAACTTTTTTCTGGCTCCGCCACGGAGTACCGGACCAGAATAAAGTGCTAAAAATCATTGTGGTGGACTTAAAAGAGAAAAAAGTAGTTCAAAATGAATTGAAATGTATGATGCAATGATATATAGTATGATTTGTGCACTAAATTTTGTATCAGATTCTTTTTAAAGCTTCATTCAAGTAAATAGTGATGTTCTCTAAAGCCCTTCAAAGTTACCCCGCCGAGCCCTTCAATGTTACCCCATTGAAAGTAAAAATTCATAAAAAAAAAAGTTACAGGAAAAATTTCAAATCCTTTGGTACATGTGTTAAAAAGGGTTGAAATATAACACTGAATAGCATTACAAGTTCCAACTTGTATTTGCTTACCTTGTGGATGGCTTATTTCCAGACTTCTTATTTTGGTCACATTTTTCATTCTTCAGTAAAAAAAAATAATTATCTCCAATTTATCAACTGCAACCCTTAAATCTATTTTTCTCTATTAGCTAATAACATGTTCCTACCATATAGTGAGAAAAAACTTCAGTGTACACATTAGATTGGTCTATAAAAAATCACAAATCTTTATTTTCCTCATCTTCAAAGTTACCCCGGGCTTTCAAAGTTACCCCGGTTGACTGTAATAATATAATATATAGTTTGTTTCCTGTACTTCCGCCATCAAGTTCAGTTTAAATTAATTTTTTTTTCTTTTTCCCTTTGCTCGAGCTTAAAGCTCATAGAGGTCAAAACTATAAAATTGTAATTTTCTAAAATTGTATTATGTATTCTATAATAATGAATAAAAAAAAAAAGGACTAGATATAATAAGGATTATTGTCACTTTATGGTTACAGTATTATTTCTTTATGTTTAAAAAAATTAGAATTTAGATTAGAACATATAAGAAAACAAAATGACTGTTCACTTTCTGAAGTAAAAAAAAAATTATTGATTGCAGTTTTTGAGGTATTAATTTTTTAAGTTGAAAAATATGCTAATTTGACTAATAATATAATACGACTGCCAGATATCCAATGATATTTTCACTATTTATATCCTGTATATTATCTAACATACTATCGATTTTTGCTCCATTTTTTTAACTGAATATTTATGTTATAATGTAAGGAAATTTTCAAAATGAATCACCATCTCCTAAAATCAGTGACAATAATCCTTAAAATTTATAATCTGACCTGATTTTTTTTTACATAATATATATTATCGTGCCTTTGTGAATGCCCCTTATTGTACATAAAATTTTACGCAAAATAATTAAGCAAATTTGAATGGTTGTAGTAAATAAATTTAATAATGATATATTATAATGTTGTACAGTGTACGTAGTTATGTTTATAATTATCACAATAAATGAGCTGTAATAGTTTCCGGGAAACCGGAACCGGATGGACTATAAATGGAACATGATGGATGTGCATTATGTATTTCAAATGAGGCACCATTTCCATGATACGGACTGAAGCTTATTATTAAATTAATAAACTTTTTTAACTTTTCATCAAGTTGTGAAGAACTAGTTACTAATGAAATCAAATGGACAACTTACATATGAAATTTTGTTATTGCAGAAATGGATAGAAGGTGTAAAGTTATGCTACTGTGATTTTTTTCCGATTTTTTAAAGACCGGGAAGTATTTTTAAATAATGGACAACATACATGAAAAAATTTTATTGCAGAAATGAATAGAGGGTACCAAATTATGTTACTCTGAATTTTTTTAAGATTTTTTTGAGACCCAGAACTATTTTTAAATAATTATTGAAAGTGCGGCCACGCCCCCTGGAGGCGTCAATAGGCGTCCAGTCTCTATCCTTTTTATTAAGACTTCAGGGGTGCCAACTGAAATCACTCAGGACTTTCAATAATTATTTAAAAATAGTTCCGGGTCTCAAAAAAATCTGAAAAATTCAGAGTAGCATAATTTTGGTACCCTCTATTCATTTCTGCAATAAAAAATTTTTATGTAGGTTGTCCATTCTTTGTGAACCTGATAATTCGAATCCAAAGCAGAATGATCATGAGCAATCCATCCTGCATTTTGTCATTAACGTTTAAATTGTAACTGAGAAAACCGTGGAAACCTCAGTTAGGGTAGTCGGTAGTTGATGGAAAGTACCCAGGATGCACGAGTCATGTTCTTTTTTTAACTATACCACCATATTGTCGCCTCAGAATAGAAGTGCCCTAAGCACCACAAGGTTTTGATGTAAATGTGACAGTGCTACCTACAGTAGCATCAAGCTCACATTTTCATCACAACATGGTAGTGCATTTATGGGTAAAACTCGGAGGCATGCCTGGGATCGAAATCACTACGCTTACGAATCAGATGAAATTAATGACTATTAATTTAAGTATTAGGAGAAGAGGTTTGTAAAAGTGTGCACTTCCGGTTCGCAAATTAAACTTGAGAAGTCCTTTGTGTCATATTCAAGGTCAAACACCTCGTTTTTTTATTATTATTTACTGACACGCGAAATTATTATTTAGTCACATCATATTACGTAAAAAATTCGCGGTCGGTTAGTGACGATGCTTTTTCTTTACCAACTTTAATATCTTTGTTATTTATTATCTCCCTCCTCAACTGAATCCTATTGTAATATAAAATAGTCACTGACTTAACGAGGACCTGACTTACACTACAGTTAAATTAGTTTAAAATTCCCGCCGGAAGTGAGAGGTTTCTGGCCTTCATATTCGTATTTGAAGTTTGAAATTTTGGCTACAGGTTAGTAAAAAAAGTACTAACATGTTTGCAAATTTGCAATACAGTACTCAGACATGAACGAGACAACGAGAAACCTCTCACTTCCGGCAGGAATATTGCATAAATTTGACTATAGTTACAGTTTAACACATGTTAAGATTACCTGCACCGGAAGTGGAAGGATTATGACTTAAACTATGATCATGAAAAATCTAAATTTTGTCACATTAGGTTAAAAATCCCTATAATATAAATCTGATTGGTTGATATTTTGGGGCAATTGACACATTTTGGTCATGTATGTCCCCAGAAAATATAAATCCCTCTGCAAAGTTTCAAGTTCAAAACAATGATAGAAAGTCCAGAAACCTTTCACTTCCGGTGGTAATCTTGCATTTATTAAACTGTCCCTATATATTTGAAAAATCACGTTTTCAACTCATCCTTCACAACCTAATCCTTTTACTTCTAAAACACATCACATTTCCTCTTCGCTCAAAGTGACGATGAAATGAACACAATTTATTTCTAGCATTTTATGCTCAAGAAGAGGAAAAAAATACGTAATTTCGTGTTTTTTCCCTCTTTTTTTTACCTTTAAAATGGTACAAAATAAGAGGACAAAAGACGAAAAGAGAGATTAATAGCAAAGAAAAGATGAAATTTATTATTAACTCTCGGGGTAGGTTTCCTTTAAACTCAGCAATTTCGTCCCAGTATTTGCATGGTTGTGATTGAGGGAACCATGGAAACCTCAGTCAATATGGTGGGTATTAAGGTAGAGATAATACAGATCAGCTGGCCCAATGCTAAAAAAATCAAATTCATAAAAATTATGAAAAAAATTTAAAATGTTCTCCTCTACATCCCCTATCAGTATATAGGTAAAATATCAAGTATACAAAAACGAGCTAGTTTTCGAGTTATGAATTTTTAAAGTTGACCAATTTAACATGGAAGTTCCATTTCTCCATGTTAAATTAGTCAACTTTAAAAATTAATAACTCGAAAACTAGCTCGTTTTTGTATACCTGATATTTTACCTATTACTGATAAGGTATGTAGAGGAGAACATTTTAAATTTTTTTCATAATTTTTATGAATGGGATTTTTTTAGCATTGGGCCAGCTGATCCGTATTATCTCTACCTTAAATGAAAAACCTCTATAACCTTGATACACGATTGGGTATTCTTTAGCAACTATACCTTGCATGATCCCTGTACTATTAATATAATATCTTGCTGCCATGTAGAAAAGTTTGGCGGTGCCTGGGATCGAACTCACAACCATTTGATTATGAATACCACTGCATCAAGTGTGTTCTTTTGTTATGAGATTAAATTTATCTCAGTTACTTCGGAGTCAAAAAATATTTCCTTGCAAACGAATGGAATGAAATAAATTAAAAAAAAAAACGGGAATGTTCAGAAATCGCTTATGGTTTGAGCAAATTTAGTCTTGCAGTTTTCTAACAACAGCTCCATTTCCGGTTTTCGTCCATATTAAGGCCAAACTTAAACTTCTACTTCAGTTTTCATAAAACTGATAAGACAGATTCGCTTCAAAATTTGTATACCACCTATTGATGGTGAGTTCTAAGTCCCCTGCATGTCTTGTTGCATTCAGGCGCTACGATATTGCGAGATATCAACCTACTGAGATTCATCCTAAGTGAAAAAATATTAACTTTGTCATAAGAAGAAGAAAAAAAAAATGCCGTTTTAATGCTGTAAATTTATTACTAACATTTAAATCTAACGTAAGTTGAGAACACATTTTATTTTTCAACTCTTAAAAAAAAATAATATTTAGTATACATGGCAGAGGGTTGTTACATACATATCTTGGTTCCGTTTGCTTTTATAATTTATTACTTTGTCCACACACAAAAAACTTGTGTTTACTTAAATAAAAATGTGTTGCGTGAATTTACTTAACATGTTAAATAAGTTTTTTGATAAACGACGACACTTTACAGTATATTGTAATGAGTGATGTAATTATTATATAACAAATATATATTTAGCTTTTTTTTACTATAGAGTTGATCTTATCATGGCTGAAAGAATATGGTAAAATTAAAATATCATTATTATATTGGAAATTATATTCACAAAATACCTGGCTGTGATTTAATATTATAGAAATTTTTAATTTATCGTACTTGAATTGTATTGCTTTTCTCCTTAATTCAACGATTCAACTGAACTCAGATTAGTTACTTTATTTTTTCTTTTTTTCTTTTTTTTTTTTTTTTTACTTTACGATTAATCCTATGTACATCGAGAGTCCTAAGTTTTTTCAACTATTTCTGTATGCACTGAATCTAATGAAAAAAAATTTGGAAATTCGAAATCTTAATGATCGCTTATTGAGCCAATTCAAGGAGGTAGTTTTCTCACAACCATTTCTGGGTTTTCTTTATAAGGCTCCATGTTAGACTTGTATCTTATTTTTTTACAAAATTTTACCAGTCCACTTAAAAATTCATCAAGGCTTGCAAAATATCACAAAGCCAAAGGGGCTGATTTCTAGATTTCAATTCACTATACACTTTTACAGAAGATTGCATAATCAAAAACATTCTTCGTCCATGTTCATAATATTTTTTTGCAATTATAAATATTTCAATTTCATGCAACCACGACGATATTTAAAGTTCTATATAATTACAGGATACACATGTTTAATAATACTGTAACTTTGAGATAATTTGGACCAATGTAATTTAAACAACAAAGCCTAACGTAATTATATTAATGTTTTAGTCATTGTCCCATTCCCTAGAGGTTGAAAGCCCTCCACTTCAATTCACTTATTGTGTTATATGCATACTTATTTCTTACGATAATTTGAAACACTGAAATTAAAAACACTAAAATGTCTCGAATGTTTTGACTAGTTAATTAAATTAAATTTCCTTGAAGCTTTTTGTACCCTTTCGGGTGTGGCCAGGTATTTAAACCTTTCCAGCAAGAGTTATCTTGCGACCATGCTGGGGCTTACTAGGCTCCCAGAACCCTTTCCTACACTCTTCTGGGCTCCTACTACCAGATCTGTGCAGCTTGCAGTGGTAGTGCAATACTGCAGGGCAGCAGAGTATAGACAGCCGTAAGCTGCCTTCCTCCTACCAACTCCATAATCTAGTAATCAGTCACACCCATCCCAAGTCACGAAAAGTCTGCCGTGTTTGGGATTTGAACCGGGGACCTCTCGGACCAGAGCCAGGTACACTAACCACTATAGAGCTATAGCTCGAGTTAATTAATTAACTAATTAGTTAAGTATATCATGACATCAAAGCATGAATGCAGTTAATGTATACGGTTACTCTAGCTAAAAATATCAATATTATCATGTGCACTTAACTAATTAAATAAAAACATAACAAAATTAAAAATGGTTGCATTAAAATTCACTTTCATCTTTTTACAATTTTTTCGACTTTGTTGTATTGGAATATTTTTTAACTACTCATGTATATAATTTGTAATAGACATTAATTAAGTTAATTTTAATTAACTAAAAGGTAATTAAAGGTCTGTTACGTTTTAATGATTATATAAAGATATAAAAATCCACTGTAATAATAAAAAAATCAAATACAGTACACACAAAAAACATGATACTTTTTATATATATTTGATATTTATTTTTATTTTCTTTATAATTCGAACTGGTTGTACAATTAACAACATGGATCACGTCAAATATTTAATATAAACACACACACACACATAATCAGATTATCAACAGGACATACATTATTACATTTTTATTAAATTGATTTTTTTTTAAATAATGATAATAATAATTTAAAATTGTATATTACTAATCATATTTTCTCTTATTTTATTACTAAAATAAAGCTTAACAGAATAAAATTCTTTGTCTATAATTATATTTTTAAGTTGATTCTCAAAACCATTTTGTCACTGAATTTTTTTTATACAAGTTGGCAAAAAATCATCAATCTTTGAAATTTGATATGAACAACTCTTCTCAAAAAAAGCTCAAAAGAGAAGAGAATTCAAAAGACAAGTAATTAATGTAAAGATTTATGATGTAAAAATGTTAGGCTTATTACTGAACAATATAAAATATCATCATACATTACACCTGATTTTTCACATCGCTTTTTTATGTAAAACTCAGTTGGCATGCGTTGAGTTTGTTAATTTTAAATGGACCATGCTTTTTTTACTATTTGATACATCAGGCTCGGACTGGTCATATAAATTAAGACTTGTATAGTTAGTCAGGGATACCTGACTGGCTCCTCCACTTTTTAACCCACATGGCGTATAATAAACAGTACATAGTCTCAGACCCCTTTTAAGCAAAAACTTATAAATAAACAGATCTTACCTTTTTGTGGCCTATATGTGGTAATGCCTACAAATATCGAATATATTATGCAAATATATGGCCCTATAACTGGACCCTATAAGCTTACCAGTCCGACCCTATAATACATATGAAGTTTTGTCACGTTACTTAGACTATGCACGTAATTAAGTCGCGTTGTATTTACCATATTAAAGTATGTAAATTTTATTAAGATTTAGTCATTATTATATATAGTGACCATATAATGACAAGTGTATGAAGTTGTTTAGTTTCTAAGACCACGTATACATTTAAAAATATAATATTCTGTATTCATGTATTATTATAATTAAGTTGCGTTAATAAGGTTGTGTTTACATGAAGTAAATTGGAGACAGATTTTGTCACGTTGACCATAATAATGTGAACTACAGTAGTTTTAATTCCTTGGGGAAATAAAATAAAGCTTACAGTAGTAATGTTAGTGTGTAATTATATATTATAATTATAATACAAAGTTGGTAAAACTAGAGTTATATAGTTCAATTTATATAAGAATATACTCAGGAAGCATGCCTAAGTATCCCATGTATTGACATTTTTTATGTAAGTAATTATTATAGTGACAATCCATCCCAGTATTTGCCTAGTTCACCTAATTGTGACTGTGGGAATCATGGAAACATTAATTAGGAAGGTCGATAGTTAATAGAATATATACATGCAGGCGACTAAACACTTTCGTGAATGGGGTATCCTTTTTCACGGCACCCATTGATTTATTGTATAATTTTAAACAATTATTATTTATTAATTACCTCGGTGTTCTTTAGCAAAGGAACTTTTTGATAAAATCGGGCGTTGTCTGGGATCGAACTCACGACCATCCGATTATGAATATCTAAAAGTACTCGATTTATTGACTCTGCAACTATATATTTGCAAAGTTATAGAAATTTACTTTAAAAATAAATAAAATGCAAAAAAAAAAAAAAAAATCTAGTTGTAGTAATCTTTTATTTGTTGAATTATAGGCTAGGCCCACGGCCCACGTGATTTAAATTTACTGCAACGCATATTGCATACTTTGCAGGAACCTGCCGCGCCATGTAATAATTGTGTTTTCTGAATCCTTTTTTTGCCTTTTGAATCTGAATCCATAGTATTTTGTTGCATCAAGGGGAGAAAATGTAGAAAAAAATTCATTTTAAATTATATTCGGCAATTATTACATTTACATCATTTTCATATCATCTGCTAGTTTATAAAGAATACACAAACTACATTTTCATGTCCTTAAATAATAATTATACCTAGCAACAAAGTCAAATTTTCTAAAAAAATTTCAATGGTTTTAAGGTAGAGATAACGCCGAACAGCTGATCAACGTAATCCCCTTTGATTAACATGTAAACCCTAGCAAATTGACAAAAATTCTGAAATTTTTTTGAGAGGCAGATATTAGTGCCTAAAAGCCATAGAAAAAATTTCAAAACGATTTAACGAGCCGATTTTTTTTAATTAATTTTTTTAATTTTCAGCATAGGGCTTTCCCATCATGAAGAGCCAAACTAAAAAATTAATTTAAAAAAATCGGCTCGTTATATGTTTTTGAAACTTTTGCTATGGCTTTTAGGCACTAATATCTGCCTCTCAAAAAAATTTCAGAATTTTTGTCAATTTGCTAAGGTTTACATGTTAATCAAAGGGGATTACGTCGAACAGCTGTTCGGCTTTATCTCTACCTTAAGCGTACGGTATGACAACAGAAGGGGAGGGTAGGTAAACAGCTGAGCGTTATCCTGTAAGTAGGCAACCCAACAATCCCGTCACTTTGCCCTATACTGTACAGTGCCATTTATATATAGAGGTCATAGAGTCTAAGAGCATGACAAACTTTATATGTAAAGAGTTCTAGTACTATATAGTCTGGGTTAATTATATGTGCTTGTTCGTAGTTGTACTATGTATATAACTATATATATATATGACTGTGAAACTAGAGTTTGTTAAAAGTGCTCAGTATAATGATATGGTTTTATCATACATGCTTCGTGACATGTATTTTAATGAATAATTTAATATATTATAGTAATATTATGTCAAAATGACTTTTTTATATTATAATCATTATAATGATATATACATAGGATTATACAATGCTTGTTATTTTATATACACTTAAGACAGAATAGTTAAATTGTCAGAATTTAAATTAAACACGGTATAAATCTCTGCATGCTGAGAAAACCACGCGGCAGTTAAAATTGTGGTAAAATATTTAGTAGACATTTCTAATTAGCTGGTGAATTTAAATAGTTAATATATATATATTATGAAGAATCAACCTCTTTTTTTTTTTTTTTTTTTTTTTTTTCAGAAATGGATAGAAATGTTAAGAATTCTTTTCAGATTTTTTTTTGTTTTTAACCCGGATATTATTTAAAAAATATATATATATATATTTTAAAAGTCAGCGACCTTACAGAGACCTCCGTGTCTTATGGCCAGGAATTCGATCAGAGTTTCACTGTAACTGAGAGTGGCGGCGCTGCTAAATGTTCGGCATGGTCCGGTTCTTGCTGGCTAAAATTGCCTGCGCAGCCAGCGAGAATCGGGCCGTGCCGCTGCGATTCAGTGGCGCCGCCACTCTCAGTTACATCAGTGAAGCTCGGCCAAGCTGATCAAATTTCTGGCTATAAGACACGGAGGTCTCTGTAGGGTCTCTGATTGAAAGTATACAGAGAAAGTGACGCCTCTCTTAATAAAAAGACAGGGACTAAAAGTATAAGCGTGTGGGTTCAAACCCAACTTGGGCAAAACTTTTTAGCAATATTTCCGGGGCTCAAAAAAAATCTGTAAAAAATCAGAGTTGCATAACTGCGCACCCTCTATCCATTTTTATAAGCAATAAAAAAATTTGAGGTCGATACTCTATTACAATACTGTATCAAATACAACAAGTATCTCTAGGTACAACATTATAATCAGTCTCAGATCACCTGAGGAAGAGAGCAGTTGTCTCTCGAAATGTAGTTATATTTGCAGTTGAAGTGTCAGTGACGTTCACGAACACTAACTTGTAGTGTAAGTGACCCATCGCAACATACTACATACAGAAGGATTACATCGAACGCCGGCAAAGGTAAAAGACCGAAAAGTGAAATAAAATACATTTAGTTTTGCACGAAAAAGCTATTTACTAAAAATAAATTTTGCCAAAGATGTCGTTTATCTCAAGTAGTTTTGTTTTCCGATCTTCACCGTGTTTTATTACTTCATTTTATTACTTTCTGTCTTACTATCTCACATAGTCTTCTGTTCTCTATCGCTAGATATTAAAGTCCCTGCATGTGTTCCTGTTCTCAAAGATCTAATAAGACACCCGACTCAACTTACAATGATATTATTTTTTTATCTGAACCTTGTTATAAGGTACTACAGGACCCTACGGGCTCTGGTAACAAGTGATTGAATTTAACTTCTCGGCTATACCTCAAGTAAAATTCTGCTATACACTATACTATAGGTCAGCTCCATGAGATTGTTGGGTTGCCTACTTACAGGATAACGCTCAGCTGTTTACCTCCCCTACCTTCCCCTACTGTTGTCAAACCGTACGCTTAAAACCCTTGAAAAAAAAAATAAATAAAAAAGATAGAAAATTTGACTTTGTTGCCAGGTGTAATTATTTAAAGGGATACATGCCTCAAATTACAAAGTAGACAGACATTAAGTGTTGCTCGAGTTTATAATAAACATTTGTATTATTTTTACATGCGCGCGGTGCGACTGTGCGAAGTCGCGCTACAAAGAAAGTCCTTGCTGACGTCACAACTCACAGCTAGCACCATTTAGCATTAAGTTGTGACGTCATCAAGGACTTCATGACGTCATCAAGGACTCAATTTCTTACTTTGAACTGCGACTTCGCACGGATGCATCACGCGTGGAAAAAAATTATGCGAATGTTGATTATTTACTCTAAACCCACTTGGTGACTATCTAATTTGTAATTTGAGGCCTGTATGCCTTTAAGGACACGAAAATGTAGTTTATGTACTCTGTATAAACTAGCAGATGATATAGAAACAATAAATGTAATAATTACCTTATATAATTTAGTACTGTTTTTTTTTTTTTTTTTTTTTCATTTATCTTTAAAAACAGCAACAAAATATGTGTTATATTTTAAATTTATAACTTAATCGAAATGCATAATTTTTATTATAAATCTATTAGACTGCCAGCTTTAACTTCAAGTCCGGATATTTACATTTCCCTTATCTCTGTATCTCTCACCACATGCAGCATTCACCTATAATATTATAGGCTCCATCATAAGTGTCATTTTACCGGTTTTGAATCTGTCAATCACATGCATATTTAATTAATTATACATTTAAAATATAAAAAAGTGCTTACAAAACTTTAATATTATATATGAAAAATGTGTGGTTACACGTCCCCTAATACTTTTATTATATTAATTAAAAACACGTGTTATTTTTTAATATAAAACTAAGAAAAGTATGCATGTAAGCATAAATATACAGTATTATGTAATAATTTATAATATTTTGATGTTCAATTATAATTTATTAAATGTATGCGTGTTTAATTATAATTATTATTCTGTAACGCACCTCCATAAATATACTAACAATATAATACAGTTCACTCAGTATAATAAAGTTCCTACTTGCATGCAGTGCATTCACCGTTTCTTGGCGTTAGATCACTGAAGTCAAGCTACGTTGAGCATGATTATTACTTGGATAGGTGACCGTTTCAAGTAAAAAATACGCTGCTCCCTCCCTGGGGTAAATTCATCTCGCTTTCCACCCAGTGCAGTGATGCACTTGTGTGTGGTTCCCCAGGCTTTGGACATCGCTTTGATCCATAAAATGTAGAGGTGTCCGTCCTGACTGAGGTTTTCTACGGTTCCCTCATTCTCACCTCAGCGAATGCTGGGACGCGTAACAGACCGTGGCCACTATCTTTTACATCCCTTATCCATTACCCCACTTCAAGCTCCAAGCTCATAGGGGTGTTAAATATATAACTGTTAATTAATAGATTTCATTAGATACAACGTTGAAGGATCAAATATATAAAGTTTGTTATGTGATGTAAAAGTATATAACGATGTAATTAATTATACATGATACGGTAGCAAGAGAGACGAGTGTAATATTACACACATAACATATTTATGTAATGGTTATAAACTTTGCGGTTACAGTCGGTGTGGTACTAAAAACTTAGAATAACAACCCTTTTTACTTGATCACATTTATATAATATATAGATATTGCAAAAGTACATCTTTATAAGCCAATTCTAATATGCTATAATATAAATGTTTAAAAGCTTTAAAATTAATTAGTAAATATAAATATGTAGTATTTTATTAATGGGTTAGTGGATTAATGTATTCCTTTATTAAAGGATTCTATATAACGTACGTATATGTGATTGTATTATAATTTTATAAGGTATGATAAGACATTTAAATTAATATATAAAATAGGCCATTCCCACGTGATGTCACTGCAACGCATATTGCATACTTTACAGGAGCCTGTCACGCCATATTGTTGTGTTGCATCAGCAACATGTAAGGGGAGAAAATGTAGAAATTTAAATTACATACGGCACTTATTACATTTATATCGTATCCATATCATCTGCCAGTTATAAAGAATACACAAACTACATTTTCTTAAATAATAATTATACCTGGCAACAAAGCCACTCTTTTTTTTTTTTTTTTTTTTTTTTTTTTTCAATGTTGTTAAGTGTACGGTTTGACAACAGTAGGGGAAGTAAGGGGAGGTCTGAACGTTACCCTGTAAGTAGGCAACCTAACAATCTCGTGGCGCTGTCCTATATCCAAAAACATTTTGAATAACAAAATGTAACGTATTATAATATCGTTGAAGTAAAAGCATGAAATAAATTGAAATTAAATAATTATCAATAAAAAACATCATGAGTTTGTCCATTTAAAGGACTAAATTTTAGACTATACAGTAACGTGTAATGTAATGTTAAATTTAATTCTGCATAATTACATAAAAATTTACCACTAAAAATTCCTATATTAATTTATTTAAGCTAAACTATAACGCTAAATTCTCCTCCAGTGAATATATTGAATTTGTTATAAGATTTCTTGCAAAACTTTATAACGAAGTAAAGTTACAAAAATTAATAAAATTGTTGGAAGTCTGTTCACAAGAAGTTACTCGTGTTTTGACGATTACTCATTATAAATTAAATTAAACTTTAACTATTGGAACTCCCTTAGCATTAATTATAAAAGTAAAACTTTATTTAAAGAAATTGAAAAAGTTTTACAATTTAGAAAGAGTAGAATGAACACAACAATAGTCAATTATGAATTAAAAGAAAGCAATTATTACATTGTTATGATTGAATGTCAATCAATTGTATTTTTTTTTTTTTTTTTTTCAATGGACAACATAATGAAAAAAAATTATTGCAGAAATGAATCGAGGGTACCAAATTATGCCACTCTGAATTTTTTCAGATTTTTTTGAAACCCAGAACTATTTTTAAATAATTATTGAAAGTGCGCCCACGCCCCCTGGAGGCGTCAATAGGCGTCCAGTCTCTATCCTTTTTATTAAGGCTGCAGGGGTGCCAACTGAAATCACAGGACTTTCAATAATTATTTAAAAATAGTTCCGGGTTTCAAAAAAATCTGAAAAAAATTCAGAGTAGCACAATTTGGTGCCCTCTATTCATTTCTGCAATAAAAAAATTTCATGTATGTTGTCCATTGGTGCGAGTCTTAGCAATTCTATTTTATATGGATGTAATTCACTTTTTATTGTTTTATGATTATTCATTCACATTGGTATTTTTTTCTGTGTGAAATGAATAATATAATGCATGCAATGGAGTATATCGACCACAATTTTTTTTATTGCAGCAGGGTGCAAAGTTATGCTACCCTGATTTTTTTCAAATTTTTTACAGTCCTGGAAGTATTTTTAAAAATTATTGAAAGTCCTTTTTGTGACGTCACGAGGCGTTAAGTCCTATCTTGGAGCAGCGTCTCGTGACGTCACAAAAAGAACTTTCAATAATTTTTAAAAAATAGTTCGCGGGCTCTAAAAAATCTGAAAAAAATCAGGGTAGCATAATTTTGCACCCTCTATCCATTTCTGCAATGCAATAAAAAAAATATAGGTCGATACTCCATTGAGTCCGACGCTATCACTGCAGTGATATATTTTTAAAAGTCCCACACGTGACATTAAGTCTGACAAACAATTTTACGTCTGTATGTTGCAGTTTTATCCTTTACAACGTCATTTTTTTTTTTATATTATGTTATTTATTCCAAAGTTTATATTCAATTTGTTTTTTATCAAAAACGCTCGGGTGTCCTTCGGCTCGGCTCGTCCAATGATTTTCTTTGTTACAAACAACACACCAAAGACTGAACCAAGTTAAATGTGAACTCAAAAGTATATAGTGGGTCAGAGCGCTGTCCTCATATATTTTGAATAAGTACGCACAGTATACGTTATAAAAGATTCAGTTCTTGGTTTTGACAACTGGTTCTACGAAAAGTCTGAAAATATAAAGTTCCTTCCTCTGTCAACCATTACCGTAAGGGCTGTCTCACACACAAGATCGCATCATTTCGCAGCGTATGAAGAAAGAACCTATATACGATTAGCAGGTGTATACGTGCACACAGCATCGTGTATCGTATTGTACGACATAGTAAGGGGCATTCACAAAGTCTTAAGGCCATAATTAAGGCTCAATAATTTAAAGTCCAGAAATTTTGGGTCTAAAAAACACGTCTAAAATCAAGCTTTAAATTATCGAGCCCTAAATGTGGCCTTAAAAATTTGTGAATGACCCTTAGTAATTTTTCATTTAGAACCGTATCTAAATTTTTATCATATATACGAAGTCATGCGATGACAAAAGCAGTGTGCGACCTCCCCAGTAAGTATAAAAGAAAGAGCGATAAAATGTCGGACTATGGCCTCCAGGCGCCACTCTCCGTGGAATTACGGACCCATTGAGCACCGTCAGAGCATCAAATAGATCTGATAAGCAGCTTTTGTGGAGAGCACTTCATGTGTTTACATCAGTTTATATGTGAGCACTTTTAACATGTCATTTATTAAAGGGAATGTTCTACAGTGTGTGTGCTTTTTTTGAATATCACTTTGGTCCATTGATGAAAAGTAAAGTTGCCCGTCCTGACTAAGGTTTTCCACGGTTCCCTCAGTCTCATCTCAGACGTGTAACAAGCCGTAGCCGCCATCCTTTCCCTCCCTTATTCCTACCCATTACTCCACCTCGAGCTTCAAGCTCATAGGGGTTGATAATTAAAAAAAAATGGAGAAAATAAATACAAAAACTTTATACATTTCAAGGATACCATGTATGCCTGCAGGAAGGATGGTTTTATTTAGTTTGAAAAATGGACAACTTTCATGATTCAAATTCAAAAATTCAAATTGTTATTTATTCAGCAACAGTTACAGAACCAAGGCACTAAATATAATAATTTGATTTTTTTTATTGTATATTTGAATCGAGGACTTCAAAAATTTTCTAACATTTTTATACTCTGTAATGAGGGGAAGGTAACACGGATAAGCTAATCGATGTAGTCCCATTTGATAAACATGTAAACCTTAATTAGCAGACACACAAAATTCTGACATTTTTTTAAAGTCAGATTTTAAGTAAAGCAACAGAAAAAAATTAAAAACAATTGTTCGAGCAAATTGTATTAAATAATTTTTTTAATTTGGCTCTCCACACGGGAAAGCTAACCCTGCGTGCTAAAAATTTAAAAATTAAAATTTAAAAAAAAATCGGATCAATAAATGTTGAGATGCAATATTTTTCTGTGGATTTTAGGTACTAAAATTTTAATAATTTTAATTAATCTGTCTCTCATCAAATTTATTTTTATTATTATAATTTTTGTGTGTGGGCTAAGGTTTGCATGATAATCAAATAGGTCTACATCGATCAGCTGATCCGTGTTATCTTCTCTTTAAACACGACGTGATGACGTCACTGTAAGACAAAATGGCGGCTGACCTCTAAATGAACCATCCTCTTTACTGAATAGTCCAGTGGAAATAAAATTTGAGAATAATTTATTAATTTTCTTTTATATCTCTTCCATGGGAAATCAATACGTAAATTCCATAAGAGTAAAAGAAAATATATCCCTCGGGTCAATAGAAGGAGGTTTCAATACTTTTTTATTCAGCACGGACAATATTAAATATTAATGGTAGTCAAAGTCGTTACGCATCACGATGCTCATTTGTGTAATTAAGGTTCATTTTTCATTGGAAAATACACCAATGAAATATCTGCAAAGAACTAAGCCCCTCCCCCCTCCCCCCGATCCAGAGGTTAAATATACAAAATCCTTGTTATATTCCTATACATTTATAGAGTTAATTTTCTAATTAATAACAAAATTTATTAATTTGCATTGAGTTTTATAAGTAATGAGATATTAGAATGTGAAAATGTTAGTGGCATAATCGAAAAAATGTTAGTGGCATAATCGAAAGAAGGGGTAAAAATATGGTACTGTGAATTTTTTCAGATTTTTCTGAGACCGGGAACTATTTTTAAAATATGATTGAAAGTCTATATATTTTGATGAAGTCACGGGCGGCGGCACTCCTTAAGAAAAAGGATAGGGCAGTGCCGCCCGTGACGTCACCAAAATAGACTTTCACTAATTTTTTTTAAAAATAGTTCCCGGTTTCAGAAAAATCTGAAAAAATTCACAGTACTATATTTTTACCCCTTCTTTTGATTAATTAAGCCACTAAAATTTTTTACATTCTAATATTTCATTGTATACCTTCAATCCACAAATTATAAAACTTTCTTTGAATTGTAATAATATATAAGTTATTTCTGAATAATATATATTACATATTTATTTAATATTTAATTTGTTCTAAACGCATACGCCGCGGATATATAAAAAAAAAAATACAATACAATAAAAAAAATTAAATAAAAAACTAAAACTCAACAACCGAACAGGAAAATTGTGTACATTTAATGTAAACTATATACATAAGTTTTAAGCATGCAAATATGAGCAAAAAAGTAAAAACAAAAAATTGTAAAAGTTTGCATTGAAAAGACTTATAGAGAAATGAAAAAAAATTATTATACTTTGTTCTAAGCAAATTTATTATAAGGTCTATTATTTTTTTATCATTTTGCACTGCAAAGAAAATGAGTCAAATTATATTCCATGCAGAAATTCACATAAATAAAATACGAATAAAAAAATTACCATATATAATATAATGTGTAAATGTATTTTATTTTTTTGCTTCTAATAAATTTACTAAAAAAATTACAGTCCTGAATTAAAAATGGTTTAAAATCGGAAGTTTGAATCGCAAAAAAATCAAAACGTCTGTTTTGCTCTATAAAGGCGAATTCAGATGGCGACAGCGGCGATGCGACGCGATTTTGACACACAAGCTGCATGTGAAATCCATAGCCCTCTCCACCAGAGGGCTATAGTGAAATTCTATGAGCGAGCGAATTCGCCAGGTTGCGGCAGCGAAATCGCGTTAATTGTGCGATGCTCTTTTTTTTAATCGCCAAATATGGCCGCCAATGGATGTCACAGCAAGTGCGCATTATTCGCGTCGCGTTGCATTATAAAATTCGCCATGTGAATCCGCCTTAAGAAAAGCATTGCACCGTTGACGGATTTTTTTTAGGACACTATTTAATGAGGTTAAGGTATGAATACCTCAAATTGTCACAAAAATATTCTTCTCTATAATATCTCTTTTACCGCTAATTACTATATTCATATATTCTAGACTTGTAAATTTTTTTGAAACAAATCTACTTTTTTCTAGAATTTTAAATTAATGCCATGGACAGTATACTATACGCTCTAGATATTCTAAATTACCATTACTACTGCTATATTATGCTGACTATCTAGATCTGGTGCTAAGTACATGGTCATTTAACTACAACGTACTATATACGACACAATGTATATGATGATAACCCTCCGTTTGTCATCCGGTCAGTGCGTGCAATTTCATACAGCCCCATTGTATTATATCACATTGATATCATGTATATGTAACTAATATTAAATTTTATATAGAGGTTGCATGCTGGACTAGATAGGAAATCATTAACACAATGGAAAACCTATATGATTTTTTTTTATTACAGAAATGAATAGATGGTACCTATTCATGCTACTTTGATTTTTTTTCAGATTTTTTTGAGACCCAGAACTATTTTTAAATAATTATTGAAAGTGTGGTCACGTCCCCTGGAGGTGTCTAGGCCCTATCCTTTTTATTAAAGATTCAGGGGTGCCAAATTAACTTACAGAACTTTTAATAATTATTTAAAAATAGTTCCGGGACTCCAAAAAATATAAAACAATTCAGAGTAGCATAATTTGGTACTCTATTCATTTCTGCAATAAAATTTGTCCATTTGAACTACCAAATATAAGATCGATTGACAATAAAATTTAATTGTTGTCACTGCATGCACTGATGTGACTCTCAATCTGCATAGAATAATATACGGTCAATGGTCAGCATCCATGATGACATCACCAATCCTTTGTCCTCTCATTTACTTACAAAAAAAGATTGGGCGCACGTAAGATCCTATACGGAGCAATTTTTCGATCGCTTATTGTTAACCCTCTAAATAAGTTATGTTTGCAAATTTAAAATTACGTATTGGCACTAACCTTTTACGTTTGCTGCTATAAAATTTTTATTATTTGTCTTGGGTCAGTTTAATTAAAGAGCATTTAAAGAATTTCGCGGTAGTAGTGTTTTGACTTCGAGCCGAAAAGACGTGCGCAGAAGGGTTGCGCGCCGATGCGCAGTGGTTGTAGCAGGAGTCAAAATTAGCAAACGAACATGGCGACAGTATAATTTTTCTGATGGATACTTACCATTTAATTTTTAAATTCCCTGAAGAAGTAGACGGCAGTGTGAAGTTTTGTGGCTGTTCTGTTTGTAATTCAGAGGGTTTTGTATAAGAAAAATATGTGTGAAATTGCAACGCTAAAAATTATATGAATAGAGATGCCACAAACTTTCCAGCTACTTCCGGAAAACATATTACATAAATTTGACTATATTTTTAATGACATATATATTATAAAGCTATATATATATATCTATATAGAAACTGAAGCACCACATCTTGAATTTATTCAGTGTATTTCGTGACTTGCTTATATATTCCAAATTACAAAAATACATCAAACCTCGTTCGTTATACCTATATATAAGAACATGCATAATGTGATCATCAGCGTTCACATGATATTATTAAATAATATTATACAATATTATCCTGCTTCGTTAATGGATCCGTATTAAGGATTAATGACATCGCGGCAGCCATTGCTAAATATTTTCAATGATAAACTGAAAATATTTTCTACATCCCCTATCAGTAGCTAAATTATCAGGTATACAAATGCGATTTAGTTTTTTTCTTTATAGATATAATGTTTAAAGTTGACTATTTTAACATGGAAGTTCCATTTCTTCATGTTGTTAAATTAGTCAACTTTAAAAATGTTGAAAACATATTTCAATACTTCTCATGTGTTACACTTTTTTTTTTACATTGGGCGTGTTATCTTACCCTTAAAAAGCGTCATATAAACGTAGTGAACATGTTTACGTCTCTAGTACGTTATGCCACCTCTCTCCGGCACTTGCAGGTCGACCATGTGGTATTTATTATGCATCACAGAACGCTCTAGTGCCGGCTGGTACGTGATATTAAAGTAAAGTTGTTAGCTTTGAAAACTGTTGCCGCCGTGCCGCAAGTTATTTTATATCAGTACAATATATTTAATGATATATACACATTTGATATGTTCAAACAAAATTTGTGGAAAATTTATAAAAGAGGTAAATAAATTTAAAAAGAAATTTGTTGTATTTCAAAGTATTTTATGTATAATTTGTGTTATAGTAAACCAGGTTTGCTTTGATATGCAAGTGCAATAAGTTTGCTTTTACAAAAAATGTGTTCGTAAATTCTACCCACTGCATGTATGTACTTTTCTAAACTCAGTTGATATTATGTCATTTACAATTATAGAATTATTATGCCATGAAAAACAAAACTAAATTAGGTAAAACAGTGTACATTTTTTAAATATTAATATGATGAATTAAGAAAATATGTGTGAATTATATTAGGCTAGCTATGAGTTATTTAATTGTTCAGTGCGTTTATGATGATGAATGGAATATATTAAAGTAACCGAAATCTCATGCATTGATATTCTTCGTTTTTAAATGCTGCTTTATATTTTATAAACTTCATTATAATTTCCTTTTTCGTTTTCTTTTCAACACGCATATTGCATACTTTACAGGAACCTGCCACGCCATATTGTTGTGTTGCATCAGCAAAGTATAAGGGAGAAAATGTAGAAAAATTAATTAATTATAAAAATTATATGCGACAATTATTACATTTATATAATTTCAATATCATCTGCTAGTTTATAAATAATGCACAAGCTACATTTTTGTGTCCTTAAATAATTATACCTGGCAACAAAGTAAATTTTTTTTTCAATGCTTTAGAGCGTACGGTATGACAACAGTAGGGGAAGGGAGGGGAGGTAAACAGCTGAGCGTTATCCTGTAAGTAGGCAACCCAACAATCTTGTGGCACTGCCCTAGTGTAAGCGCGCACACAGCTTAGTATATCACATTGCATGACATCGTAAGTTTCTCATTATTAGAACCGGTTCTAAATTTCTATCATACGAATTCATACAATGCGATACGAAGGCAGTGTGTGCGACTTCCCTAATATAAATACATATTCTACATGGTAACCGCTACATGACTCCTCGCATGTTACCTGCTGGTTGTTTTTGTTGACAACAGCTGTTACATGCAATGTAAAATGATACTACATATAACGTAATATTGCGTGTAGTCGCCACAACAAGAGATCGACCTGTTTGTCTACCACAAATATTTGACGTGTAATAATTTCTTTGCTTAGAGGGCGTTTTCGTGAGTGCAGCAGGATAATAAAATATATTGGATGTTTTCAATCGGCAAATGGACAAGCTACATGAACATTTTTTATTGCAGAAATGGATAGAGGGCACCAAATTATGCTACTCTGATTTTTTTCAAATTATTTTTAAAACCCAGAACTATTTTTAAATAATGATTGAAATTTAAGTTGGCACCCCTGAATCCTTTATAAAAAGGATAGGACCGAGACGCCTATTGACGCCTCCAGGGGGCGTGGCCGCACTTGCAATGATTATCTAAAAATGGTTCTGGGTTTCAAAAAAAATCTGAAAAAATTCAGAGTATAGCATAATTTTGTACCCTCTATTCATTTCTGCAATAAAATTTTTTTATGTATGTTGTCCATTATTTAAAAATAGTTCCTGGTTTCAAAAAAATTTGAAAAAAAAAAAAATCAGAGTAGCATAATTTGGTACCCTATTCATTTGTTTTAATTTTTTTCCATGCAGGTTGTTCATTGAATAAGTTTTCGCTCGACTGTTTTCTCAAACTTCAGAACAATTCACCAATTAAGGGTAAGGTAACACGTTCAATGTTAAAAAAAAAAATCACACACATGAAAATTATAAAATATATCTTAAAATGACATGTACTCCTCTACACCCCCTATCAGTAGCTAAAATATCAGGTATACAAAAACGAGCTAGTTTTTGAGTTATTAATTTTTTAAAGTTGACTCATTTTTCATGGAAGTTCCATTTCTCCATGTTAAAGAAGTCAACTATAAAAATTAATAAGTTTATAATAACTCAAAAAAACTAGCTCGAATTTGTAAACCTTATATTTTAGCTACTGATAGGGGGTGTAAAGAACATTTTAAAATCTTTTCATAATTTTCATGTATGGGATTTTTTTTTAACATTGTGAGTGTTACCTTACCCTTAACGTTGGACTTCTATCCTTTTGTTCCTATACTATAATTTGCATCATAAATAATGTATAATACCTGCCTGTCATGACATTTTAGCAATTATTAATCTCATTTATAACACATTCTCTCCCTCGCTCTTATCTTCACCATTATTATAATGATAAATTATACACGTAAATATATTACTGGACAGCTGAAATATTATAAAAAAAAAAGGTAAATTTTTCTTTTTAACTGACACGTTTTTTTGACTATATATTCTCATAAAAGTCGACATATTCAGCGCTATGGGATCAATATTTTACATACACTATGTGCATTATATGCTATACTTGTCATGCGAGTTGTAAAATGAACACGGTCATGAAACATATACAGTATATTTTTCTTTAAAAGAAATATGTTATTAATTTTTTTCTTTATCTTAAAAAGAGGAATATTTTAAAATAAAAAAATTCGTGCGCGGCTTTAAAAAAGAAAAATACATTTTAGAATATTAAAATATCTCTATAACAACTCGGGACGGCTTGAAAGTTACCCCTGCATGCTCTGTCATGTAGTGCCTTTATAGGCCTGGTGGACTTATTTTTAAAATGGTTCGACTGAATTATCTCAAAATTATAAAATAACTTGCCTCTTAATTGGAGTGGCAGCTGTTGCAAGTCCTATACTGTATCTAAATAACGTTCGTGCAGTTTCGAAGTGTATTGTTTTAATTATTTTAATCAATGATAATGACATATATCTTTAAAAACACCGCAAGTACGTTCAAAAAAAAATAACATGATGGATAGTGATTTTACGAATCTTAAATTTTTACCACAGAATATTCAAATTCAAATTAATATTTATTTAGCAACGGTTACATAACCAAGGCACTAAATACAATAAGTCAACCATACACTAAAACAAAGCAAATACCATTGAGCTCTATACAAGGCTAGAGGGATAATGCCCTATACTTCTCAATGTAAAACTGTGCGCACGGTCCGGCGGGAGGAAGTGGGTGGGAGATTGCGCTTTCGTCACACATTCCAACGTATTCTCCTCAGAATTGCCAACTGCAGTGTAACTTTTAATATTTATTTTATAAGGAAACTTTCTTAGGTTGGTCAACCAGGCATTCGATAGCACCGACCACCACCCACTTTCCTCCCAGACGCCGTGCGCGCCTAAAACAGCTGATTAGCCCTCTAGCCTTGTATAGAGCTCAATGGCAAATACTTATTAAACATAAGTGAAATACACAAAAAATAAAGCAAAAATGAAAATAAATCCTGCATTAATAGCATTAAAACAGAGCACTCATAACTTGAGTCCGGAAGTGACATAAGGAGGAGTCAAATATATCCACATCTTGATGTTCCACAACAAATTTGTTATAATAATTTTGCACTCTCGTACAAAAAGCAAACTTTGAGGCATCAACACGCCCCCTAGGAGGCTTGAAGAGCACAGTATGACGAGTTAAACGAGGTGGAGCATTTAAAAAGAACAATTGCAAATCTAATTATAAGAAATCTTTTTAATTGGATGAAGAGTGAAGCAGCATTGCATGAATTGTATGATATTGACGTATTTCTTTTTTTCTTATTGGTCAGATTTTTTATTTAATATAATATATACTGTAATATATATATATACTATATACACACACATTATATATAATTATCTAGTTTTGTAATTATTTTTTGACAGACTTAAGGTAGAGATAATATCGAACAGCTGTTCGACGTAATCCCCTTTGATTAACATCTAAACCTTAGCAAATTGACAAAAATTCTGAAAAATTTTTGAGAGGCAGATATTAGAAAAGCCATAAAAAAAGTTTCAAAACAATTTAACGAGCCGTTTTTTAAATATTAAGTTCTTAATTTGTGTCTCCATGGGAAAGCCCGTTGCTGAAAATTAAAAAAATTAATTAAAAAAAAATCGTCTCGTTAAATTGATTTGAAATTTTTTCTATGGCTTTTTAGGCACTAATATTTGCCTCTCAAAAAAATTTCAGAATTTTTGTCAATTTGCTAAGGTTTACATGTTAATCAAAGGGGATTACGTCGAATAGCTGTTTGGCGTTATCTCTACCTTAAGTTGATAAAAAAATCATGTTTTTTCGTAATAATAAGAACACAATTTTTCAATATTCTTTTTTATACTGGTTATATTCTCGAAGAAAGTGATAAACAGTTGGGTTTCTCCAATGTAAACAGCCTTGGCAACAACACATCACACAAGGGTCAATAATATGAGATAACAAGTTGATGACCCATTGACCTTTATTTGACCTTTGTCTACTTGCAGAATTAACTATCAATTTAAATACAGAGTAGCCAAATGACATATTGAGCTCCCTTTAGAACGATCTTATACAAATTGCTTGCTGTAAGAACAGTGTAGAAGTGTTACATCGGGAAATTGCTAGAGTTGTTAATGGAAGAGAGAACTTTTTTTTTACAGTACAATTAATATAAAATTTACACCGGAAGTGAGAGGTTTCTTGCCTTTCTATTCGTATTTGAAATTTGCGCTACAGATTTGTTAAGAAGAGTATAATTAAACGTGTTTGTAAAATTTCAAGACTCAGATCCTCACACTTCCGGCTACTTCCGGCAGGAATATTAAATTAATTTAACTGTATGATCTGACATTGAGTTCTTGATGTTAAAGTTTAATTGGAAAAATAAAGTAAAAAAAAAACTATATAGTAATGTGTGCAAATAGATTATGATCTCTCCGTTTAGCATAAAAATAATGTTAGAGTGTATATTTAACATTAAACAGTTTTAATTCTTTAATTTACATTAACTTTTAGCTTGAAATGAAAAATGGTGTATGTCGATTGGTAGTGACGTCGTAAAAAGGCACAAGTCTTTTTTTTATATAAAAGAACTTGCAATGAAGTTTAACGATTAACCTTAGTTGCATTAGAGACAAAGGGGATATTTCCAAATAATTTTTATTGAACAATGTACGCTCGCTTTGACATTTCTTTCAAAAGAAATCGAATTCACTTCAAAAGTTTTATGCCATCTATTGATGACAAGTTCAAATCCTCCTGCAAGTCTTGTTGCATTCAATTGCATTCCGTCATGATCTCAACTTATACTTAAATCTGTGTGAATACCTGCTTTTACAATTCAATTCAATTCAATTCATTTATTTAATCACTGGATGCACAAGTACAACATGGATTACGTCATTTTACAGAATATAACAAACAAACACTAAAACACTTTACAACAAACATAATATAATACTAACAGTTACTAATAACCTGGCAAATATAATTAATATTAATTATTAATATTATTAATATTAATATTAATTATTTATACAAAAATATTTAGAAAATCACACTAGACAATATATCTTCAGGCAACTTATTGCTAAAAAACATATTTACAGAATAAAACTCTTTGTTAATAAATATTTGTTTTAATTTTTCTTTAAATAAATTAATATTTTCCACCTCTCTCAGACACGATGGTAAAAAGTCATAAATTTTAGATGTCTGATAAGCAGAACTTTTTTCCAAAAAACTTGAGTTATGCACTTCTAAAGCTATTTTTTCTTTATTTCTTTTATTATAAGAGTGCAATTCATTATTATGTGTATATAATTCTGGGTATTTTTTTTTTTTAAAAGAGCACAATTTAATATATATATTTAATATACAATCTTAGTGGATATATGAATTTGAGCCTATAATGTCACGTTAAGCCTGTATTACACGATACAATTTTGCATACAAGTTTTTTTTTACAAGAAAATCTCATTCCCATACAAACAAATGACGTGAGGAAAAATTGAATTAAATAAATTTTCATTTAACTGCGGATAATGAGAATCAACCAATTAAACAGAGTCGTTAATGTTATATATCATAATGGAGTACCGAACACAAATTTTTTTACTGCAAAAATGGATAGAGTGCAAAAATATGCTACTCTGAATTTTTTCCGATTTTTCTGAGACCGCGCGGGAAGTATTTTTAAAAAATTATTGAAAGTCCGTTTTATGACGTCACGGGCGTTAATGTCCTATCCTTTTCTTAAGGAGAGGCGCCTCGTGACGTCATCAAAATGGACTTTCAATAATTTTTTTTAAAAATACTTCCCGGTCTCAGAAAAATCTGAAAAAATTCAGAGTTATAGCATATTTTTGCACCCTCTATCCATTTCTGCAATAAAAAAAATTATGGTCGGTACTCCATTAATATGTATTAATGCAATGTTCTAACTTTGTATCATAAAAATAAAGTAAGCAGTGTACTATTCTCTGATAGTAATTTTCGCTTGATATTTTATACTTTGTTGATAGATATATAGAAACCAATAATAAAAAATATTTTCATACTATAGTTTAATGTAGCGTGTATAATATTATACTCAACAATACACAGTCCTGTCTTTATGTGTCGCTGCTCCCCATGATGTTTTTTTGCCGTCCACATGAAAAGCCTTTGTGGTGACATGTGACCGTCGCTCACATTTTAACATCACCATAAGTCCAAGCCGACTGGACGAGATTAGTTGTGACAACAATGTATTATGTCAACGACAGATGTTAGGGGTTAACTTGAAAAAGATATAAATATGACATAGGTATGAAAAATAGCTTGATAATTATGTACATTTAATTTAAAAATATTAACGATTAATCTCAGTTACTGATGGAGTCAAAGAATATTTTCCTGCAAAGGAATCGAATGAAATAAATTTTAAAAAATCGAGTGTTCTAAATCGCTTATATGGTTTGAGCAAATTCAGTCTTGCAGTTTTCTTACAACAGCTCCATTTCCCGTCCAATGTTAAATTTCTACCTCAATTTTCACAAATTCTGATAAGACAGATTCGCTTCAAAATTTGCATGGCCATGGCGAGTTCTAAGTCCCCTGCAAGTCTTGTTGCATTCAGGCGCTACGATTTGCGAGATATCAACCTACTGAGATTCATCCTTAAATAAAATTTTATATTAAATTAAATTTAATTTAATTCGGTTATATAGTCAAAAAAAAAATTTTTTTTGTAGCTTTCTAATTCGTATAACATTACGTAAGAGAAAGGTTACCTGTATATTTTCTGATTACATTCAGTTTTGCAAGTAGTGTTGGGTCATATTTTAAAAACAGATATTTTTTTAATATTGTGTATTTAATTAAGCCACAGCCAAAGAGAGATAAATTTTAGTTTTTTTTTTTTTTTTTTTTCATGGATAATATAATTATATTTTACTGTTAAGATGCGTGCATGCGTGCAGTGGATTATAAATATACAGAGCAGTGTAGTGTAAAATTTAATAATATGCAATTATTTTTTTCAACAATTTTTTTAATTGGAGAATTCGCACGTATTTTATATAATTTTACCATAATTAAGAATTAAGGCTCAATGGTTTTACTTACATATACGTATTTTTATACTAATAAGGTAATGCATGCGTATTCTAAAAGGACATCAGTATATGAGTATATGTACAAGGTGGGTGCCTTTACCCACCTTGTATATGTAGAGGTCTGAGCATAGCAAGGGTAGTATCATATCGTTCGTTCTGTCTCGAGGTATACATGCATTACACAGCAGCTGTCAATAAAAAAAAGTTGTGCCACCAGCGTGAAGTGTCACACTTAATATCATCAATTTTTTTTTTTTTTTTGCATGCAGTACAAACCATGTAATAAATAAAATCAATGGATAACTTGCATGAAAATTTTATATTGCATTTGAGACTTAAGTGAGTTATGTATGAATATTGTCAATTTTTCCGTCTTTTTATTTTAATATTTTTTTTAAAAATCATGCTGCAAAACGGTATATGATGTCATATTTACAAATTTTTTAATACGTTAACATATAGAAAAATGTGTTGCGGTGATTGTCGACCATCCTAACTGAGGTTTTTATGGTTTCCTCAGTCACAGCCAGGCAAATGCTGCAATATATTATATTAATTAATTAATAGGCCATGGGCCATGGGCGCCTAGGGAAGAGACTCGTAAAACCCTAAGCAATATAATTTATTTTTATATTTTATATGGCAATAACATGCTAGTTCGGGTGGTTATAGTCCACGAAAAGCCGGGAAGTTAAATTAAGTCACTAGTGACCAGTACGTACCCTCTACAACAGGGTTCAGGTTAAAAAAATACACTTGAACTTTTCATGTAAAATTCATGTAAGATTATTTTATTGTGATAGAAAACATTTCTTGTATTGGCGTGTTATTTTCAAAGATAAGAAATAACAAAAGTGTTTTTTGTGCGCAACCAAGCAAAAACTCTTCTCTTCTCGTTTCAAAACTTCGCATTAACAAAGAAGAATTACGTTTGAATCAGCTGGGTTTGTGTGCGATAATGAAAAGCACAAAATTAAAACTTTATATATTATTAATATGAAAACATTTTCTTGTACGTTGTTTTTAATTTCTTTTGTTTTCGTTTTATTTTATTTATTTGAACAATATGGTTCACGTTAAAATTTTACAAACTAAACATAAATACATGCATAATATATATGATGCCAGAATAACACTAAAAATATTCCAATATTAAATTATTAAAAGTTTGCATCATAATTATGAATTATCTGATTGAATTAATCATAATTTATCTGATGTATTATTACTACTTTTCTTCATTGACTGTCTAATCTAAGATTTATAAATCATAATGAATGTTTATACACGCATGACATGGATAATTAACGTAAGTGCATAAATTAAAGAAAAATAAATGTTAGCGAATTATTCACAAAATGGCAAAAAACCTAGTATCCTCACTTTAATTATCAGCTTTATATAAAATATAGTCATGCGTGAAGAAAAACAAGGGTGGATTCAGCGCTAGATTTTACGGAAGGGAGGGTGGGGGGTGATAACGCCCTTGTGAGAAAGAATAAATAATATATAAAACTGTATTGGATATTTATACAGTTTTGCAGTTATTTCAATGAAAATATAATCTATCAAGTCATTTTCGTTGCAATAATATTTCATGTTGTTTCTCGTAAAATATTTATTCAACTCTCTTTTATATCTCTTTTCAATTAAATTAAAATTTTATCTTAAAAAATAAACTTTTTCTGATATCATAAAAAGAGAAAGTATGGCAGTTATTTTACTGATAATAAAGTTATGACAATCTTCTTATTGAAATAAGATCTTCAAATGAAATGACAGTTTTGCACACAATGAACAAATTTTAATAAAATATTTTTACTTCCTCGTAAAATTTTGAGATGATAAATTTTGATGAGACAAAAGAAAATTATTTATATCCAGGATAAACTTATAATCAAATTACATGTGCTAGTTTCATACATCTACAGTCAATTTAATTTTATATACCCTCGACTGTGAAAAAAATCCATAATATTTGAGAGTAGAAATGTCGCACATAATACAGTACAGTACCACCGGAAATAGCCGGAAGTGATAGGTTTTTGTGTTTTTTTTTTAGTTCATTTTTTAACCTGAAATTTTGCATATGAGAATTTCAACTTGTAGCTGCAAATTTTGAAATTTTTCTTGTTCAAATAAAACAAATAAGCGTATTAATTCCACTTGCGGCTACTTGGTGAAAATATTCAAAGTAAAAACACCTCTCTAAAGTTCTTTAAATATTTTAGATTGCGATTTTCTTACTTTTGTTTTTATCTTACATTTTAACACGGAAACGGAAATAAGCAAAAGTGATTTAACTTCCGAGCGTAATCTCAAATTTAAAGCTCTGTGTATAATTGCTTCGGAATCGGAACGTAAAAAAAATCTCGACCAATAAGAAATTCCCGATTACTAGATTGAACCGTTTTTTTGTTTGTTTTTTTTTTCTGTTTCCGATAATTTCGGAACCTGCACATTTCCGGCTACTTTCGGAAGTATAAAACAAATTTGACTGTAGCTTCATTTACTCCATATTTTAGTCAGTATTAGTCCCTCCCTGTGGAATACACGGATATAATGCATTACTTGGAAATTGACTTATTTTCAGCTGACTTGTTAATTTATTCCGTGGGGAATTCTCTTATGAGATTGCAAAGAAGAGGTAAATAAAGGGAAATCAGAATCTGAATAAAACATGAAGTAATATTTGTTTACAAAAGATCCTGTATATACTAATAGGGCTGTACGTAAATACACAATCAAATGAGAATCAGATATTTTGCACATAAATTTGTTTGTAAAATATTCAGATATTCAAATTAATCAGTGTTAAAACCGGAATTATGTGTTGTGGCGCCTTATTAATGCCATGGTGATTTGAGTATCATTTTAAACCTTATATTTATTGTGAATTTTACATGGTATTTATGTATATCAATGAGGGAAGGGGGTAAACATATAATAATTTTAATAAATATTATATAATATTATAAAGTTGACCGACAGAGAATTTTATTCATTTGGTAACGAACTATTAAGAAAAATTGTATGGAATTGAATTGAAATAAATTAGAATAGAATAGAATAGAATAGAATAGAATAGAATAGAATAGAATAGAATAGAATAGAATAGAATAGAATAGAATAGAATAGAATAGAATAGAATAGAATAGAATAGAATAGAATAGAATAGAATAGAATAGAATAGAATAGAATAGAATAGAATAGAATAGAATAGAATAGAATAGAATAGAATAGAATAGAATAGAATAGAATAGAATAGAATAGAATAGAATAGAATAGAATAGAATAGAATAGAATAGAATAGAATAGAATAGTGTCTTTATTTAGGCGATGTTTGGTCTAATGACCATTATTACACATAACCTCTATACAGAAATAGTTACATAATCATAATAAATTTGTTAAACAACACAGTTCTTCATTCATAATTACCGAAATTTAAAATATGTCCACTTGACTTTCTTGCTGCAACTAATGATTACCTTAATCAATTTTCATGCATTATACCAACCTATTGCATACATATATATCACATAATGTGTATCACTTCACTTTTACTTATCACTTTTTCACTTTCACAACACATTCATAATACTGAAAGAAATATTAATACTAGAAATATTGAGATAAACATATTACACATCAATAAAAAATCCATAATAATTTAATTTAAAAAAATTTAAAAAATATTTCACATGATCACAATATAATACATAATAAGAAAATTTATAAAAAATATGATAAATTCAACTAATAATATAGCAGCTTTTGATTAATAAACTATAATTAATTAAGGTAATTAATGGTTCAGTAACTCATTGCAGAGTAAATGGAAAATCATTACAATACAGACTATACGATGTTGGTTATAGTACATGATAATTTGACGCAGCGTATATACATCAAGAAATCATATTAATAAAAATATAATTACATAAATTGAATGTACAAAAAAATAAGTTTTAATTTTATATTTTTAGTTAAAATGATGTTTAACTATACACAGATTTCAGTAGTCTGGCAAAAGCATGCTGACATTGGCTTCATCAGCTATAGAAAAAGTGCTAGAACTTATATTTCCATATATTTTAAAACCATTTATTGTATATCGATAAATATTTTACGATATATCGATAAATATTTTACGATATATCGATAAATATTTTACGTGAGTAATAAAAACAAATGCCTCATTTTCGCCACATTCGTAAAATTTGTTTATTTTCTTCATTTTAGCATTCTATTGAATCTATACCACGATCGGTTGAAATAGAGACTTCAGATTTATTCACATACACAAAACGAAAAGCAAACTCTGGGCTATAGCCTTTGCTTTCAGGTCCACGGGAAAAGCAAAGCACGCAAGCAAATATCAAATGGTTTTGACTTTCTGCTTGCTTGCTTTGCTTTCTATGTGTGAATGGACCTTTCAAATCACTACACTTCATGCTTATACTGAAAATCGATTTTTTATAAAGAATAAAAAAAAAATGTTAATACGAAACTTACTATCCAATTAAAGGAGTAAAAAAAGTATATACATATAGTGTAACCGCCTAAAAAAAATCAAGTTAACCACACCTCCATATAGATGTATGTGCTGTGACAATGCCCATGATAAAACCTAGCAAACATAACGTTCTTGGTGTCTCATGGTGTACATAATTTGTGTTATATATTCCCAATAAATTCTGTGAACTTTTGTCAACATTATACAATTTATTTAAGAATAATGTACAACTCAATACATCACGAACACTGCCGTATTTTCTGGTTTTTCGACATAAGGTAGAGATAACGCCAATCAGTTGTTCGACGTAGTCCCCTTTGATTAGCATATATCCCTTAGCAAATTCACAAAAATTCTGAAATTTTTTTGAGAGGCAGATATTAGTGCCTAAAAGCCATACAAAAAGTTTCAAAACAATATAATGAGACGATTTTTTTAATAAGTTTTTATAGTTTGTCTCTCCATGGGAAATGCTGAAAATTAAAAAAAAAAAAAAAAAAAAAAAAAAAAAAAATGTATCGTAAAATTGTTTTGAAATTTTTTCAATGATTTTTATTTAGGCACTAAAATCTGCCTCTCACAAAATTTTCAGAATTTTTGTGAATTTGCTAAGGTTTACATGTTAATCAAATGGAACTACGTCGAACAGCTGATCAGCGTTATCTCTACCTTAAAGAGATAAAGTAATGTAAATTTGTAAATGATTGGGGACGTAAAAGAAGCCCCCCAAACACATCACTTATCCCTAGACTGTAAGGTGACAACAGAGCAGAGGTATAACTTTCGTAATGTCGCTAGGTGTGTACATTATATTCTCCTGCATATCTCCCCCAGAGACTCGGCTTGTAACAAGATCGTCGTATGCTGGTAAATTTTATTGATCCTTGGAATACTGCGAGAACATTCAAATTGCAATATTATATTGTGTTATATCTAGCACAGTCAGAAACCATGTGAATTATGTTGTATATACGAGACTAGAATGTTAACATTGTTTATATCAGAAAAATATTATAAAATACTTTGGTTGAAATATCAAAATAACTTTACATATAAAATTTTATTGTATTTTAAATTAAATTTATTTAGATTCTATATTTTTTATTATTGAGTTAAAATTTAAAATCTCGTGTTTTCTTGTCATTTTAAAGAAATGTGTTCATATAAATGGATATAGTATTGTATTTTTGCTATCCGCTACTTTTAGTATGTCTTTATTAATGCGAATACTTTCATGTTATGGGTAAGGTAACACGCCCAATATTAAAAAAAAATCCCACGCATGGAAATTAAAATGTTCTCCTCTACACCCCCTATCAGTAGCTAAAATATCAGATGTACAAATACGATCTAGTTTTTGAGTTATTAATTTTTAAAGTTGACTACTTTAACATGGAGGAATAGAAAATTCCATGTTAAATTAGTCAACTTTAAAAATTAATAACTCAAAAACTAGATCGTTTTTGTATACCTGATATTTTAGCTACTGATAGGGGGTGTAGAGGAGAACATTTTAAATTTTTTACTTAATTTTCATGTGCGGTAATTTTTTTAACATTGGGCGTGTTACCTTACGCCTAAATTTTTTTAATTTAATATAAGTCTAGTACGATTGGTTATATGTCGAACTTGTTGGATCGTATCCAGAGCTTAATTGTGTTCGCTACTGCCTGTTTTTTTTAAAACCTAGAGTTTCATTGCATGCTCAGTCATTAGGTCTGTTTGTAAATACACAATCAGAAAGAATCGATTATTTGTGATGAACCCTCTGAGGATATGGCAATATTACTTACAGCATTAATTGAGAGAATCATAAAATCAACAAAACTTACTTTTAAAAGGATATCACTTATATACGAAGTTGGTATTTTTAAATCTTGCCTAAAGGCATGTGATAACTAACTATGGTGTTGTGCTGTGGCTGCTGTCATAGCATTTACACGATTTTACAATATCAACGTGGTAGCAGAAAAATACCCTAACTCCATTGGTAAAAGTTTGAAAAAAATATTATAACTCCATTGGTAAGCTGAAAAAAAAAATCTTAACTACATTTTGCTTACCAATGGAGTAAGGATATTTTTTTTTCAGCTTACCAATGGAAGACTTTTTTTCCAGCTTACCAATGGAAATGATTTTTTTTTCCGCTACGTGTCGATATAATACAACAGTTCTAATTTGAGCACGTATATAGTATATTTCGACTTTTTACCACTAGGTTCTCCACCAAACTTAATGGTCTCGTATTATAACAAAAAATAGACGCAACTTCTTATCTGGATCACGTGAAATGATATTAATATAAATTACTGCCATATCTAATTTACATGTGTTTCATTATCTTGCATGTTATAACATCTGCTCCAATATTAACTCTGTATGTTAGACTATAATAATTAGCTTTTCCCTTTGTATGTAGCTCTTTAATATTGACCCTCAGCAAATATAGCAGAGTCCCAAATTACGTCGCGAACTTCATTGTTATATACAGGAGTTACAGTCAAAATACTATGTATTCACTCCGGATGTGGTTGTAGTTGAATTTGTATCTTTTCGGTGGGATGTGCAGTAGAAGTACAGTGCTTAGCAGATAAAGTGTAACAACAAGGATCCATGTTAATTATCATGTTCTTTCTTCTAGTTTATCACAGCTCTATATATATGTGCACCATTTAATTGGGTGAGTGGGCGGCAAAGTCTTCTGCTCGTTGTTAGTAAACAAAGTATTGTTGTGTAATGTCTGTCGCGTGAAAGGAAAAACACGGGATGGTTGTTGATTTACATGTTAACTTATAGAAAATGACCGTTAATTATGAAGTTGACAGCGTTGCCTAGCGCCAACAATGCCATTACGTTCTCTGCTCTGGTGGCAAAATTAGGCACTATGTCGTCCCATGTTTAACAATGAAAAAGGCTTCATGCGACAGACATTATAAACAATGGTTTGTTACAACCATTGTGCGAGTAGAAGACTTTGGTGGGCGGTCATCGTTAATTAAGAGTGCAAACATTATTCAGCTATATATGTTCATGATTGTCGGAATATTTTCTAAACGTAAATTTCGAATTTTCTGATTCTCTCTGCCTAACAATTTCTATAGAGCTTACAATGCTTACATTTTTGATCTCTGGAATTTCTTAGTAAATCGGAAACTAAATTATGTAATACGAATTTTCTGACTGGTCGAGATTTCCGATTTCGCCAATCTTATCGTGTACATTTGTGTACGTAGCTTTAGAGCACTGTGATAAGCTATATAGAAAAAAGGACATTAACTCCAAACTTATGGAGACACTTATTGGGTTCAATATACAAATTAAAAATACTAACTATATGTATTATATCGACACAACAATAAAAGTCAACACAGGATCATTGTTGTTTAAATTACAATTCTGAAATACGAATGGGAAACCTAACTTCCGGTTATAGGATAGAATATAAAATTAATTTGGCTTCTAATTTAGTGTAAAAATACAAGAACAGAAATTATCAAATACTTACCTTATAATTATACTTTTTAAAATGCCTTCCGTTTTATGGCATTTCCGGTTACAGGTTTAAAACATGTGGGACCAGAAACAAAAGCATGCAGTTACAGTCTGCTACGATAGTTTACGTCTAAAAATTTCCGGAAGTTACGTATACCCCTACGATAATAATATATCAGGCCTGATATCAGGCTGATGTCAGGGCAGCCTGATATCAGGAAGTGGACAGAAGAAACCTGACATCAGGCTGGCCTGATGTTTCCCTGACATCTCCACCTGATAGTTCCCTGATATATGGTTTCCTGACTATAACGCCTGATGGCTACCATTTTGGACTCTATAATAGATAAAAACACATTTTATTATTAGAATTAGATTAAATAAATAACACTATCATCATTAACACTAAATAAAGAATCAATAAAACAAATTGAAGAAAATTTAAATACAAATGCGATGTTGTGCAGCTAGGAGCTAGGTGGCCTTTATTCTAGCTGGCTCGACTGTTGTCCCATGGTCCACAGCTATAGGCAGCAAGACGGTTGATTTTCTAATATTTCAGGCCTCAGAGTCCTAAAGTACCTGCAGCAAAAGACACCCCACATAGTATATTACCCCCAAAACAACTTATAAGCTAAAGAATTATAGTTTAATTACCATTATTTGTTGATTTTCTCCTCTCCTGAAGTAGCTGCCATTTTTCTATCAACAAACCTTTCTCCTTTGATGCAACAATGGTGCCGCCTAGCGTTAAAACTTATAACTAATGGAGCCTGACACTCCCCTGATACCCCCTGATATCAGGCTGATATAGCCCTGATGTCCCCCTGATATCAGGCTGATGTGACCTGACATCAGCCTGATACCCCCTGATATCAGCCTGATACCCCCTGGTATCAGCCTGATACCCCCTGATATCAGCCTGATACCCCCTGATATCAGCCTGATATCAGGCCTGATATATTATTATCGTAGGGGTAGTTCTGCTTTTATTTAGCTCGCAATCGGATGCGGAAAATACGTCATTTCCGGAAACTTTCAGGTGTAAACTCTCGCTTGTTAGACTGTATTTCTAGAGAATTTGATCTAAAGTTCTGTATATGACAAATTTTAATTAGTGAAAATCCCTTGTGATTATATTATAAGCATGGTATACTTTGTACAAACGGGAATATAATATAAAGTTTCTTAATTGGGCAGGCTGCATAAATTTCTGGAATTTCTCTTTATACTTCTGATAGCCGTTTTATATTTGATGAGAGTCAAATTAAATTTGACATTCCTTCCGGAAGTAGCCGGAAGTGTGAAGTTTGCAGCTCTTTTGTTTGTAATAGACAACCGAAGAGAATTTATTTTTATTGCATAAATGAATAGAGGGTATGTATGCTACTTTGAATTTCTTTAGATTTGTTTGAGACTCGGAACTATTTTTAAATATTATAATTATTGAAAGTTCTGTAAGTTAAGTTCCCTTAAATCATTAATAAAAAGTATGTGGTCTAGACGCCTATTGTCCCCTCCAGGGGGCGTGGCCGCACTTTCAATAATTATTTAAAAATAGTTTTGTGACTCAAAAAAATCTAACAAAAATTCAGATTATTTCTGCAATAAAAAATTTTCATGCAGGTTAATTGTCCGTTCATTTGAAACTTGACAGAGTGGTTTGACGTAGAAATACTGAATTATATGTGAAAATACAACCAAATATGAAAAGGGAAATCAGAAACTTTACACTTCCGGCTACTTCCGGAGGGAATGTTATGTAAATTTGACTATATGTCAGAAATGTAATAAGCGTTCTATGTCGTCTACTTGAGATTACGTGAAACTTCATGTCGAGTGTTTCATTTTATGTAACGGAGGGTTCACGTATGTAATATATACATCAGTACTTTTTTTTATAAAAACTGAACCCTTTTGTATAGCTTATTCGCGGATCAATATGACGTGGCTGATGATTTTGTGGGTTCTTTTCGAAACGAGGCGTCTGAAAGGCAGCAGGGGGGGTCTTCAAATAACACAAATTACAACAATCCTAAAATTAAGACAGTCTTAGTGTATTCTTTATTGTTCGCGCTACACGGACAAAATTTTTTAAAAGGAAAGGTCGGTAAAAGCGCCATTTACCAGCACGTTTGTCATATTTTACCGACATTATTACAATGTACTCTGTAAAAACTGAAGACAAAGGATTGTAAAATAGTTTTTAAAGAGTGTTGGTAAAAGTTTAACATTTTTGCTTTGCAATGCCATTTTTACCAACCTAAATCTGCGATTTTAGCACGCTTCCTTTTTGCAACTTCAAACTTTGCAAATATAGCCCATTACGTTCTTAAAATTTACCAACTTGTTTAAAGAGTGTTGGTAAAAGTTTAACATTTTTGCTTTGCAGTGTCATTTTTACCAACCTAAATCTGCGATTTTAGCACGCTTCCTTTTTGCAACTTCAAACTTTGCAAATATAGCCCATTACGTTCTTAAAATTTACCAACTTGGTTGTTTTATTCAAAAATGTCCGTTACATTTGAGCAAACTTCCTCACATTTTTGACGCGTCCTTTGTGAGTGAGGTTGTGCTGAAAGTTGGGCTGCCGTGTTTAATACGTTTAATTTAAATAGTTCTTCACTACAATTAAGTAACGTCAAGATTTTTCGTCATTACTTCATCACCGTGAATATCATATTAAGGTAAGCATAAAATCATTGTGTCAGTAACTCATATGATTATTTGATTGTATTTATCTCCTCGATTTATCTTTCTGTGTCTCTCTGTCAGTATTTATTTTCCTAAACACATGTATCCTCTAGTGACTAGAGGATAATATTATGAATTTAAGAAAATAAATCCTAGTGCGAAGTGTTTTCGATTACTATAAATACGGCGCTATGCAAATTATTAATCTTTTCTAAAAAATCATTCATGAATGCCCTGCACCATTTAATATAAATTTACCGAATCAATTCATACTAATTTGCCGTATATTAATTATAATTATAAATAAATACATGGTACACGTATTAAAAGAGGTATAAAACATTGGTTCATTAATTTTTCGCTTCAGTTGCTTTTAAATTAAGTAACATATTATACATTGTATTTCGAGTATTTTCTCATGAATATTGCGTGCACCTTGCTAGCTCTAATAACGAATATTTACAGCAATGACGCGCCTACCGAAGGTGTCTGGGTGCTGCAGTGGACGATCGACTCATTATCGTGATGCATCCGCGATGCATCTCTGCATTAGCACACCACGATTGGAAAAGTTATTCCTCGAACCCCTACTTCAACGAAAGGCAAGCCTCTTCACTTCAAAGGATTGGACTGTCAACGGTCTGTGTATACTGTAGCAAGTGACATTCATTCTCGGTGTTCGACTTGAAAGTTGAAAGTGATTCATAAAACTTAAGTGACTTTTATACAACTATTAACTGCTATTTTTTTATTGTCATTCAAATCTCTTGATACTTGCTTTTTTCTCTCATGAAAAAAAAATATATAAATATATTATTACCTAATTTGTATGCTGTCTTAAATAAATAAAATATATTACATAATATGAAACAAATTTGATGATACTTTTTTATTTGTCAAAGATATATTCCATGATGACGTACTTAAGTTTATTTGAGTTAAATAGTGTAATAAAATATAATTAATTCTGGTATAGATCGAGAGTGATGTGTGAAATATTTTCACAAAGTAATTTTTATATATTAGTTTATAATTATATATGCATTGTATTTTTTTTTTTTTTTTTTTTAATAATACTAATATTTTCTATCAATGTTACAGTGTATAATGTCATTTCATATTCATTATATTTCAGTGTAAGCAAATTATTAAACGTCAAATTTACAAGTATGAAAATAGTAATAGCTACAAATAAAGTTGGCAAATTATCACCCAAATAAAGAGTTAAGTTTAGAGGATACAAGACAGTAAAACTTAGGACATTAGGTCGGTAAAAAATACAAATAGCAAAATCAAGTCAGTAAAATTTTACACGTCTGAATGGAATAGTTTTACTATTCGAAATCTTTAATATTTTACCGACTTAATGTGTAATTTCGTGTTAACCCATTAAAACTGTAGTTTTTACCGACCCGTTTGTATGATTTGAATTACAATGTTGGATCAGGAGTTTTTACCGACTTACTTGGTTCATGGGTTTTAGCTCGAGCTAAGTCGGTAAAATTCTACCACATCTTTGTGAGAATTTATTTCCGTGTAAGACAGTCTTAGGCTAAATTTAGGTTAAGTCGTGTTATTTGGAGAGCTGATTTTTTACGTTTTATAAAGCTTCAAAAACTGCATTAACTGCATATATATTACTTACCGAGTGGCAGTCATTGAGGATAATAACAGAAATGCATCGTTCATACAGTCAAATTTATGAAATATCCCTTCCAAAAGGAGCCGGAAAAGTAAAGTTTGAAGCTCTTCTGTTGTAATTCAGTTTTGAAACTTTGCAAGAGTATTTGAAGTAGAAGTACTGACCTATGTGTGAAATTGTAACGCTGAAATATTAATAGGAAGACTAAAATCCTTACACTTCCGGCTACTTCCGGTTGAAATATCATGTAAATTTGACTGTAGTTACCATCAGTAAAGAATTCAATTTATGTTCGTAAACCCTGCTCGGTGTACTCTGAGCAAGTTTTTACGAACAAAAATCGTGACGTCATTTGCACTGCACTCCCTACACCACCATCTGCACTGGGATAAGAATGTGGTGTAAAAGTGTACACCAAGCAGGATTTACTGACACACCTCTAGTCAAATTTACTTGAATTTCCCGCCGGAAGTAGCCGGAAATGATTAGTTTCTGATCTTCCTGTTCGTGTCCGATTTTTGTACTTTTGTAAACAAGTCAATCCTTTTATTGCAAAGTTCTTTGTAAAATTTCACACTCCAAATGCAAACAGAAAGTAAAGAAACCTCTCACTTCCGGCGAGAGTATTAAATTAATTTGACTATGTTTTCCACGTACCGCGTTTATTGTTATTTCCCAGTATATTGTGAAACAGAGCTGCGAAAGATGGACTAAAATTCTGACAACGAGGATCAATAAATTCTTTGAAGTCGGCGAAGTATCTTGTAGGAAAATAATTTAATTCCAAACTTTACAAAGATGTGCTTTAACAATTTAATCTCTTGTTTGCTTTTAATTAATAAACCACAAACACATTTTTTTTACTTTATATGAAATTAATTTGTTATTCTTCTCTTTATTATTAAAAGAAAATGTTTATAAAAATTTTGCTTCTCTATAGTATCATGTTTAGCAAGAAAAAAATTTGCCTCTCATTTTTTTTTTTTTTTTTTTGGGGGGGGATTAAGTCTTAAGATTCTTGCTTTGTTTTTAAAAATAATTAAATCTCTTGAGAAATTTTGTGTGGATTTATTGTCTAGTTTTCGGTCTTTAATACATATTAAATCTTGAAGTTGTAGAATATATATAAGCAGTAGAATAATAAATGAAGGAACTATTATATACTTCAGTATAAAGTTTATATTAGACGATACAATTTTAGATACAATTTTTCATTGCAAGAAAATTTCCTCTCCATACAAACAAATGGAGATTAAGTTTTCTTGCAAGAAAAAATTGTATACAATTATTAGAAAAATTGTATCGTGTTAATACCGGCTTTACACGATATAATTTAATTTTATTATTGCATACGATTTTTCCTCCCGGTGAAATTTATTTCTCCAAAAATTGTATTTGCAAACTTAAATTGTATAGGCTTAGACTTTGTTATTATACAAATAAAAATATTTATTTGTATAAAATAATTAATTCAGGTGTTTGGATGGACAAACAAAATTTTTAACCCTAATTTAATTTTAAAATGTTTTTTTTTTCTTTTTTTAACCATGCCATACGAAACTACTCCGTAACTAATAAGCTTTAGAAGGCTTCATTCACTGTATTTTTAATTTCATTCATTGTATTTTTAATTTCATTCATTGTATTTTTAACTTCATTCATTGTATTTTTAATTTCATTCATTGTATTTTTAACTTCATTCACTGTATTTTTAATGCAATTTTCGTTGTAATCTTTGTGAGGCTTTGGTGCAAGATACTAAATTTCCTTTATTCCATAAATTATTATAAGGGGCATTCACAAAGCCCTAACGCCACATTTAGGGCTCGATAGTTTAAAGCCTGACTTTAGGCATGCTTTTTAGACCCAAAATTTCTGGTCTTTAATTATCGAGCCCTAAATGTGGCCTTAAGGCTTTGTGAATGAATCTTTATAAGTTTAGTAACGATTGAAACAAAAATACAATTATCTTAACATTTTCTAATTATTATTAGTCTTTTATTAAACACAAAAAGTGCACATACAAAATAATATTAGAAATATACATTATAAAATAACACTGTAATAGAACACCACACATACAAACTTTTTCTAATTAATATTGCATCAATTTCCAACTATATTATGTTAAAGAAACTCAAAAAGACATCATGCATTTTATGCATTACTAAAATAACACACGATAAAAGTTCGTACACTAAGATAACATATGACGTTAATTTCTTTTAGTTTCTAAAGTTTAATATTGACTCAAAAAGTTTTGAAATCTGAGAATGTATCAAACTTTACCAGTAAAAAAAAGTTACGTTCACTTTTTTAACGATAAAAAAATGCAGAGGATGGTTTACTTTGAAGTCAATATGCTATCACCGCCATGTCGTATCCCAGTGACGTCATCACGTCGTGTTTTAGAAGCATTTTTTATTAATCAGCTGTTCTAAACCTTGGTCCTTGGGTGCAATTGTCCTTAGACCCGAAGTCAATACATCAATCAATTCAATTCACTTGGGTGCAATTTAAAGTCTTCTACTCGCAATGGTTGTAACAAACCATTGTTTATAATGTCTGTCGCATGAAGCCTTTTTCATTGTTAAACATGGGACGACGTAGTGCTTAATTTTGCCACCAGAGCAGAGAACGTAATAGCATTGATGGCGCTAGGCAACCGTTTCAAATTCGTAATTAACGGTCATTTTCCATAAGTTAACATGTAAATCAACAACCGTCCCATATTTTTCCTTTAACGCGACAGACATTACACAACAATACTTTGTTTACTATAACAACGAGCAGAAGACTTTGCTTGGATGTATGGCTGAATTCGGCTTATTCTCAAAAAACGGATCAAGAAGAATATAAAGAAGTCTGCTCTAAACCGGTTTAATATCGGTATGGTATAAAATGCTGGCATAATGGAGACAATCTAAATTATTTTCTTTATCGCATAGAGGACTTATAAATAGTAAATATTGCTAATTTTTTAAGATTTTTTTTTAACCCTCTAAAACCCTTAAAAATCATGCTGAAAAATACTGTGACGTCATAGTCATGCAAATATTTTAACACGCAAGTAAAAGGAAAGACGTTGCATGATTATGACGTCACAGTGTCTTTACCATCGATTTTCAGGATGTTGCAGGATTAAAAAAATAAATAATTGACACTATAACATAACATGGCAGGTATCTCTACCAAATATATATTATGCAAAGAGAATTTCAATGCAGGTTGTCCATTGTCGAACTATTCCGAAGATTGACGAAAATAGTCGAACTTCGATTTCTAAACCATCCTTCATTATTTTTTTATATCAAAGGAAGTACTCTTTAAAAGTTTCTCCGAAGGATGTTATAAAAAAAAAACGTTATTGATACATCAATAGGTAAATCTTAAATGAAGGGTTGTAGAGAAAAATACAACCCTCAAGGGGGCAATGTATCTTGTAGTTTATTGAACTCTTTAAATCACAGGGGTAAACATTGAAATATAGAGGGTAATTTTGTATGACATTTAACTTACAGGATAAAGTGCTTTATCAAACTCTATTTATTAAACCATCATTTCTGATTACCTTTATAAAATAGAATTAAGAATTACGTGTCGAATTTATTATATACAAAATGTTCAATATGTTGCATCATATTTGTTACAAGATTCTGCATTTTCACTATATATCGACGTGGTAGCAGAAAATTATCCCAAATTAGACACCCTAAATTTTTCAATTAAATTTTCATTATATATATACTTATACATTATTAAATAACTATACGCTTTAATTTCCAAACTGTAGGCGTTGTTGTTGATTTCAAGACTAGTAGCGAAAAAAAAAAAAAAAAACTTGATAAAAAAATGTATTGCAAAAAAACATTAAAATTATAAATATAATTATATTATAATATAATAACATGCACACTTCACAGAAAAACGAAAGAGATTTAAAATAAATTAACGCTTCATCTTTCTGTCATAAAGTTAGTGTGCAAATTGTTGACAAATTAATTCATTTTGATTGTCATGACAGAATCTAAATAATTAATCAAAAAAATTAATATAAAAAATAAATTTTGGTAATATATCACTTGAGTGTCCGTAAACTTTTTAATTAATTAACTGGAGATGTCAAAAGTAGTTTGACAGATAATATAATTTATCTCCACTAAAATCATGAAATGTATTGATTTCAGTATTGGGTACAGAGTGCACCCTAGTTAAAAAATTACGTCTTCAACTCATCTTTTACACGTTTAAACTTAATCTTTTCACCTCTAAAACACATCTTATTTCCTCTTCACTCAAAATGAAGACAATATTTCTGACATTTTATGCTCAAGAAGATGAAAAAAGACATAATCTCGTATTTTCCCCTCTTTTTTCCTCTAAAATGGTGCAAAAGAAGAGGAAATTAGACGAGAGGAGAGTTTAATAGCGAAGAAAAGATGAAATTTATTAAACTCGGGCATTGACTAATTTTTCTCTTTCTCTTAATCATTAGTTGGATATAAGACAGTTTTTTTATTCTTTAATAATCGTTGCGTTTTTACCACTGTGTGGTTAATCCCCTGGCTTTAGACCAATTATTGCACTTCTGGTTCATTGACGAAAGACGGTTCCCTTTCCATTATAGTAACAGCAGCTAATTGCTGGGATAGAATAGAGTATTGTCCTCAAATTTTTTTATTGCAGAAATGGATAGAGGGTGCAAAGTTATGCTACCCTGATTTTTTTCAGATTTTTTAAAGCCCGGGAACTATTTTTAAAAAATTATTGAAAGTCCTTTTCGTGACGTCACGAGACGCCGCTCCTTAAGAAAAAGATAGGACTTGCCGCCGCGTAACGTCACAAAAAGGACTTTCAATAATTTTTTAAAAATAGTTCCTGGTCTGTAAAAAAATCTGAAAAAAAATCAGGGTAGCATAACTTTGCACCCTCTATCCATTTCTGCAATAAAAAAAATTGAGGACAATACTCCATTGCTTAAGAACCATATACATAGTCGTTGAGAATTGATAATTTATCGAATTAACTTATTACGAATTAAAACTAACAAGTTAATTATGTAGGATGTAAGAAGGTTCGGGTTAGTAAATTCTCTTTATTCTTTTTTAAATTCATCATCATATTATACATAATATATTATAGTTTAAGAAAAGTCACATATTGTACAAATTTTTTACCTCTATGAACTCTGCTCGAGCAGAGGAAAAAAAAAATGAAATTTAAATTTATGTTTATATAACAAAGTTATATAGGAAAGAAAATGCATTTTATGCAGTATAAAATATTAAAATTTACTTCAAGAATATATAATATCATACTATACATATTAGTAAATTAGTAAATAAAACTATAAACAAAAATGGTTTTATTAATCTGATTGATTAGTTTGAATTTATCATAATTTATGATAGCATGTATATTATTTCCACATCATAGTGTAACTAGGAGGGTCGCGATGGTGAGCGCTGAAGGGTCTGGGCGTGAGCCTGCCTGGAGCCGGCGTCGATGCAGAACTTATTGGTAGTAGCAAATACTAAAATATGACTTCTGTCTTGATCCCTAACCGAACTGGTAAAAATTGAGTACTATTTATTTTATTTACAGTAATGGTGGCACTAAATTATAACAAATTTTATAACACCATCTGTGAGACATAAAAACGAGCGAAAAAAAATATATAATGTATTTTTATTGATAAAGTTTTTGTGCCAATTTCTTTGAAGTATTTATTGGAATTCAATACGTGTATAGTATTGTATCAATTGATAAATGTTAAACGTATTTTTTCATCACATTTTTTTTTTGTTTCATCTGTAATATGTTAATAACATGCAAGAATTCCATTTAAAACATAAATTTTAAATAATAATTACATTATTTAATTAATTCAAAATAGTTTGTGTCACATAACTTTTGTTGGGATGCTAATTTAAACAAAGAATTTCTAATTAACTTGAATTAATATATTTTACATGAATTCGTTTTAATACTATTATATGTAAAATGGTGTAATTTATAAGAAATTTAACCAGTTTTATAACAATATATGGCATTCTTTATTTCTTAGTGGGAATAAGGGGCACTTTGTTGATTGGTTCTCGTGATATCACCGAAGTGAAGCTATCGTTGCTAGTACTTGGATGGGTGACCATTTTCGACAAAAAAACACACGAGAGTAAATCGTTGCGTTTTTCCACCATGGCTGTGAATTATTGCACTTTCAGTTCATTATACAGCTGTAGCGACCAATCTGACTGAGGTTTCCACAGTTCTCTCAGTCACAGGTAAAAGCCGGGATGAATTCAACATTATTTTATTCGGCTTAAATTTATAAATACAAGCTAACATATAATACAAATACTTTGTATGTTTTAGGGCATTAGTATTTAAAAATAAAAACATTCGATTTTCTATATGCGCAGCAGTAACTCCATTCCTTAGTCTACAAAAAATACCAAAGAGCAAGAAAGTTTTGTAAAGTTTGGGTTAGTAAAGTTAGTAACTAGTTACCAAATTGCATGGTTTGATTAAAAAAATATCTTCTCTTTACCCTCCCACTTTTATTAGGAACTTCATAGATTTGATTTACGCTGGTTGCATTCAATAAGACGAACTTCTAACTTCATACAATATTAAATTGTGATTACATGGGGGTTTTTCAACTTACCTGAGGCCTTTCTACACTTAAACTTCAATTTATTACAAATTCAATAAACTTTAAAGTTCAATTTCCTATTTATATAACATGAAATTGAACCTTATGTAATTTTGTGTGTTTTACAACGTGAAGTGTATCGGTATAGAGTAGCAACAGAGCGGAATAATATGGGCAAGCAAGAGTTTCAATTATTACTGAGAGGACAATCCCCAGAGTGAACTTAACGTCTAGCTTTGTATGGACTTGTAGGATATGGTTTAATTAATATAACATTACCAACCGGAAGTGAGAGTTAACATGTTGTATTTCAGATTTTTTCTTTCTTTCTGTTTTAATAATTAATCTCAGTTACTTCGGAATCAAAGAATATTTCCCTGCAAACGAATCGAATGAAATAAATTTAAAAAATCGATAGTAATAATGTTCTAAAACTTATATAATCGTTTATGGTTTGAGCAAATTCAGTCTTATAATTTTCTTACAACAGCTCCATTTCCGGTTTCCGTCCATAAGGCCAATGTTAAACTTCTATAACCTCAGTTTTCACAAAACTGATAAGACAGATTCGCTTCAAATTTTGTATGCCACCTTTTGATGGTGAGTTCTAAGTCCCCTGCAAGTTTTGTTGCATTCAGGTGCTATATACGATTGCCAGATATCAATCTACTGAGATTCATCCTTAAACCCTGTTATTGGGTACTGGCAGTATTCAAATACCGCCGTGTTAGGATTTTTTTTTTTTTTATCAAACCCTATTGGGTACTTCTATTTACTAATTACATACTACTTTGAAACCCCGAACCTTCCGAAACCCTAACTTGAGAGTTTCGCGGGCTCTTGGGGGGCGGCCACGGCCTTGCATTCCATCCATTTGCCTGTAACTGAGAGAAATGTGGAAACCTCAGCCAAAATGGACGCTACAGCTTTTGTCAATGAACCGGAAGTACAATGGTTCAAAGCCAAGGAAACTACATAGTGGAAAAGCGCTAAACGATTTACCCCTGGGTGGGAAACGTGGTTTTTATTGAAAATGATCACCCATCCAACTACTAACCACGCTCGGCGTTGCTTGACTTCGGTGATCTGACGAGACCCGGTCAAACGCACTGCGCCACACCTGTTAGGAAATTAAGTAAAGTTACGCACGAGCTTCGCAAGCAACAACTACACCAGAAACCATAGACATGAGAAGGTCTCTGTAATTAATTATGTGTTAAATTCTTGCGTATAACTTTATATAAGGTAAACATAATTTCTAAAGTTGTAAAGTGGAACGCCCCCCAGCTGGTCCAGAAATTATATCAGGAACATTCATGTCTTATAGTCACAAATTTAATGGAAAATTACTGCATGACATTGGTTTGGAAAAAGCCGCCGCGTTAGCCCCTGTCAACATGAAAATGCAACCCGTGTTACTCTGCGGTATTGCAGCGCTGCCTACCTATCAGGATACTCAATAATTCAAATACACGCGTTTTAAGTCTGAATCTAACTAATAACAAGTGAAGGTTGATTTGAGTGTATGGATATTTTTTATCTGACTCAACTATGTGTATCTATTGTACTGTGTTTTTTAAAAAAAACTTTTTAAACTGAAACTATATTATAACTTGGAGCTACCTGTCGATGGTGCCTGGGATCGAAACCACAATTTTCTATTTAAAAGTCGAATATGCATACCACAGAATAAAATTTATGCTAATTAAGTTTTTTTTGCGAATACCCTTTTATTTAATATATTTTGAAGTATATCATAAAATGTCCCTAGAAAATCATTTCCACTATAGCAAAATATCTGAGCAAGTCAACTGTATTTTAAATACAGACGTATATAAAAAAGCAAAAAGATAAAGTTTAAAGAGGCACATCTTAAAGCTTTATCATGTCAAAAGAATATAAAAGTATTGGACTTTCTTTTATGTCTCCTCTTTTTTTCTGTCCGTCTGTACATCTAGTGCAAATATATGTACGACTTTTGGTGATGAAAAAAACTTAACTTTGGAATGTTTGCTACTTTTTTTACTGTAGTACGAGATTTTCTTTCGAAAAGTCCAGCTGAAAACTTTATTTGATTTGATTCGTTCGTGTATTAGATGTCAGATTGCTGGAAGTTTTAAAGTTCGTCCGCATCCTTGTTGGTAAAGCTAGGCGTGTAAGAAAAACCATTTAAAAAAATATTTAAAATAAAGAAAAAAAAATTAAAATTCCAAGGTGAGCAAAAGTTTGTAAATTTAATTTATGGATGAATCTCAGTAGATTGATATCTGGAAATCGTAGCACCTGAATGCAACAAAACTTGCAGGGGACTTAGAACTCACCGTCAATAGGTGGCATACAAATTTTGAAGCGAATGCGTCTTTTTTTAAAACTGAGGTAGAAGTTTAACACTGGCCTTATGGACGAAAACCGGAAATGGAGCTGTTGTAAGAAAGCTGCAAGACTGAATTTGCTCAAACCATAAGCGATTTCTGAACGTTCTCGATTTTTTAAAATTTATTTCATTTGATTCGTTTTGCAGTGAAATATTATTTGACTCCAGCAGTAACTGAGATTCATCGTTAAAACATTTTTTTCGCCTCAATTTTTTTATTTCCATATTAAATAATTTGTTGGTTGGTAGGTATTTTAGGGCAATTGACACATTTTTTAAATAATTTGTAATAAGTTATTTTAATCTTCTGCCTGCATGCAGAGTTCTCTACCACTCCACCAGCATGGCAGGCTGCGCGCGCATGTTTTCTCTCAGCCCCTGTAAAGTATAGAATAATTGCGTTGCTCATGCAACCACCTTATAGAAAATTTATACTTCGGGCTAGCATGAACGTTAACCTACGACATGGCAGTAACAGACGCTTCAAGTCAGCTGATTTTGCGATGTTCCCACTGTCCTATTTAAACCTTTGTTTTAAAAAAACAAAACAAAAAAAAATAGAAAATACTTTTTGGCGACAAATGAACAAATGAATCTTTTAGAGAATAATAAGTCCTTGATTCATTATCAGAAGACCTTTAAATGGGGGGGGGGGGGATGTTTCCAAATCAATAGCTTTAATAGTTTACAGAGAAAAAAAAAATCAAATTTTCTAACATGACATGGAAGCTTACGGAGAAAATTTTCCCGCCGAAGAACGCATATGAAGCCTCCATAGCAGCTGACTATTCCCCTTAGTTCTATTTCATAACGTTCGTGATTTCCCGAGGTGTACTGACTTTTTGAGTCACTGTCAATCATAGCACAGTCTGAAAGTTCGCAATGGAGTATTAACCTCAAAATTTTTTTATAATAATGGATAGAGGGTGCAAAGATATGCTACTCTGAATTTTTCCAGATTTTTGAGAGCACGTGAACTATTTTTAAAAAATTATTTAAATTTATTTTTGTGACGTCACGAGACGCCGCTCCTTAAGAAAAAGATAGGACTTGCTGCCGCGTAACGTCACAAAAAGGACTTTCAATAATTTTTTAAAAATAGTTCCAGGGCTCTAAAAAATCTGAAAAAAAATCAGGGTAGCATAACTTTGCACGCTTTATCCATTTCTGCAATAAAAAAAATTGAGGTCGATACTCCATTAAGTTAAGGGTTAAGTATAAAGACTATTATCCTTAACGTACTTTATACTACCCTACGGTGGAGAGAATAGAATTTTCTTACAACGAAAACCACTCCCTTAATCATGGCTTTTATAACATGTGAAAACTTGTACATCCTTTGGGACATTACGAACTTTACCCTTGCAGTGTAGGTCTTGTCATGTCTAAGGAGGCGCGGTGAACTTAAAATTTTTAGACTGTGTGCTCTTCTTACCTGTCCAAAAACTGTAAAGTTTGACCTCTTTGTCTCCTACAAAGCACCATAGCGGCACCAGTAAATTAGGTGGTTTGTGATGTCATTAGGTATACATAAATGTAGATATTTTAAATTTAATATTTTAACGATTAATCTCAGTTACTTCGGCAATGTTGTATTAAAAATTTCTGTCAGACGGAATCGAATAAAATAAATTTTAAAAATTAGAGACTGAAATTCAATCGCTCAAATCAAGAGTGCGGATCTCTTACAACAGCTCCATTTCCGGTTTCCGTCCATAAGACCCCATGTTAAACTTCTACCTCAGTTTTCACAAAACTGATAAGACAGATCCACTTCAAGATTTGTATGACACCTATTGCGATGACAAGTTGAAAGTTCTCTACAAGTCTTATTGCATTCAAGGGGGCCGATTTTGACTATTTTGAGATCTCAATCAACTGAGATTCATCCTTAAATTCATGTATGAATAAATTGATATAATTAATTTAATTCAGCAGCAATGTTCTAGCAATCCATCTCAAAGGATTTGCCTAGTTGTGACTGAGAAAACCATGTGGAAACCTCAGTCAAGATGGTCGACAATTGATTGACATAAGCATATAAGCCTTGTATAGGGTGAAGACAAAAAACATGCAAAGTATAATTTTCACAATAGTTTCCAGTATAGTACATCGAAATGGTAGTGAAAAAATATCCTAACTGCATTGGTAAGCTGAAAAAAATATCCTTACTCCACTATGCTAAGCAAAATGGAGTTATAGGATATTGTTTTTCAGCTTACCAATGGAGTTAGGATAATTTTTTCCTACCACGTTAATATAATATATATTATTTGTATTTATATTATACAAATAGAGTGATTTAGCGGCAAAAGTAAATTCCAAAAGTTGACTTGAAATGTAATCTCTCTCAAAGTCCGGGTGTTAAAAACTGAAGCTTGGTATTTGCAATTACACAGCTGCTAAGATAGCGTTCCATCAATGTTAGCCAAAGAATTTGATCATTTTTATACCCAGGAAGTTATAGAACGGAATTCCGCGTGGTTTTGGAAACATTATTACCTCATTAATCTCTTTCCCTCTCTGAAACTTTCTTATCAAAAATATCGATTTTTCATTATAATTGCTTTTTTATATATAAAGCTATCAAATGTTACTACTAAAATAAGATGATAAAAAATTTTATGAATTAAATTAGAAATTCAAATGAGTTGCTCGTATAATGGGTGTATTAAAATGATATTTTAGCATATCGGAAGTAAATGTCAATGTTTGCTCAACGCAGAAATTTTCTGTTGAAAAAGAGCTAATACCCAGAATTCTTTGCAAATTGAATAATGATTTTTTTTTAATTATACCTTAATTAAGTAACTTGTTTTGTTATTAATAATTATTTAATTATTATTATATTATTTACTTGAACAACCCCATAGTGCTGTTGGATCATTATTTACTTATTTATTTTTTCATTCATTTATTTATTTATTTATTTATTTATTTATTTATTTATTTATTTATTTATTTATTTATTTAGCTGCATGTTTTAATAATAAATTAATTTGGGATATAACCATGCAGAAGCCACATAGTCGCCCTAACATTATATTCCAATATTAACCTGATTGTGACTGAAAGAACCATGGAAACCTCAGTCAGAATGGTCGGTAAGTTAATTGTTACTGTATATGTATACCACCAGTGTTCGCAAATTAACAGTTAGTTAAAAGTAATAAAATAAATTAAAATAATAACTTCAAATTAAATCAAATTAATATACTTCAAGATAATCTCTTCTGGAAAAAAACAATTAAGATTTTACCGTACTTTTCAGTATGTCCAATCTGTCTACTCCAGTACAGTAGAATCTATAATTGGACAGGGGCAGAGAGAGGTCAGTAAAGGCCGGAAGGACCCATATATTGCACCCTTATCTATAAGTGTGCACTCGATATCCCTCACGGAATAAGGAGGCTAGATTACGTGAACAGAAAAGAGGGCAGCTGCAGCCTTGTTATATAATTTATAGCCTAATCTTAATGTAAACATAAACAATTAAAATTGCCTTTTAGGAGCTTGCATTTTTTCTCATTTAATTTAATCTTGGTTGCTATTCTTATTTTATTTCCCAATTTGAAAAACTATACAATTCTGCATTTTATAAAAAAAAAACTTGCTGATACTTATTTTATAAAACATAAATTATCATGTTTCTTCCCAAAATTTGTTTAACAATGTTCGTTCTTAAAAAAACACTAAATTTCTTTCTATTTTGCTAAATTTAACCCTTGTTGAAGAATTACGTCTTCATTTCATTCTTTACACGTCTAAACAAAATCTTTTTACCTCTAAAACATATCCTCTTCGCTCAAAGTGAGGATGAAATGAAGACAATGGGGGACATTCACAAAGCACTTTAACCCCCAATTTAGCCCTGATTTTTAACCCTGCATGGTGCTAAACATGGTGCTAAATCAGGGGCTAACCATGTTAAGTTCATAGTTTAGCACCTGGTTTAGCACCAGGGATAAAATTGAGGCTATATAAAGTGGGAGTTAAAGTGCTTTGTGAATACCCCCCATTATTTCTAACATTTTATACTCAAAAAGAGGAAAAAGGACGTAATCTCCTCTTCTCCCTCTAAAATGGTGTAAAATAAGATGACAAAAGTCGAAGTTAAAAAGTTTCCATGCATATACAATTATTATCTTATTATATTTGAGTTAAATTACTCCTTAGTCGCTTTATGCATGTAAGGTTCTAGTCGATACATTGATAATATTATATTAATCCTGTCTTTGCATGTCATCCAGTATTATCTAAATATAAATCCGTAACATGAAAATATATGCCATCTTTGAGAAAAATGTAGCTCACATAGAAAACATGAAATATAATATGAAACAAAATGTGCTTCGTGCGTTCTCTACTGTATCTGTTATCATTAAACCAGGGATATTGGCAGTGTTTTTACATCTGTTTCGTAATTAGATGGTCGTGAGTTCGAGGCACCGTCGATTTTTATCAAAAAGTCAGTAAAACTACACAATAATAATAATAATAATATAAGACAAAGAAACTCGTACATCCAAGAAGTGGCATCTTCAATCAACTGCCGACCATTATGACTGAGGTTTCCATGGATTCCTTTAGTCACAACTAGTCAAATATGCTGCATGGGATCGAGGTTATGGTCGCTCCAGTTTAGAAGGAAAAATCTTATAAAACACAAAAAAAAAGAAGGGAATAAATAAAATATATATAAAAAAAAAACAGAGATACAATATAAATTGTATTTTAGTTTCATATTATAATCCTAATTTATTTGGTATTGTCAGTCAAGTAAATGGGATTATTATTTCATTAATTGTGTAATTGTGCGTGCATAAGCCGAGAAGACTTAGTGAGGTTTATTGACGTAATTATAACAGCCTATAGAATTGTCGTACGTGGTTATAGTCGATTGAATTTAAAATTCCCGCCGGAAGTAACCGGAAGTGTAAATTTTGTAGCTGTTCAGTTTTGAAACTTTGCAGAGGATTTTGTGTGAAATTGTAACACTGAAATATTAGTATGAGAGCGAGAAACACAATAATTCCGGCTACTTCCGGAGGGAAAATCATGCTAATTTCATTGTATCCGGAAGTTTGAATTTTGTGGCTATTCTCTTTGTATTACGTCAATTTTGAGGTTGGCAAAAAAGTTGGGACATACACATCCGATGAAAAATTCGTATTTAATTTGACTATATAATTATACTATATTTTACGTTGTAGTATTCATATTGTATATATATTATTTCTCAGTGGCTAACTATTCTTATTCTGTATTTTCAAGATGGTTCTTTATTGACTTAATTTTCAGTAAATATAATCCTTATAGACAATGCATGAAATTCAAATACGAGCTATTATAGTAGACTTATGAATTATATAGAAGAACAAACTGTATGACCGCAATTCTGTGTTAAATTTCATTCATGGCAGGGGTATACATAATAAACCCTTATATGCAAATATTGTATTTCAAGTGGTTTGTTTTCTCTATTAATAAATTCTTAACCTTTCATGTATTTTGAATGAAACAATGTTTATTTTTATTTAATTATTAAAAAATTAAATGAAAAATTAATGAAAGAAGAAGTGAATGAGCAACGTTATTTCATGAATTTTTTTTAAATATTTAAATGGAGTATCTGATCGAGTTAGTCATGCAACGCTTTTCACTATGCTAGCGTGTTAAATATTTGCATGACTATGACGTCACAGCGTTTTTTATTTTAAAGGTTTTAGAGTTTAAAAATCTGAAATAAAATAGCAATATACTTAACTCGAGGTCCAGTATTCAAAATAAACCCTAGTTAAAAATTTTCATCTTCAACTCATCCTTTACACGTCTAAACCTAATCTTTTCACCTCTAAAACACATCTTATTTTCTCTTCGCTCAAAGTGAAGATGAAATGAAGACAATATTTCTAACATTTTATGTTCAAGAAGAGGAAAAAATACGTAATTTCATCTTTTTCTCTCTTTTTTGTTCTCTAAAATAGTGCAAAAAAAAAAGAGGAAATTAGACGAGAGGAGAGTTTAATAGCGAAGAAAAAATGAAATTTATTTCAACTCGGGTGGGGTAAAGAAAACTCATAAAGCTTTTGTCCATTACTTTAGGCCGCCAATTGTAAAACAAGCTAACAATTGTACTTTCTGATAAGAGTTATTTTCCTTTTCTCCAACATTGAAAGTGACCCTTACTGCATGATGTACAACTCAGTATGAACTTGACTTCTGCCTCATTTGCTAGAGCTGCAGCTTCAATACAGGGCTATTACTCTATTGAACCGGGTAAAGTCACTCACGACCGTTACAAAAAAAATTGGATTGTTGAATTTTGTAAACAACAAGAAAATAACCCCTTTTTAACCAATAGGAAGGCGTTTCAGCAAAACGGGTTATTTTTAAACCAATCAGAATTCAGAATTGGGCCTTCATAAGCCGGAAGGGAGTGACTATACCCCCTACAATAGAGTAATATATATAGCCCTGCTCCAATAGAAAAATATACGCAGATTTGCAATTTCGGGAGATGATAATAATAAAATATGTTTATTTAGTATCTGTACATAAAAAAAAAGAGTACAACAACCCAATGAAAAAGGATATCCCATTCACAAAAGTGTCCAGTCACCCCAAAACGATCCCCCAATCTATCAATATCAAAATACTTTTGGTTCACCTCGCCTCCATAGACTGCGTGGTAACGCCTACAAACAAAGCTGGAGTAGAGTTTGTGGTGTCCATTGCAGCTCTGTACATGTTGTTTTTTTGCGGTCTTATAACACATTTCCATATACTTCATGTTGTTTTTATATGCTGATTTTAATGTAGTATGAATGTTTATGTTAATTGCCACGACCTGATTTGTGGTAACCATATAAGTCTAGCAGAGTTTGAATAATACGGTATTAATTGTTACTGTACGAACTAGATGTTGTAATTGAAAGTTTGTAGTGCCTTCATTAACATATTTAACTAAGCGTAGGGTGGACTTAATGATCTGAATTTTTTTATGTATTTAAGTGTGGTAACCTTAATTTAATTATACTAATAGTTGATTAATGGCTAGCATTCACCTTGACGTCACAGACTGTCATCCTACCATTTACTAACCAAAAAAAAGATTAGGCGCACGTAAGATCGTATATAATATATACACGGACAATTTTACGATCGCAAGTACAGGCTTCAAGTCAGCTGATTTTAAGGTGTTCCCACCGTCCCATGCAAACCTATGTAAAAAAACTCGAAATCGCTTTTTTGGCATTTAAAAAATTTTTTAGAGGAAAATAAGTTCTTGATTCATTATCAGAAGACCTCTAAATGTGGGGTAGGAGATGGTTTCAATTTAATAGCTTTAATAGTTACTGAGAAAAAATTCAAATTTTGTAACATGGTGGCTTATGGAAAGACTTTCCCGCCGGGGAACATTTGAAGCCTCTATTCAGAGCGAACTTGATTAGGAGGCCACAACACGACCGCGCCCACTTTTCAATAGCCGTCCTACTGAGCAGCAGGTTTGCGTGTAATCAAATGGGAGAGGGCTTAACTTTGGTCGCGGTTTACGACAATTACGCTGTATGCTAGAGTTTTCAAAATGAAACAAGTTTAACTCTAATATAGTTTAATCTTACTGGACAACCTTTTTTTTCACGCAAAAACAATATTAATACACTTAAATTAAACTTTTATGAACCCGACTTCTGCTACTTCTGTTACATCTGCGCATGCGCCGGCATGCGCGAAGTAATAAAAGTCAGCTTACTGGCGATGACGTCATATGAACATTGAAAGCCTTTCTTCATAGCGAGTGACTTTCACTTTACTTAATTGCATTTTCTATACTTTGTATATATCAAGTAAAGTTATTTACTACATCGAAAATAATGTATGAAAGTTGATTCAAGTACTTTTGTATTTTCAATATTTCGTGACGTCATGATACATTACTAAAGCTTGGAAGATAGAACCAAGTTCCCGCCCTAACTTTACCGTCTTATATCTCAAGAAGTATGATATTTATGAACTAAATAAAATAATTAGCAAACGGGAGACTACATTGAAGTATTATTGCACTACAAGACACCTTCATTAATATCAAGTAAATATTTAAAAAAAAATATTTCCTCCCGATTACATTGCATGTTATTTTTTTAAATTCCGGACGGCTAATGTCTCGACAGATGACGATCGCGCCGGCTGGGTTTTGGCCTCCTACTCAAGTACGCTCTGCTCTATTGTTAACACCCTAAATGAGTCTTGTTGACAAGTTTAGAATTACTTATTTGGTTTACGTTTGCTGCTATTGTTACACTTATTACTGTTTTTAATTTTTATAATAACATAACCATATATACCATATTGACGATTTTTCATAGACTGATAGTATAATCATATAATAAAGAATGGTATAATTATTTATATTTTTAGCTGACTTGTCTTTATGTACGATTAATAAAATTTTGAATTTTTTATTTTTTTTTTTAATTTTGAAATTATAAATATAATAGTTAAAGAATTTTATAATTAGCTTATGCTTTATTGTATTAATTAGACATAACTCACTGTCAGTTTCAAGTTGTTTCAACCATTGTAATGGGCACTCAACTATAATATACACTATATAGAGATTATATAACAGAGATTTGAGATTATATATAGAGTATAGAGGTATTTTCTTTAAGAGCTTGCATGATAGATGGACTGGATCTATATATAAATAATTTTTTTAATGTGTCTTATTCATATAAAACACGTTTTTATAAGACATATTACATAAAAATAAACCCCAAGAGTGTTTAAGATCAGAAGTAAAGTTTTTGCTTTTCTGATAAGGTATCGAATATAAATTATAAAATTATATTTGGTAAGGCAATAATCCTGAAAAATAAAAACAAGAATATTAAATTCTACTTGTTTGAAAGAATTTAAATACGATTACAAAAATGAAAGTCTTAAAGAAGAAGTTATTTATTTCATTAAAAAAACATTTTATATAAAACATTTTGTACACTGGACGATACATTCAGTAAAATATAATTATTTAATCTGTTTTATTATTAATTACAAACGTTTGATGTAATTAAGATTATTTAAATGAGATAATTTAAATCTCCCCCCTGCTCAGAGATGTAAAATTATTCATTTAAATCACTTATCTTTTCTTGTAGGACGTTCGTATTTAATCTCTTTAATTGCTATTTAAAACGTTTTGTGTATAAATTTATTAATTACTGTGAATAGGATTAAACTGATCAAAAGAAACTTTTTAATTAATTATACGTAATTAAAATATCTATTTAATATACTTAAATGTCTCATTCTTTTGTTATATATTTAATTACTTTAATTGTTAAAGAAACAAACATTGTTATGCTACGTAGAGCAGAAAAATTGTCATTATTTTGACATATTTTTTTTTTAGATGTCTTTAAAATTGTACGATAATTATATCTATTGTAATACAACAGTTATAAAAATGTTACCGTTTTACGAATTACTATTTTTAATATTTTTCCACCTTACTGATTCCCGGTTCTTCGTGGACTTAACCTATGGGCCTTCTTCCATTCAAAGGTGGACATAGCCTAGCAATTCATTTTTTTATCTTTTGTGACTGAGGGACCCATGGAAACCTTTGCCAGAATGGTCGGTAATTGATGGATGATGAACTAACTCTCTGATGCTCGAAAAAGTGTTCTTTAGCTATCACATATATATTTTTTGTATTATGAGCAATTGCCCATGATATGCATTCAATTTTTAAGGAAAATAAATCATTAAAGTTATAATACATTATTTAAAGAATATAAAACATAGGACAGGAATAACCAGCAAGGCCCTACCGATCGAAAAAGTCACACAGTATATAGGATAAATCTTGTGATTTAATAGAATTTTAGAATATATTATAAATAATGTTTTGAAGTTAATCTGTGGCCACAAAATTTTCACTTACTGTGTGAATTTTTCGATCGGTAAGGCATTTGCTGGATAATCCTGTCCTTTTCTTTAAATAATATATTGCCATATTTGTAATAAGATAAAATCTGTACGTTCCTGGAATCGAACTCACTATACCCACTGCGCCAAGTGCCCGCAAGTTATAAATGTTGCTCTTTGCATAGTAAATTACTTTTTTCTCTACATAAATCAGAGTTTAGATTTTTTTATGTTTAAATAACTCTTATTTAAATATTCATGTCATTTTTTATACGGACATAAATATTAACTAACAGATTAAATTTATGACTGTTTGATATGTGGACTTCATTCTGGCAATGTGCCTGCATTTACACTAATGTTAATATTACTCAATATGGTTTCTGTCTTTTTTTTATCTTTGTTTTTATCAAATTATGGTTAAACTGCGTCAAAATCCCAAGAACATAATAATTTATATTGATAATTTTTTTTAGAGGTTAGGAAATATTTTTAAAAAGTTTTGCAGAGATCAGGTTTGAACCCACGCCCCTTTTTGGTCCTTCCTTTTATTAAAGAAGACACGCCTCTATATTTTCAATATTTTTGAACAAAAATAGTTTTCGGGCTCTAGAAAATTAGGAAAAAAAAAAATCGGAGTGGCATAACTTTGCACCCTCTATCTATTTTCTGTAATAAAAAAAATAAGATCGATAGTATCGATACCCCATTATTATACTTGTAAGATTAAGAAACAAGTTCTATTTTTATTTGATTATAATTACATTTAACACGAAACTATTATTCATGTCAGTTGATTTTGCGATGTTTCCAATAATTAATAATAATAATAATAATAATAATAATAATAATAAATGTTTATTGAGCTAAATGAAAATATATATACAGCATATTACAATAAAATACCTGTAAGCTCAATGGGTGGACTGCAAAAGGCAGAACCTAAGCACAAAGTGAACAGCCACCCCAACAAATAAATCAGAAATTACTGCTTCGTCAAAACAAATATAATAACAAAAATTTAAGAAAATTGTCTTATATCGCTGAAATCTAAACCTATAATATGCGTGAAAGGAAAAAATAGGGGCCGGGTAAAGGAATAATTTGCTGCTTTGAATATTAAAGCAAAATAAAGGTAAAGATAACACGGATCAGCTGAACCAATGCTAAAAAAATCCCATTCATGAAAATTATGAAAAAAAAATTAAAATGTTCTCTTCTACATCCCTTATCAGTAGCTAAAATATCGGATATACAAAAACGAGCTAGTTTTCAAGTTAATAATTTTTTAAGTTGATTAATTTAACATGGCTCCATGTTCAATTTGTCAACTTTAAAAATTCATGACTCAAAAAACTAGCTCGTTTTTGTACACCTGATATTTTAGCTACTGATAAGGGATGTAGAAGAGAACATTTTAATTTTTTTTTTCATAATTTTCATGAATGGGATTTTTTTAGCATTGGTTCAGCTGATCCGTATTATCTCTACTTTAAGGGGAAAATAAATTATTGATTCCAAATCAAATATACACCCTGCGTGTGATTCAATAGCAAAAGTATGAAAAGTTCAAAATCGTTTTTTATCTCTCACATAAATCCACAGTTAGAAAAAATAAACAAGTTTCATATTATTTATAAACAAGTTGTTATTAATAAAACAAATTTACACTATGTTTACATGAAAACAAAGACTTATAATCATGACGGTATAAATTTGTTTATTTATGAATCATGTTATGAATATACTAAATTTAATAAAGTCAGGTGTCATGTATATATTACAAATAAACGTTTTCCATATAATACTATTTTATATGAATATAATACATATTTTAATATTTTAGCAAAGAGAACACAAGGCTAGTAGAATGAAGAGGATAGCATACTTTGAAATCAGCTGTTATATATAGTATCCTAATGACGTCATCACGTTATGTTTAAGGAACGTATTTGATTGGTCAGCTACTCTAATGCCCCATCTTTACTGCAGGTACAGTATAGGCAGGCAAGTATAGCCTTGACTTAAGTCATGGCTTAAGTATAGTCAACTTCTATACTATGTTTGACTTAAATAACTAAAACATAACATACTTATCATATTTCTCACCTCTAATTAACATGATCTGCTTAAATTATAATGATTAACCCTCATATTTAGCACCTTTATGTCTTTAGAATATTCTACAACGAAATTATGAAATTGACGAAAAACAAACAGCTGGTAGAATTGACGATCGAAAACCGTTGAAATCACTTAAAAAAACGAACTTAAGTATCGGTCACGACATTTATACGAAAATTTAAGTAGCCTATACTTAAGTTACTATACTTAAGTCACAGTTAATTGATGCATAATCCGGTGATTATGCTGCTAACGAACCGTTCCGAAGTTTAACGAAAATAGTTCGAGGATCGTACTTGTTCAAAGTACCATCCTTGCTACTTATTATCCTTGGAAACTGCACGTACAATATTGGAATATGAATAATGTATGAATGAAACGACATTTCCGTTATAGTTGAAACAATGCGAACAATTTAAGTGAAAAAGTTTATAAAATGAAATTACCTTTCTACTTTTTTTTTATACTTGGATGGATATAAAGAAGTTTGAAAAAACATAAAAAAATCTGCTTTTTTTTTAAATAAGAAAATTTAAAATTTATAGAGACTCTTTGTTTCCTCGTTATGTAAAATTATTATTTTATTATTTTTTTTTTTTCAACATCAATTTATATTATTCTCTTTCCGTTGAAAAAATTTATACAAAAGTAGGATTTTTTTTTTATATTTCTGGCACTACAGAGTGTTTGGCGAAGGATTGACTTTTCCATTAATTTCCGCGGTTTCAGGAGGGGTTGAAGTGGCAAAAGGGGGTAGGGGTGGGTCGTCAGGGGTTGCTGAGTCTCATTACGTCTTGCCGGGGGTTGGGGGGGGGGAGGCTGTGTCGGCAAAAGTAACTGCAATCAATTCTCACTATATAAAACACCCACGTGGCTTCTTCTTTCTCTCTCTCTCTCTTTCTCTCCCCTCTCTCTCTCTCTCTCTCTCTCTCTCTCTCTTTCTTTTCTCTCAATTCTATTTTTTTACATTATTCTTTTTTCAATCATATTCTCTACAGCAACTGCCTCCGTATTTTTTTATTCGACTCTCTAAAATCGAACCTACTTATAGCTCTATCTCTGTCACTCCCTCGCACAAAACCACACACTATACTCGGAATGTGTGAAGTCGCCCATTATTTATCTCTTGTGAAAAGTAGCATGATAGCCACATACTGGAACCGTCACGATCAATCAGAGCGTCATGCATGGAAACTTTATTTCATATACTTGCAGTGACATTTGGAGACAGTCAAATTAATTTAATATTCCCGCCGGAAGTAGCCGGAAGTGAGAGGATTTTGTTGCATTTGGAGTTTAAAATTTTACAAAGAACTTTGCAATAAGAGGATTGACTTGTTTGCAAAAGCACAAAAATCGGACATGAACAGAAAATTTAGAAACCACGCATTTCCGGCTTCTTCCGGCGGGAATTTCAAGTAAAATTGACTGTAGCTCACTATTATCTAAGGGATGTTTATAAAAAGAAAAGTAGTTTTTACGTGTTGAATTTGTTGATCTATCATAGCACACAAATAAGGAAAAAAAAAAAAAGTGGCTTTTCCGATTTGATCAGTTTGTTTTCTTAGCATGAAATTGTTGCAAATTTTATTTCATTTTTATGTTATATAAACGCAAAAAAAAAACTAAATATTCAATAATAAAATAACGCAATTGTATATATTTAATATATACATATGTATCCTTTAATATCATTATAAATTAATATTATTAAGAAAAATATTGAATTTAACAGTATAATATATTCAATTCTAATATTATATTTTTGTTATAAACAATACAAAGTCATCAAAATTAGTGAAAATTTATTGAAAAGTTAAATATAGCTATTACGTCCCGTATAGTAGAATTCTAATTTTAATAAATATAGCGAATACTGTTATATAATAATTGAAGCCTATTTCTTTAAACATCTCTCATTTATTATAAAATTTACTAACAATGACTCGATAATCCATTGTTTATTTTTGAAATCGTTATATATATAATTCATGGTATTATTATATCGTCAGTGTCACAAAATGCGTTTAAAATCCCAACCCTCTAGTGAATGTATTGCCCCCGGGTCTTTTTATACTACAGGTGAATATTGATCGGAAAGCGTCGAGGCAATTAATTCTTTGATTGAATTTCCTTTCCAAATGGAAATGGATTTTTGTTTTTTTATTACGTGACCGGAACTGAAGATGACAAATTAACATTGTGTACTATTGATGATTTTCGTCGTTAATGTCACTAACGAAACAATAGAGGCTTCATGTCAGCTGATTTTGTGGTGTTCTTACCGTCCTATCCAAACCTATGTAAAAAAAACTCGAAATTGCTTTTTTGGCATTAAAGAACTTTTTTTACAGGAAAATGAGTTCTTGATTCATTATCAGAAGACCCCTAAATGGGGGTGGTAAGAGATGGTTTCAAATTAATAGCTTTAACAGTTATTGAGAAAAAATTTAAATTTTCTAACATGGAGGCTTATGGAGAAAATTTTGGAACACTTAAAGCTTCCATAGACAAACTTAACATATGAAAATTTGTTGTTGCAAAAATGAATATAATTATGTTCCTCTGATTTTTTTCAAATTTTTTTACAACGTCTCAGTAATGCTAAAATGTTGGGAATCTGGAAAAAAAAAAAAAATAAAGAGTAGTATAATTTGACACCTTCTATTCATTTCTGCAGTAAAAAATTTGAGGTCGATACTTCGTTAGACTCAGAGGAGGTGGAGAAAGCGACTATCAGACTAGGCAGGAAAAAATAATTAAGAAGCGCGGGGTCAAAGGTCACGGGGGGTCAAACCAAGGTCATTTTCGTGCGACTCCGCCAAAAAAATTGATCTTTGGGGTGAACTCTACCACCAAAAAAAAATTCATGCTTTCTTCACTAAACGCGCGATTTTTCCTCTTATTCCCCTGACTAGACACTTAACCTGAACTCCTGTTAAATTTGCCCCAAATAGATTAAAAAACATTATATAGGCAACCCGCACTGCCTAGAGACTGAACAGGTTGCCTAACCTCGTGATGCCTATTTTATTTTCTGGGCAACACGTCGTGAATATGGCTGATTTGGCTATAAAGTCTTATGTACTATAAAGTTTGTAGCCCAAACTTCATGTATGATGTACTATGATATTTTCTAATAAAAGCCTATTTGAATTGAATTGAATACGTCGTGAATAAGATTGGTATATTATAAATACAACTCAAATACATATTCACATATTGTCATGAGTGAATAATATGAATCCGATCATTGCATTATTTATATAAAAATATAACGTAAAAAATTATTCATAATTTTACTTCCTAGTTATTTTTGTTATTTCATTATTTTATTATTATTAATATTTTTTATGTGCTGATATATTATGACACACGTCAACCTCAAACATGTAAAAAATAGATTATTCTTATCATATATATTATCACACTGATCAATGATAGCGAATTGAAGTGATTTCAGTGAAGTTCGCTTCGTTGAAAACTGAGGTAGAAGTTTAACAATGGCCTTATGGACGAAAACCGGAGCTATAATATTGTGAGGAAACCGCCCCTTTGAATCCGCTCAAACCATAAGCGATTAAGTTTTAGAACATTCTCGATTTTTTAAAATTTCATTTATTCGATTCTGTTGTAGAATAATCTTCTCTGACTCCAGTAGTAACTGAGATAAATTTATGCACCAAATGTAAAAAAATAAAAAAAAAAAAAAAAACGTTTGAATATAAATAAAAAGTATAACCTTAAAATTATATACCTTTCAGCTTTTACGTAGAAAATGATATACTAACTCGGTGATATATATGTATAACCATCATTTTATAACATTTACATATATATTATATATTCACTGCATGTTATATCCTTTTACAAAAACAGAAGGTCCGAACTCTGTATACATCACATTTATATAAACCAATCTTTTATGTATGTTATTTTTTTTTTTTTTGTGGACAAGATTATAAAAAAAATACATGCATTAATGTATACAAATATCATTAATACAGCTTAAAATATAAAACTCGCAATTAACATGTTATATTTATACTAAATAAAAATAATAAAATATTTATATAATTATTTTGTATAACAAAATTAATCTTGTCATTGCTTCATGTACTTTTAGCTTTTAATTATACCTATAGTTGTATTACATAGTAATGGAAAGGACATTTGCAAATATTTTTAATATTTTTTTTACATACAAGCTCGTTGAAAATTACAAGCCTGGGGCATAGAATTTATTTCAAATGTTTTTATTAACATTATTAACGTTATATATATATTTAAATGTAGTGAGAGCTTTAAATCTCAAAACTCTTTGATCCTAATAAATAAAAAAATTCATTAATATATAATTCTAAAAGCTTTAGATCTGTTTTTATTCACTATTAAATTAAAATCTTTTAATTAATAATCCAGATCATTCGTATTAAATACTTTTTTTTCATGTTAATGTTTCTAAAGAAGGGGGGGGTTGTCCAACAAACTTTTGTTTGAATTCAGTTTTTTTCTTATAAATTTTAAAATTTTATCAATACGCGAGCCTAATTTAATAGGAATTCAATAGCATTGACCTGCGCACAGCCCTTTTCTGCATAATATAATATTATTAATGATATATGGAAAAAAAAATATTTATAATATAGAATTACTAAATAAAAAGAAATTGATCCACTGATTGTGAGTAATAGCGCGTTTATTAACGTTTAATGTCAATGCTAAAAAAAAAATAATAATAATGATGATGACGATAAACTGAAAATATTTTTAGTCCATAAAATAAATAATAACTATTAGTTTGCTAATGTAAAAAAAAAAAACTACAAATTCGATATAGATTTTGAGAAATTAATTTCTGCTTCTAAAAAATACACTGATTTGACTGAAACCCACACAAGTCCCCGTTTAAAACAATGCTATTTTTCAATCAAAATTGTCACTGATTTTGACCAGTCTATTTTATTTATTTATTTTTGTTTATCATGATGTGAGTAAGGTTTGCTGAAAACTTGAGAGAACTGTATCATCTACTAAACCTATTTTTCATATCACTGACATTAACAAGACTTGTAATTCATCATTCATGCAATTACTTTCATACATCTCGGAATGGACCCACAAAAGTCTACGAAAAACTGAAAGGTTAAATTCAGTCACTTAATTGTGGCCAGTAACCTATGTACTAGGGTTTAGTTGAAGCAAAAAAAAAAATGCAATTTGCCTCTCTGTCTATTGGAACTGCAGCGCAAGTGAGGCAGGAGTAAAGGGGCATTTCCATGGAGCGTGGAAAGCGAGAGGCTTGACGCGGCGAGAAAGGCGCACTTGCTTCAATGTCATATGGCGGCCATGTTGGCGTGGAAAAATCGCTTTCCCGCCAGCGATTAAATCGCGCCGCGATTTTTCAACGCCAACATGGCCGCCATATGACATTGAAGCAAGTGCGCCTTTCTCGCCGCGCCAAGCCTCGCTTTCCACGCTCCATGGAAATGTCCCTTAAAGTTCATGCTGTCCAGAGAGACATTGTGATGGAGGCAAAACCACCTACAATTATTGTACGTTGTTATTGATCGCACTAATTAGTCTTGCCACAAGCTGTTATAAACCAACACACGTCAATCAATGTTTCGTTATGAGAAAATGAGGACGAGTATGTGTCATATTGACGCAGTGGTTTGCGTTCATAATCGGATGGTCGTGAGTTCGATCCCAGGCACCATCAAACTTTTTACAAGTAGTATTTTTTTTTTAACAACTATGTGCATCTGAGAGGTGATTAATGGCATCCTCATCCTTTCTATACTAATTGAAATACCAACAAATATCGAAATTGAGATACCAACAAATATAATATCAAAATTGAAATACCAACAAATATCGAAATTGAAATACCAACAAATATCGAAATTGAGATACATACTTCATTGAATTAACTTCGAAATTCCTATATACCTGCAGTGCGAATCAAATAACTTATTATTAAAAGAATTTAATAATTAAAGTTAAAATTAATTTTATTACGTGTATTTTAAGGTTAATATTATTTATTATTGTTTCAAAAACATTTATCTCTTATCTATATAAATGAATTACTTTCTTCTTCGTAAATTTTGACGTTTTTTTTTCATAAAAAAAATACTTGTAAAAATCGAGCTCTTTCGTTGAAATACTACCGACATTTCCGTCATATCGAACCATGATGCCCACACTCAAATTTATTTAAAATTCTTTCCGGAAGTATGAATTATGTATATAATTCAGTTTTGAAACTTTACAGAGTGGTTTGAATTAGAAGTACTGAAATACGTGTGAAATTGCAACGCTGAAATAGAAAGGTCAAAAACTTTACACTTCTGGCTACTTTCGGAGGAAATTTCACAAAAATTTAACTGTAGGTACCAAAACACATAATGGAGTATCGTCCTCAATTTTTTTTATTGCAGAAATGGGGTGCAAAGTTATGCTGACCTGATTTTTTTCAGATTTTTTTGAGACCTGGAACTATTTTTAAACAATTATTGAAACTCCTTTTTGTGACGTCACGCGGTAGCAAGTCCTATCTTTTTCTTAAGGAGCGGCGTCTCGTGACGTCACGAAAAGGACTTTCAATAATTTTTTAAAAGTAGTTCCCGGGCTCTAAAAAATCTGAAAAAAATCAGGGTAGCATAACTTTGCACCCTCTATCCATTTCTGTAATAAAAAAAATTGAGGACAATACTCTATTGGCAGCTATCACGTAATACTTAATATAATTTAAAAATTGATCTGAATATTTTACAAACAATTTCATTTTTATTCAATGCAATAGATCTGTTTGTATCATATCCACAAAATCGTTCCATGAATCAATAATCAGATGAAACCTAATAAAACATATATAACAAAACGTATAATTCTTGATTTCGATTTGATTGTTTATTTACAGAAATTCCTTATATTTTGTTATATTAATATTATTGTATAATTGTAAACAAATATTCCTTCATGTTTTATTCAGATTCTGATTTCCCTTTATTTACCTCTTCGACGTTACAATCTCATAAGAGAAGACCCCACGAAATAAATTAACAAGTCAGCTGAAAATTTCCAAGTAATGCATTATATCCGTGTATTCCACAGGGAGGGACTAAAATATGGAGTAAATGAAGCTACAATACGCGTGGCTTCTGACAGAAAATTCTCTCATTTGTAAACGTGCAAATGGGAAACAATTGAATTATTAATTTAGTGAAAATTGACGAAATTTGATCAATTTTTACTTTGGATTTAAAACACAATTTATAGCAAAAATGTAAAAAAAAAAAAAAAAAAAAAAAATCATAAAATCATAAAATTACATACAATATAAAATTATATTTGGTCCAAGAGATTTTACTTTATAGTACAATTTTGTCTATTGATGGTATTACTGTCATTACTGACCGGCTTTACTGAGGTTTCCACGTTTCCTCAGTGATATTAGACAATATAAATAACCAATTTATCTAACGAAGTAAAAAAGAAAAACAAAAGAAAAACATTGATCTATAACATAATTTGTTAAATTATAAAACTTCTTTTCTGTTTACTGCAATGAAATCAGAGCTTCAGAACGATACTAGAAACTTGTAGAGGGAATGTCATATCGATTTGACTATATTTGAGCTGATTTGCAGGGGATTTAAATGTTCTGTTGACCATCGGTAAATGTCATAGCATCGTACAGAGCTTTTGCACAAATACGAAAGGACTCATTGAAATATGAAGGACGATATTTTGTACGTGTTGACGACGTTATGACGAAACTAGAAATGAAATCACGATCCTTTTCTGTATAATATTGAAGTTTATGATCAATCATATTCTGTGGGAATAAAAATATAATATTAACTATTGTATTGATATTATAAATGCAATTTTTTATTCAGGTTTTATGTGTTCAAAATTTAAGAGCTGTCTCACACACAGGATCGCATGGCTTTGATTTAAAAAGAACCTTTGCAATCAAGTGTAGCCGCTCACACAGCTTCGTATCATATGCCTTCTTATGATAAGATATTTAGAACCATTCTAAATGTAAACGTACGATCGCGCGACGCGTATATATATAATACTGTAGTATATACTTACGATCGCTGCAATTATAAAAATTTGTGTGAGACCAGGCCTTAAATTCTAAAATAAAAATTGTCAATTACATAACTCAAGGTCTTGTAATTAAATTTGCAAAAACCAAAAATGACATTTTATATTTTTGTCCAATTATGGACAACGTAAGTCTATAAAAAAAAATTTTTTACTCTTTTTTGAGGAAAAAAATTGTCATATTCCTGACAATTTTAAGGTGGAAATGAAGTTTGAAACTAAATAGGCTAACTTAATTCGTTCATTACTTGGTTATAGTAAATTCAGTTCCTTGATTTCAAGTAAATTTTCCAAGTTTGTTGGCAGCGTTTTTCTTTATTCCCAAGCCAAGACATTGACCTCAAAAAGCACCAAAAGTTGGTATTGAAAACCTTCCCAAGCGTATGCAGTTCTATGGAGGGTGGCTGGGATGCCCCCCCCCCCCCATTTTGGATTTAACATGGGCAATATAGGCATTTTCCCCACACCAATTTTTATTTTGGCATTATGAAGCCGCCCCCCCCCCCCTTCCTCCCTCAGAAATTTGTTTTTGGATCAAAAAGCTCAAAAATCTGAAGCTAAAGTCGAATCAACTTCTTTCTTTTTATCAGACTCGATCTGAGCATGCGCAGTGAAAAACATGTGGAGGGGAGTGAGCGTCTGATATCAAAATGAAGCCAATGTACAACGAGGTGTTAGAAACTATTTGTGACAGAACGTTGTTGTTTCAGGGAGGTGGGCTGGGGTGGTCACCATGGTTAGTTTGAGCCCGCTGAGACGACGTCAGACGCTGCTGCTCATCGGGGCGGCCATCTTCCTGCCATGGAGCGTCCTCGTCATCTTCGCGGGGCCAGGTGAGTCGGGGTCGGACTGGGGGGTCCGAGTTTAGAACAAGGGTCGGACTGGGGGGTCCGAGTTTAGAACAAGGGTCGGACTGGGGGGTCCGAATTTAGAACAAGGGTCGGACTGGGGGGTCCCAGTTTAGAACAAGGGTCGGACTGGGGGGTCCGAGTTTAGAACAAGGGTCGGACTGGGGGGTCCGAATTTAGAACAAGGGTCGGACTGGGGGGTCTGAGTTTAGAACAAGGGTCGGACTGGGGGGTCTAGCTGAGTTTACAACAAGGGTCGGACTGAGGGGTCTGGTCCGAGTTTAGAACAAGGGTCGGACTGGGGGGTCCGAGTTTAGAACAAGGGTCGGACTGGGGGGTCCGAATTTAGAACAAGGGTCGGACAGGGGGGTCTGAGTTTAGAACAAGGGTCGGACTGGGGGGTCTGAGTTTAGAACAAGGGTCGGACTGGAGAAGATTGTCTTTGTTGAGTTTAAATCAAGGGTCGGGGCAGAGTGTTCTCAAATTGAGAACGCTCTGATCAGAGTCGGACTGGGGGGGAATGACCTGCTTGAGTTTAGATGAAGGGTTGAGGCCGGATTAAGACGGAGAGACCTGATCGAATAGTCTTAGATCAAAAGTCGGTATTTATATACGTATGGTAAGGAAAGTGCGTGGTTTATTTAAATTTAAACCCATATCTTTCAATCCCATGAATGCAATACTTTAATAATGAATGGTCTAATTTTAAATTAGATAACATATATTAGGTTAACAAATTAAAGATTTTCATCGGAAGTAGCCAGAGAGAATTTTGGGTGAACTCAGCCTGAACTATAAACATGAAAACTCTAAGACTTTGCTCGATATATCCCTAATATAAGTCTTTCTGCAAAGTTTAAAGATTAACTACAAAAGTATATAAGTCCATGCCTCAGAAACCTCTCACTTATGGCTACTTCCGGTGGTAATCTTTCATTTTTTGAACTGTATAATTGGTATGTTGTTCATCTACCGGACATTATCAAATATATACCAACAATACTTTTTGTATATTGAATGGAGTATTGTCCTCAATTTTTTTTATTGCAGAAATGGATAGAGCGTGCAAAGTTATGCTACCCTGATTTTTTTCAAATTTTTTTGAGACCTTGAAGTATTTTTAAAAAATTATTGAAAGTCCTTTTTGTGACGTCACGCGGCGGCAAGTCCTATCTTTTTCTTAAGGAGCGGCGTCTCGTGACGTCACGAAAAGGACTTTCAATAATTTTTTAAAAATAGTTCCCGGGCTCTAAAAAATCTGAAAAAAATCAGGGTAGTATAACTTTGCACGCTCTATCCATTTCTGCAATAAAAAAAATTGAGGTCGATACTTCATTTGAAATTCCATTTGTTCAAAATAAAATTGCAAAGTCCAAAAACCTCGCATTTCCGGCTACTTTCATTATTATTATTATTATTATTATTATTATTTTTATTATTTCTGCAATAATAAAAAAAATGGAGACAACACTCCATCTAGGAATTTTAAATAAATAAAATTAAAAAAAAAATAAATAAAATATCAATCTACTGAGATTCATTCTTAATATAAAATTCAATTATTAACCTCTATTATTAATAAAATACTGTAATAATGATTCCTACGTTATACAATTAAAATAATTAATTTATTAATAAATACATTTCTAAATATTAAATGTTTGTATACTTATTTGCAGTAAATTAAGTTTTAATACAACATTTGCTTCCTTATCAACCCATATAAAAACTTTATAGTTTTTCTGCTTTCTCATAATAACAATTATGAGTAAATAATTATAATAATTCATAATTATGTTGAAAATATGTCATTTATCGAATTATTTGTTTTATTAGTGCTGTTCGATACTTAAATTTAATTATAACATAAATATGATCATAATTATTTACTCATGTTTGATATAAGAAAGTAAAACTAAATATAAAGTTCTTATGTGTTGATAAGGAAGCAAAATTTGTATTGCAATTTAAATTGCTTAAGGTAGAGATAACGCCGAACAGCTGATCGACGTAATGCCCTTTGATTAACATGTAAACCTTAGCAAATTGACAAAAATTCTGAAATTTTTTTCAGAGGCAGATATTAGTTAATAAAAGCCATAGAAAAAATTTCAAAACGATTTAACGAGACGATTTTTTTTAATTAATTTTTTTAATTTTCAGCATAGGGCTTTCCCATGGAGAGCCAAACTAAAAAATTAATTTAAAAAAATCGGCTCGTTAAATGTTTTTGAAACTTTTGCTATGGCTTTTAGGTACTTATATCTGCCTCTCAAAAAAATTTCAGAATTTTTGTCAATTTGCTAAGGTTTACATGTTAATCAAAGGGGATTACGTCGAACGGCTGTTCGACGTTATCTCTACCTTAACTCTGATAATTAATTACAAATGTCATAAATATTAAACGTGCATGAATTTTATGATTTATAATTAATGAGTTCAGATTTTAATTTGCTGCAGCTAATAATTAAAAAGATTAAATATTTATTATTATTTAATAGTTATTTTAATACTTACAATAATAAATTAGTAGCTATTTTAACTGTATAACCATGTGTAAAATTGAAATCATTAATCATTATTAATATAAAAGGTTAATATACTTGTATCTGTTTAGCAATAAAGGCAAGTGTTCGAACTGTTATATATGAATATCTTTTTGCGAAAAAAAAATAAGGTCTACCTACTATGAGCAATTATTGTTCTTCAGCAAAATAACATAAAATTTGCCCAGTGTTTCTGTGCCAGTCAAATTTTTTTCACAGGAAAAAAAAAATCATCTAATAATCTTTGTAACATTTATTGGAATGTTGACAACACAGTAATATTCATAAATATTTTAGCAATAGCAGCAAATAATTTTTAAGAGTTTAAAAATACAGCAAGGAGTGGCGGTATCATAATATGGTACCCCTAGTCCCTAATGGGTTTTGGTATTAACCCTATATTGCTAATATTAAAACTATTTTAACAAAATCCTTAAGGTAGAGATAACACGGATCAGCTAACCCAATACTAAAAAAATCCCATTCATAAAAATTATGAAAAAAAATTTAAAATGTTCTCCTCTACATCCCCTATCAGTAGGTAAAATATCAGGTATTACATACAAAAACGAGCTAGTTTTCGAGTTATGAATTTTTAAAGTTGACTAATTCATAACTCGAAAACTAGCTCGTTTTTGCATACCTAGGGATGCATATAGGGGATGTAGAGGAGAACATTAAAAAAAAAGTCCTAATTTTCATTAATGGGAATTTTTAGCATTGGGTCAGCTGATCTGTGTTATCTCTACCTTAAATACAATCTTTATCTACAATCTTTGGAACTAGGAGAGTCATTTGATTGATTTATAACCCGGAGGTTTTTTGCTGCCTCATGATTGGTTGAAACACATTTAGCTGACTTGTGATTGGTCCAGCCCCATACTGACTTGTGATTGGTCCATAAGCCAGATGCTGACTTGTGATTGGTTGCAGACCTGAGTGAGGAGACGGCGCTCCTGTCTCGACTGGCAGAGCTCCAGCTGAGGGTGCAGCACCTTGACGCGATGCACCGTGAGAGACAGGAGGAGGTGCGGGTCCTCTCTCAGCACCTCGGACACCTCATCTCGGCACCAGGTCAGTGAACCCACCTCTGTCATTTCTGCTTTGATACCTGATGTGGTTGTTTTAAGTTTGTATCTCGCTTTTTTATAAAACATAAAAAATTGTTTATTTATAAAAACAGACATAATATGACATATTACATAAAATGTTTCTTTAAATTCCAATATTTTGAAAAACTTGTATCCTGATCTATAGTAAAAATGTTCCTATATAGTAATTCTGGCCTATGAAAAAGTAAATGAAATAAACACTACTGTATAAATTATCCTTGTGTTTATTTTTAATTAACTATTTAAAAAAAATCTTTTTACTAATAATTTAAATTTTATGTAGCTCTTCAAATACACAACATGCAGTCAAACCAACCAATTACCAATTATTTTGTTTTTACTTTTCCCTGAAATATACAATGTTCTTTTTATCCTTTCTTCTGTGATTATGTGATTCACACTTTTTTTTTTTTTTTTTTTAAAGATCTTTTTATTTATTATTTATTTATTTATTTATTTATTTATTTATTTATTTATTTATTTATTTTTTTATTTTTTTCCTTCTCTGTACACAAATACAGTTTGATTGATTGATTGGTTGGTATTTTGGGGCAATTTGACACATTTTGGTTATTTATGCCCCCACAGTTCCTTGAGCAAATTCAAAATTTAATTTTGTTATGAAAACAATTAAAACGTGTCAAATTCAATTATTGTAACCACACACTCATTGTCTACAAGTTCATTAACAATAAATATCTTATTTTCATAAATACACAAAATCAATTCGTCCTTTTATTTAATTAAGGGTAAGGTAACACACCCAATGTTACATAAAATCCCACTCATGAAAATTATGAAAAAAATGTATAATGTTCTCCTCTACATCCTCTATCAGTAGCTAAAATGTCAGGTATACAATATACAATTTCGAACTAGTTTTTAAGTTATGAATTTGTATACCTGATATTTTAGCTACTGATAGGGGATGTAGAGAAGAAAATTTTAAAAAAAATTCATAATTTTCATGTGTGGGATTTTTTTTTTTTTTTAAACATTGGGTGTGTTACCTTTCTCTTAAGGAGACAGAAAATTTTATAACTTTTCAAAATATAGAACAATATTCCATGGATTAATTGACAAATCTGTAACTAACTGTTGTCCGCCAGGTGCTGGTGACAACTCGTCAGGCTGGTCCGCTCTCAGTCCCGAGGCTCAGGTCCTCCTCCACAACCTGACCGGACTGTCGGCAACGTCAGCTGACGTAGGGGGCGTCGCCCTCCACATGCCCTCGGTGTACCACTTCCTGCCTCATCTGTTGTCGAACCCAGCCAGTCTGAGACCTGCCTACCAGCTGTCCAGGGCCAGACACGGAGGTGAGTTGACAAGGGCTGTCTTTAATCTGTAAATGGGGTGGTTTTAAGACTGAGAAGGAGGCATTCACAAAGAAATTTAACCCTAACTTTAGCCTCAATTTCTATCCCAGCTTAAATTGATCACTAAAACTGTGTTAAACCAGTGACTCAACATGGTACTAAAATATGCAGGTTACATTTGTGCCAACGTATCTGTTTAATATTGTTTAGCACCGCTTTAGCTCATATTTTTTAGTACCATGTTTAGCTCTTGGTTTAGCACCATGTTTAGAACTCAATTTAACCCAGTATACAAAAAATTGAGGCTGCTTTATAATTTTGAATACCCCCAGAGCCTTATTATTTTGATTTTCCATTGAAAGAGTTATCATAGAAAGTTCAGTGTCTAATTTAATGATGACTATAACTGATTTCTTTCTACTGATTACTGCACCTTCTATGTTGACTCGATCCATGAAAAATAATAAGGGTAAATCCTCGCAGCACCCCCTGCCAATGACAAACCTCTGAATATAGCACATTCATCATGTTTCAATAATTTGTGTTTTTATGGGTCATGTATGTCTTTTTCTTTTAAAATAAAACATTCTCAAACCTAGAATTGAATTTGGAATTGATTCATTGATTTCTGTGAATTTAAGATTTCCATTGTTTCCAAATTAATTTTATGTTACAGATAGAAAAATCAAAATAAAAAAAAAAATACTGTATTTACTTTAATGCTTTCTTTAATAATTTTTCAAGAGTTTAACTTTTTGTAATTTAAAAATTCATTTGTGCACTAAAACTATCTTTTGCACATTAAAAAATTGTTGGTGAAAACTGTTTTAGATCTGACTGTAATTGTTAAATTGATTCATGAATCATATGAATCATTTGTACAGGGAACATACATGTATCTCATTAGACGGTATTTACATACATACCTAGATGTTAAAAGTACACAGTGTAATAGAGAGTGCAGAAGGCAAAAGAGTGTTATGATTATTTCTGAAGCAAGTGGAGTATGCAAGAATCGAGTGCTTTGGAGGGTAATTTGTAGACGGCCGAGGTAATAATGCTGCTGGCTTACCCCGTAAAGGGTTATGGCATCATGTTATGTATGTATGTACCTAGATGCATAATGTTGAAATCTCTGACGTATTGCAAATTGTCCCACAGTGTCGATGGTGCTTGGTGTCCCCACAGTCAAGCGAGAGGTTCAGAGCTACCTGCTGGCAACGCTACACAACCTCGTACACAGCATGACGCCCGAGGAGCAAGACGACACTCTCATCATCGTCTTTGTGGCCGAGGTGAGATTCTTGAGGAATTTAGTTTATTTAGTTACTTTGTCCCTGAAATAGTGAGATATCTGCCTACTATGATCGTGATTGTCTGTTCTGCTTTATCAGGAGAGTGCAAAAAATTTATTGCAGAAATAAATAGAGGGTACCAAATTATGCTACTTTGAATTTTTTCAGATTTTTTTGAAACCCGGAACTATTTTTAAATAATTATTGAAAGTCCTGTGATTTCAGTTGGTACCCCTGAATCCTTAATAAAAAGGATAGAGACTGGACGCCTATTTACGCCTCCAGGGGGCGTGGCCGCACTTTCAATAATTATTTAAAAATAGTTCTGGGTCTCAAAAAAATTTGAAACAATTCAGAGTAGCATAATTTGGTACCCTCTATTCATTTCTGCAATAAATTTTTTTCATGTGTGTTGTCCATTATGAGCTGTAAATCAGTAACTCATAAAGCTCATTATTGCACTCACATGAAATATAAAATATGAGGAAAATGTAATAAATAACAGATTGATCATTGTTGCAAAATGTTGAGGTAACTAGGCATTGAGGACAGGAAGATCATTATTCTGGACAATTTTATTGCTAAAAGTTTTAATTTACCTTTTTATAATTGCGGCTTCAAATATTTTTCTCCATAAGCCACCATGTTAAAAAATTTAATGTTTTACTCTGTAACTGCATAAAGCTCTATCAATTTTGAAAACATCTTATCACCGAAATCAAAAATCAAAATCAGCTGTCTAAAATTAATATTTTTTTCTGAAAAAAAAAATGGAAACTATTGTACTGTATTGTGACGCTTCTTTTTGCTGTTTTCAGACGGACAAAGAATATGTGGAACAAGTGGCCAAGGAAATAGAAATGCAGTAAGTATTACATATTGTCTAAGGTCCTAAAATTTAAAAATTTGTGTCAATATTTCCAGTTTCCAACTGACTGCCTGCTTAGTTTAAAACAATTATAAGGAATATAAAGGACATGCATGGTAATATTATTATCTTTGAGGCTTTAAATTTTTAAATGAAATTTTGCATATACTGTACTGTACATATATTACTCCTCTTTTTAAGGAATAAACAACAAAATTGTACTGTTATTTTGTTGTGCATTGCTGTGATAATCATATTGTTGAAAGAAATTAGTTTTTAACTATTTTAAAAGATTTTCCATATTTGAAAAATAGCTAACATTTCCTATGGTCCTCAAGTATGTGTTTTAATAATTTTCCATTTAATTCATCAGATTTTTATAGAACATTAACATTTGTCTTTCTCCTACTACAGTAGTCAAAATGCACAGTTCACTACTACAAGCAATTGCCTTGGGGGGGGGGGGGGGGGGGGGGGGGGGGGGTATTTGCCTTTGTTGGAAAATGGAGAAAGGTGGTGGTGGGTTAAAATGTGTGTAAGTGAAAGGTGAACACATCACCAGACCATGTATTTTCCCTATAATTTGACCAATTTGAAGTAATTACCTGTCCCCCTTGTCTACACCACTGACTACGACTCCGTTTCTCCGCAGGTTCTCCCCCCAAGTGGAGGCGGGTCTCATCGAGGTGATCTCGCCCCCTGCCTCGTACTACCCCAACCTCTCCAGCCTGCCCCCCACCCTGGGAGACTCCGCGGAGAGGTTCCGGTGGCGCACCAAACAGAACCTGGACTTCGCCTTCCTGATGATGTACGCACAGCCGAGAGGAACCTTCTACACGCAGCTAGAGGACGACATCCTCGCCAAGCCTGGCTTCATCAACACCATGAAGAACTACGCTCTACAGAAAATTGCAAAGAAAGAACCTTGGTTTGTCATAGAGTTCTGTCAACTTGGATTTATAGGTGAGAAAGAAATGGATAGCCTGGCATTTCCACCGACATAGTAAACTTTCGATTTTATGAAGTCTCAAGGGTCCCAAAAAAACATGAAATCACAAAATTGAAAGTATTAACATTGAAAGGCCTATTTATATTGGCTGGTACCAACATTTCACTTCACAAATCCGAAGAATTCATAAAATCAAACTTCACAATATCGAAAGTTTACTGTATTTTAATTGAGGACTTTAAATATGTAATGTTATTATTTTTTTCATGTATTTTTGAGTCCTTTACAACCCTTAAAAAATCATTCTGCAGATCAGTCCGATATCAAATTCATTCAAATAGTACAAGCAAAAGAAATAGAGTATCAACCTCAATTTTTTTTTATTGCAGAAATGGATAGAGGGTGCAAAGTTATGCCACCCTAATTTTTTTTCAGATTTTTTACAGCCCTGGAAGTATTTCTAAAAAATTAAAAAATTATTGAAAGTCCTTGTTGTGGGGTTGCAGTGGTGTATTTTTTTTTTTTTTTTTTTTTTTTTCCTAAGGGTGGAATTCTGGAATTCTGAAAATAATTTACCCACAAAGTTCTACATACTAAGAATGTAGAACTTTGTGAATTTACCTTTTAAAAAAATAAATTTGCAATCATTTTTCTTATAAACAAGTTGTATATTCATATTTCTTTATTTAGTCTCGCTCTCTGTACAAACCATTACAAAAGTGTTGTGTCTACAGGCAAGATGTTCAAGTGCGTGGAGCTACCCTGGCTGGTTGAGTTCTTCCTCATGTTCTACACTGACAAACCGGTGGACTGGCTGCTCGAGCATCTCATCTCAACCAAGATCTGCAGTCTCGACAAGGACGCTGTGAGTAGCCTCACAATATAAGTGTTGAGTTTTAGATGCAATTTTAGACCTTATATACATGTAGCTTAAGATCTATAATTGTATCAAAACCTTGTGGGTTATTTGACACTTAAATTGTGAAGCGACGATTTAGTAGCCAGTTGGGTGTCACGTTACTTGTTGGTGGAGTGGATGTAAGGCATTTTTTATGAAAAGAGTCATCATAGAAGGTTCAGTAGCCAGTTTAATAGACTCCTGACGATGAGCTGGTTCCATTGGACTGGCTGTTGAAGATTCTGTGATAATTTTTTCCATGGATAACAAAGAAAGATTTACTGTAGAAGGTTCAGAGTAGCCAGTTCAATAGACTTCTGATAACAAGCTGGTTCCATTGGACTGGCTACTGAACCTTATATGAAAATTCCTTCCATGGATAACAAAGAAAGAGTCATCATAGAAGGTTCAGTAGCCAGTTCAATAGACTTCTGACAATGAGCTGGCTCCTGCTCAACCTTCAATGTAATTTTTCTTTCCATGGATTACAAAGGAAATACATAGTTAATTGTAAAAGATTCAAGCTAACAAGCTGATTCCATTGGACTGACTTACGTATTTCACAATTATAAATAAAATAACACAAATCATAAGGAAGCTACTCTGACGTTAGCTATAAAAAAAGTTGTGTTATTTTCTTATGCCTTAATCTTCTGTGTACTTTACCGCATTGATCAGAGATTCCTACTTGTACCTAAAAATTGATAGCTAAAAAGCAAAGTGCAATGCTGTAGAAGCTAATAAAGTCATTTGTTTCAGAAACACTGCAAGAAGGCCAAAGCCCAGCTGTGGATTCATTACAAGCCGTCCCTGTTCCAACACATCGGCACCCACTCTTCTCTGAGGGGCAAAGTCCAGAAACTAAAGGTAACCACAGTCGGAGACTCAATTAACAGGGGAGTCCTCAAATAACACCACTTACTGTACTTGTTAACTAAATGTTGTTTTAAAACTCTTGGCGTAAAAAGAAAATAATAATAATAGTTTAAAAATAGAAGCTTCAAGTGAGTGCGCCCGCGATGCGCAACTATTGTCGCTAAGGTCCATCTTGCACTTAAAAATGAAACAAAGTTTTTTTTTTAACTTTTATCAGTTGTAAATCAAGTAAAAAATCTAAATCTTGAATTATCTACTGTATTTTTCAGTTTGTACCAAAGTTCCGTAAAGGAATGTTCCTTAAAAAATCTTATTCTTAGTAAAAAAACGAATTCACGTTATTGTTTTTTCATGGGTTTGGATAGGATGGTGAGAACACTGAAAAATCAGCTGACTTGAAGCGTCTATTGTTGTTAATATGTTGTTATTTGAGGATCACCCAGGTGCTGTATCATTGCAGTCTTTGAATGTTTAGTTTGGATATTGAATGATTATCATCTCTCATGTTTGAGGTGTTAAAATTAATATGATAAAAAATGCAGTTTTTTTAAGAATGTATGTTGAGTGTTTTATTATTGTACATTGCATTCACTTTGAATAATTCATGACAAAAATGTCCTAACTTGCAGAGCAGATGCAATTTATTTAATTGTATTAAATTAACTATCAAGATGTATTTTAATAAAATGTAATCAAAGCAATGTGCTTGGAAAATGAAATGAAATGAAATGAAAATAGGAGGAAGTGAAATTAAAACTCAAAACTCAAACATTTCAAGAAAATTTCAGTTAACTATTCCCAAGCCTGTCATTTAAAAACTTGAACACAATCTCTGATAACAATCTTTGACCTTCCATTCAGGTGTTTTCTGATAATGAATCAAGAACTTTTTTTTTTCTCAAAAAATTTCTGTAATGCCAAAAAGGCATTTTCAAAAAAAAATAAATAAATAAAAATCAACTTATTTTTTTTTTAACATAGATTTGGATAGGACGGTGGAAATACCACAAAATCAGCTGACTTGAATGCTATATTGTATGTCAGAATTTAATAAAAACTAAATTTCAGGACAAACACTTCGGCAAGCTGGTTCTGTTCTACCCCCACACCAACCCCAGCGCGGCCAGTATCACGTCGGGGGTGACTCCGTACAAACAACACACCCTTGCGAGGGCCTATTCAGGAGAGGACTTCTTTTGGGGCCTCGCACCCCAACCTGGCGACCAGCTGCTTTTCTCCTACCACCCTCCAATCAGGCTCTCCAGGTACTTAATTACACTTAATTAGGATTTATCATGGTTCTCATAATTAAGGATATTTTACCACTTTATACATATTTAAGTCTTTTATTAAACACAAATAGTGTACATATGGAATAAAATTAACAAATGTACTTCACAAAATATTTTAATAAACACAACAAACACACATACATATACAGTAGTTATAGAAAGCAAACTGACAAACAATACACAAAATAATTAGCTATATTGAGCCAGTACATGATATAGATAAAGATCAAACAATATGAATGTATGATATAGAAAAGAGAATATTACCACTTTATGTGCTCAATAGTGCCTTGTAAGATATCCTATTTTCACCGTTAGTTATTTTTATTTTTTTTTTTTTTTTATTGTAATTATTTTGTACTTTGTATCAGTGAAATAAATGAATGAATGAATGAATGAATGAATGAATGAATGAATGAATGAATGAATGAATGAATGAATGAATGAATGAATGAATGAATGAATGAATGAATGAATGAATGAATGAATGAATGAATGAATGAATGAATGAATGAATGAATGAATGAATGAATGAATGATAAAAATTTATCATATCGATAGACATTTTGTATTTGTAATAAAGAATCTCGCTGGTATTTGAAGTTACTTTGAGAAAAATTAATATATTTTGATGATATTTACAGTACAGTAAATTATTTTTATTTTATGGTTATTTATGGTTATTAGAAAAGGTTTGCCTGAATATAAACTGTATATATAAAACTTGACACAATAAAAGAAACCCTTTTTTTTATATGTATATATAAATTTTATTTTATTTTATTATATTTCCCTCATGAGTACATAAATAACAAGTCAGAGGCAGGAGATTTACAAACAGTCCAATAAGAACAAATCACCTCCCGGGAGAAGTGCAGGGCCTAGCTGGAGGTTTGCGAACTGCACCACCTTTCCTAAACCTTCTAAGGGTATGTAGGCACTCTAGTATAGGGTGATTCTAGGCTCTCTGCGAGCCGCTCCTGACCGCCCTCCGTCCCTGTCTAATTGGTCCTGCTCTTGAGTAAAAAGGTTAGACATACGGAAAAAGTAACTAAAAAAAAAATCCCTGAAAACACAGTACGTACACAAAAGAAACAATAAATTAAATAAATATGGATAATATTTTACTTCAGGTTGTCCTCGTTCCTAAATCTGAGAGAGCTACTGTTCAGTCGCTTCAACGACCCACTCGTGTGTTCCAGGTACTTGTTCCACAGTGGCAACGCGGAGCACCCCTCTGACAGGTTTTACAACACAACGGTGGAGGTGCTGCCATCTTCAGCCACCTCCGCAACTCCAAACACGGAGCTCGTCCTCACGTCAGACGGTTTCGTCATCGTAGGTCAGTTATCTCTAACAAAATTGGATGTAGAATAATTTTATAGTAAGCTAATTTTCTGGTGTTTGCACCATCCTATCCTACCTATGTAAATAAAATAATAATAACATATGGTATTAATATTAAAGTAAGGTTTAAAGAAAAAATATATTGATTCAAAATTAGAAGACAATACGGTAGTGTTAAAAATTCCTAACTTTTTGTTGTTTTTTTAATGGAAAGTGAAAAGTTTTTTGTTATAAATATAATATACATACATAACATGACGCCATATTCCTTTACGGGGTAAGCCAGCAGCATTATTACCTCATCCGTCTACAAATTGCCCTCCACACTCAATTTTTATCCCTGGTGCTAAAATAGGAGCTTAACATGGTTAGCCACTGGTTTAGCACCATGTTTAGCACCAGAGATGAAAATTGAGGCTAAAGTGGGGGTTAAAGTACTTTGTGAATGCCCCCCTTAAAGTATTTTTTTTTTTTTTTTTTTTTTTTTACAAGCATTAAAATTCACAGTAAATAACTCTTAACAACTTTCTTGTGGGTGCTGAATTGACACTTCATCTATTTGTTTTCTTTCTCTCAGAATTTTATAGCACAAATGTGAGGACAAATAATTTAGTAATCAATTTTTTTAATTGATTTGTGTGCCCCCTTCCTTGCTCCCATTCAATACTGTAGTACAATCTAGATCTAAAAAAATTAACATTTCTTGCTCTGAATTAACTTTCTGCAGTTTTTTATGTAACTGATAGAAAAAGTAAGTTATGTGATTCATTTTTGTAAGATAAATATAAAATTAAAAAATTTGCTACCATCCTAATTGAAAAAAAAAAAGAAAAGAAACAAGAAAGATAAAAAAATATTGATCCAATAATGGATTCGAGTATCAATCTCAAATTTTTTTTATTGCAGAAATGAATAAAGGGTGCAAAGTTATGCTACTCTGATATTTTTTAGCCTTATTACAGTCCAGGGAACTACAGTATTTAAAAAAATATACATATTGAAAGAACAGAGAGAATAACACCTTTCTTAATAAAAGAATAAGACCTAAAAGAGCAATCATGGGTTCAAACCCGACCTCTGTAAAACGGTAAAATTTTTTAGCAATTCTTTTCGGGCTCTAAAAAAAATCAGAGTGGTATAACTTTGCACCCTCTATAAATTTTTGAAATAAAAATTGTTGCTATTGCTAGCACTTGCTGACATATTGTTGAAAAATAAGGTTCTTCCAAGATGTAATTATTTGAGAACTAAACAAACGCTGATCTTTGCAGGGAGATTCGACGCGATGGGGATCGCAGAAGGCTTCATCAACCCCAAGCTGTGGCCAATCAAAGCCTTGCGTCTCCACGTGCACAGTGACAGTGAAAATTGGGCCATTCTGAACGAGGTACATCTTCTTTGTTGCTGTCGAAAATTTTAAACTTAAGGTAGAGATAACGTCGAACAGCTGTTCGACGTAATCCCCTTTGATTAACATGTAAACCTTAGCAAATTGACAAAAATTCTGAAATTTTTTTGAGAGGCAGATATTAGTGCCTAAAAGCCATAGCAAAAGTTTCAAAAACATTTAACGAGCCGATTTTTTTAAATTAATTTTTTAGTTTGGCTCTCCATGGGAAAGCCCTATGCTGAAAATTAAAAAAAGCAATTAAAAAAAATCGGCTCGTTAAATCGTTTTGAAATTTTTTCTATGGCTTTTAGGCACTAATATCTGTCTCTCAAAAAAATTTCAGAATTTTTGTCAATTTGCTAAGGTTTACATGTTAATCAAAGGGGAGAACGTCGATCAGCTGTTCGGCGTTATCTCTACCTTAAGCTGGGGCAATGACAACTGAAAGTTAGAAAGTATCTCCCTTCCCAATAAATATTTTTATATCGTATGTGTTCCTATCCTCTTATTAAATAACATAAGTAAAAGTACAAAATTTGCATTCAACACAGTTGGCAAGTAAGAGATCAAAGTATCCTTTTATTATTCCAAGTTTGAATTTTGTCTATTAAAATTTTATTATATTATAAAAAGTTCAACTTATAAAAATAACCAAGAATGTGTAGCAAATTGTCCCTTTTGTCTGAAATCTGCTTACAGGTGTAAAAATTAGCTATCTACTAAATCAGGTGAGTGCAATTATGAGCTGTAAGTCATTAAAGCTCTTTATTAATTGCACTCACGTGATATAGCAGACAGCAAATATTACACAAAATCATGGTAGATACAGTAGTTCATTATTCCATATGAGTGATATATCATACATTATCATGTTAATTTATTCCCTGTATGACATTTTTTTTAAATGGAAAAATGAATAGAAGGTACCAAATTATGTTACAATGATTTTTTATTTTTTTCATTTTTTTTTTTTTTTGTGGCCCAGGAAATTTTTTAAAAATATTGCAAGTTCTGGATCCTAAACGCCTATTGACGCCTCCAGGGGGTGAAGCACTATTTTCAATAATTATTTAAAAATAGTTCCTGGACTCTAAAAAGATCTGAAAAAATTCAGAGTAGCATAATTTGGAATTCTCTATTCATTTCTGCGATAAAAAAATTTCATGCAGGTTGTCCATTATACATATCATGTTTTCATGTCTATTTTTGTTCCCCAGATTTCCATCGAAGTAGAGCCAGCAACGAGATGACCCAAAGTCAGTCACCGCGGACGCTGGTGAATTTTCTCTCCTCTTCCAATCATGTTTGTGTCTCGCCGACCTACGATCTGTGATAAAGACTTGAACTGCTACTCAAGTGGTTTTCTAACATAATATACGTAGTATGTAAAGTCCCTCCTTAAATCAAACTGGATTTATTTAGGTTTTATTTCTTTTTAAAAAACATGCAATTTTAGTCTGATTTGGAAATTCCTACTAATAAAAGACCAAATGATAATCAAATGAAGAAGATAGCTTACTTTAAATGGCAAATCTTTTTTTTTTTTTTAATTTAACGAGTTTTATGTCTACAATTTTATAGAATTAATCAATTAATAAATAATTTTATTCAATTTCTAATTCATGCAACTTAAACATTAAAATAACATAGGGGCCCTAGATCAATGATGGTTTGAATACATAAACTAGTTAACTACTTTAATTAAGCTAGTGGAAGCTTTTGGTCTCAAGAAATAATCTTGCAAGTTTTGCCATAATATGCATGAATGTTGCTTTGCCCATACAACATCTTTCTTCAGAGTGACTTTAATGCCACATTTATAATGCCATTATTCATAAATCATTATTCATTCATTGAAATGTACTTTTAAACCTAAACTACGAGCTTTTTCTAGAAGTCGCAAAACCAGTAATGCCCTCTCTGATTGGCCGTGACGTCACTGAGCCAAACCCCCTCCACTTACATAGTCTGGCTCTGCCAGGGTTAAAAGTTGCGACTTTGGAGTTGCGACTTCTGTTTAGGCGCAAAACAAAAAGCTCGTATTTTCAGCCTTATGGAGTAGGAATTTTCCAACAAGTTTTCTAAAGTCCTTTGTACATAAATCCAGTTCTGCAATTCTCTAGCGTTGTTTTGTGTTTTTTAAATACCCACAATGTATAGGGTAATGGGCCATTTTTTTATTGAATTGACAGGAATTTTAATATTTTTAACCCAGGATGTTTTTTTAGGGACCTTGTTTGTTACTTATTATGATCTTCCATCCTTAATTTTAAGTTTTGTTGTACAACCTGCTTGTAGATTGGGAATGAGAACCTCGAGTTATAATTTATTGTTGATTTTTTATTTTCACTATTGTTTGTTAACCTTTAAGGTGGAGATAATACGAATCAGCTGTTTTGATGTACTCCCATTTGATTAACATATAAACCTTAGCAAACTCACAAAAATTCTGAAATTTTTTAGAGAGGCAGATATTAGTGCCTAAAAGCCATAGAAAAAGTTTCAAAACAATTTAACAAGCCGATTTTTTTTAATTATTATTATTATTATTTTTTTTTAAAATTTCAGCATATAGGGCTGATGGAACAACTAAAAACTTAATATAAAAAAAAAAGCGGCTCATTAAATATTTTTGAAATTTTTTGTATGGGTTTTAGGCACTAAAATCTGCCTCTAAAAAAAATTTAGATTTTTGTGAATTTGCTAAGGTTTACATGTTAATCAAATGGGACCAAGTCGAACAGCTGATTTGTATTATCTCTACCTTAAACATGCACCCTAAAAAATTAAAAATATGACATCACAGCATCTTTCCTTATGCTTGTGTGCTTAATAATAGCATGAATATTCAGTGTTTTACATCACAATTTTAACAGTATTAGATTTTAAAAAAATATATTAATATTTAACTTAAAGTTCTCTACCTAAATATGAAATAAAAATTTTCATGCAGGTTGTTAAATAATTACCAAAATATCATAATCATTTTCTTGCCTTCTGTAAATCTTAAACAATATTTAAAAAAAAAAAAAAAAAAATTAATTTTTTATTTTTAATAATTGGTATAAGTAAAAAAAAATATCAATTTTTTTTTTTAATGATGTTTTTAATTTTTGACTTATTTACTTGTATACCCTTTGCTAAATTACTTGGAAAAATGTTGATTACTTTTTAAGACACGAGATCGTAGCATGAAATTTTTGTGTTACCAAGAAAATCCCTCTTTGGTCAAACATAGAGAAGAAAACATGCCATTTATTTTAAATGTTCAAAATCCATCAGTAGAGTTTTTTTTTTGTTTTTTTTTAGTATTTTGTAAATTATTACAAAATAGTTTTTAATTTCTTGCCAAATTTTTAAAACTGTCATCTTATGCAGCTTTTATTATGATTTTGAATGCATACATGCCATATATAGAAAATGAAGAGAATGTACTAAGTTGTAAAACATTATAAACAATGTTATTTACATACAAGTATTAATGGAATATTAACTTCAAAAATTTCTGTTTCAAAAATGGATAGAGGATGCAAAGTTATGCCACTCTGATTTTTTTTTTTTTTTTTTTTTTTTTTTCCAGATTTTTTAGAACCCTGGAAGCATTGCTAAAAAATTTTGCCGAGGTCACGCTTCAATCCACTCTCCTTTTAATCCCTATTTTTTTTATTAAGAGAGGCGTCACTTTCTCTGTACTTTCAATAATTATTTAAAAATAGTACCAGCCAGGACTCTGAAAAATATCAGAGAAGCATAACTTTGCACCCTCTATCTATTTCAGAAATAAAAAATTTTAAGGTTGATATTCCACTGTAGTTACTTTTTTTTTTTTTTTTTTTTTTTTTTTTTTTTTTTTTTTTAATATCTAAGCAAACCTGTCTTGCAAATACTCAATTTTATTATGATGTGTCTGAAATTTGCCGTACCTCATTTCTTAATTGAGATATTCGGATTGTGACTCATTCACATTTTGTGTAAAAATAACAGAAATTAATGTCACAATTCCTTTAAAGATGAATCTCAGTCACTTAAAATGTCTCCTTTAATTTTAATGATATTTGCTGGGGACTTAAAACGTATCATATATGTGGAATCTATCTTTCTGTTTTTTTTTGTAAATAATTTAAAAGTTTAACATGGAGCCTATCTAATGGGTGAAAACCAGGAATTTATCTGATGTTAAGAAACTACCCCTTTGAATTTTCTGAAACCATAAGCAATTAAGTTTTAGAACGGTCTCATTTTTTCTTCCCCCTTTTATTTTTTTACTTTGATTTACTTTGTCAAAATATATAACAACTCATTGAGATACAGCTTAACTAAAATTACTAAGAAAAAAAACAATTTAAAAATTAAAAGGTACTTTGTCCCTTTTCTGCAATAATGAGCTATCTGCCTACCATGATACTGTGCAATAATGAGCTATCTGCTATATCAGGTAATGAGCTATCTGCTATATCAGGTAATGCAATGGACACCCTGCATGATTTTTTCATTACATAAATGAATAGAGGGTATTCTGAATTTCTTCAGATTTTTTTTTTTAATCTAACGTAAGAACTATTTTTAAATAATTGTTGAAAGTGCGGCCACGCCCCCTGGAGGCGTCAATAGACGTCTAGTTTCTATTCTTATATTAAAGATCCAGGGCGGGGGCCAACTTAACATGCAGAACTTTTAATAATTAATTGAAAATTGTTACGGCACATGCAGAGTAGCACAATTTGGTACCCTCTATTAAAAAATGTCATACAAGTTGTCCATTTTGAGCTCTTTAGCATAAAAAATCTCTTAAGGGTAAGGTAACACGTTCAATGTTAAGAAATATCCCACACATAAAAATTATGAAAATAATTTAAAATGTTCTCTTCTACACCTCCTATCAGTAGCTAAAATATCAGGCAACAAGCTCATTATTTTGGATAAAGGTCGATTTGTTCGGGGAGCAAGTGTTTTTATGTTCTTCTAATTCAGTGATGTGTCACTCCCTGACTAAAAGGCACAGTTGGGTACAGTTACCTTTCATAGTTGGACTAAATGGGACTCCCATTTAGTTACAGTTTACTCTCAAAATTCACATGTTAATTCAACTTGGTTCAACTGTACGTCCCATTTGAGACCAGCCACAAGGGGATTATGAACTAGGCTGCCAAGTTCAAATAACATTGGAAAAATACATGAATATTGAACTGGGTAGCTAACTGTGCCTTTGAGTCGAGCATCCAATCCCATTCATCGAGACTATCAGAATCCAAATCCGCTTTAGAACTTCAGATAAGATTCCATAAGGTAGAACGTTTTTGAAATGTTGTTTATCTGATTTTGATTCTTGACGTCAAAATATAAATATATCAACATCTAAAGCCAATCCCACTATAATAAAATCAATAAAATGTAATATAATTTTACCAAAATACACAAAATTATAAACAGTTTGGAGTGTAATATACACATACAGTATATATGTCTTGGAATTATAGATGGAATTATTTTAATTATTAGGAAATGCCTTAAATAAATTCAAATTAGGTCTACATAAATAAAATATTTGAATTATTTATAATGAACAACACTATGTATGGCATTTAATTTAACATAATTGCTCATAATTAATGTAAAATGTAATTTTTCTTCTAATTTTTTTTTATATAATATTGATTCAATCAAAATAATGAAGTAAAATTTGTTATAGAATGAAAAGCCTGTTTGTTATTGCAGGAAATTATATATCAGCCTGATTTTTTTTAAAAAAAAAAATAGGTACCGGGATATCAAAAGTTTTGCCGATCGAGATCAGGTTTGAACCCACACTCTTAAAAGTCCTGTCTTTTTATTAAGAAGTGACTTCTATTGACGCTTCTCTACTTTCAATAATATTTTAAAAATAGTTCCCATGGGCTCTAAAAAATCTGAAAATTTCACAGTAGCATAACTCTGCACCCTCGTCTATTTATTTCTGCAATAAAAAAGTTTCATGCAAGTTGTCCATTTCATTTTTTAACAAATATGAATGAATCGCTTAAGTTGCATTTCAATCTCTTTTCAGTTATTATGTGCCATAAAAATTAATTAGTATTATTCATTATAAAATAAAAAATCTTTTTTAAGAAAAACAATTAAAGTTTGTAGCTTTTCACATTTTTCTGTTCCATTTATTTGACTTCTTGTGGGCCTAAGTATATTGTTGGGATGTAAATACTAGAGAGCTCTGTGATTGTTTGAGCTCTTTGCAATGTGCTATTGTAGGTTATTGATACACCCAGTTGCTTATTTAGGATAATGTATATTTAAATTAAGACACTAAATACCCTATTGAAAATTTACAATTGTAAAATTCACAATTGTATGCTCCATAAAAATACCATTGCGTTTTGGTCCTTTTACAATGGTAATTTTTACAATTGTAAAGGCCTTAATACAATTGTATTTAACTACAATTGCATTTATTACAATTGTAATAATTACGATTGTAAAATTTACAAAAAGTGGTCACCAATCTAACTACTAACCCAAACCTGCGTTGCTGTACTTCGGTTACCACTGTTGATCATACTCTTACCATTGCGCTGCTACTGCTTTCTTAATAGGATGAAGAATATTGAGGTATATAAAATAAATAAAAGTTATGGGGAAATGACAAGGGGGCATTTCAATATAATGTCATATAAATTTCGATCCTAGGGTAAAATTTGATGACGGTTCTAATGGTGACCCTTAAATTTGCGACCCTTCAACCCTTCAGGGTCAAAAGACCCTGAAAATTTTTTTTTCTTAAAAAATTGCAAAACTGAAATTAGCAATCAACTTAATATAACCTAGAGCTCTAATTCACTTATTTTAAGGGTCGACCCTTGGGGTTTAGCGGGGGTCTTTTTTAAAAGTATGCAAATTTTAATAAAAAAAATTGACAAAATATGTGTGGGGACTACATACAGGTTCAACATTGAGTTTTTTTAATCTTAATGACCCTTTAAGGGTCGACCCCTAACATTTGATTGAAAATTAATTTTTTTTCTAACCATTTTTTCATAATATATATTATATAATTTAACATACATCTCTGAATTATATTTTTACTTTTTTCAATGTGACCCTTTTAGGGGTCGACCCTTGATTTTTTTCAAATTCATATTTAAAAAAAAAAGTGATATATACTACGAGACAGGTTCATGCAGCTATTAGTTAAGTGCTTTTGATGACATAATACAACCACAATGGCCTAGTAGGGGTTGACCCCTAATGCATTAAAATATAGCATAAATTCAAAAAAATTGTATTTTTTTATATTTTTTGTTACACTTTATATGTTGACATGCATCGATTTGATCTGACTTTTTTTTGTGACCCTATAAGGGGCCGATGGTCGATCCATGTTCTTTTTCCAAAAATAATTATTTATTTTAAATATATGATATCAATTAAAGCTTCATATAGTACCTTTGTATCTTAATTAGATATTACAGCCAAGTTACGTACTTAGCATAAAAAAATATTAATTGAATGAAGTAATAAGAATTTGACAAAATGTACGTGTAATATATAAATTAACAATGAAAATACCATTTTTTTTTAGTAATTATGTAATCCAAATACAATTGCAATCTAATTGCAATTGTAAAAATTACAATTGTAAGCACAAAAATCAATTGTAATCTAAGAATTACAATTGTAATCTAAGAAATACAATTGTAATCTAACAAATACAATTGTATCAGAACCTGAAAGCAATTGTAAACTCAAATAATACAATTGTAATCATGAACATTACAATTGTAATCCAAATGTTACAATTGTAACCCAAGTTTTACAATTGCAATCTTAGTTTTACAATTGTAATCAGTCAAATTACAATTGTAATTTGGCTGAATACAATTGTAAATTTCCAATAGGGTAAGAAATTTAAAAAAATATATATTAGGTTAATAGCAATAAAAAAAATATATAAAAGATAAATAATTAGTACATCCTTTTTAAAATTATTTAAAAAATATTAATATAAATTATATTATTCCTGACTTTCTAATTTCTGAATTAATTGAGTCTATTAATTTTTATTCAAAAATGTCAACATCAGTTCTAAAAAACCCATAAAATGCCATCATCTTTTTTATAAAAATGAAGTTTTTAATTTTAAAATAAAGACCTAAGCTTTAATTAATTTCAAATTGCTTTTTAATATAATATCCAATTTAAACAGATTACATAAATTTTAATCAATAAATTTTCATAACTTTTCTTCTAATTTGTATCTTTCATTTTGTTACCAACTTATTTCTTACAAAAATAATCCTTTTTTATACCTATAGGTTTGTTTCTATATTTCTTTATTGTTAAAATTGTACGGGTTTTAATTTTTTTTTTAACATTCTGCCACATTTAATTGCCATATTATATGTTTGAATTTTTACTTGTCATATTATTTTATAATCAATCATTTTGAATTTACATGAACGTTAAGCATTTGCAAACATCCATTATTTGCAACAGCAACATTGAAATATTTAATATAGAGAGTCCATAATGATTATCTTTAAGAGTGAAAATTGTGAAACAGATCTTAAAATGTTCTCCTCTACACCCCCTATTAGTAGCTAAAATATAAGGTCTACAAATTCAATCTTTTTGAGTTATGAATTTTTAAAGTTGACTAATTTAACATTGAAGATCCATTTCTCCATGTTAAATTAGTCAACTTTAAAAATTCATAGCTCAAAAACTAGATCGTATTTGTATACCTGATATTTTAGCTACTGCATGATAGGGGGTGTAAAGGAGAACATTTTAAATTTTTTTCATAATTTTTGTGTGAGGGATTTTTTTTTAACATTGGTAACATTGGTATCTTACCCTTAAATTGGGATTAAAAACCAATTAAAATAATTTTAGGTAATTATGAAAATATAATTAAAAAAATAAACAATATAAATACTGTGTTAAATGTATGTCATAATCTATGATTATGATTAAATGTTACTTACTATAAGAAAAAAAAAATATAAATAAATGATGCAAAATTAAATAGTACTTAGCTGATTATAAATTTAAAACTAAATGATGGAATTTAATTATATAATGTTTAAACAAAAAAATAATTAAAATTTACTTTTTTTTTATCTAATGCATAATCAATTCATTGCCTTCCATGTTTTATAAGAAAAGAAAATGTTAAATTCTACATCCAAACTTAACTATAATTTTAAATTTAGTAGCTTAATAATGAGATTAATTTTTCATTGTTAAAAAAATTAAATTGTAAGACATTGTTGAAAATTTTCTGTTTTTGTGATTTCTGTGCTTAATTTCTTGAAAGAGTAGAAATTTTGTAACAAAATGACTAATTCTAAGAAATATAAATTATTAAACCACTACATTTGTAAGAAGCTTATTAGCCTAATTTAAAGGGGATGATGATTAAGTCTGTGCCATATTATTGTATACATGGTGTAATACTACATTTTTAATTCAACATACTTTTAAAACAAAATTATCAATAATTTCAAGTGAAAAAGATTATTCAAAAAAATTGTTCAAATCATTTTTTTTTTTTTTTTTTTTTTTTCATACCATAAAATACTATTTATCAAGTATATAAATATTATTTATAAAATATGGTTCACTCATATTTTTTTTTTTTTTTTTTTTTTTTTATTCCTTTGATACAAATTTTCTACTCTTTCTCTACTCCAAAATATATTGATCTGATGTAAATAATGCTTCTGTATAATTATAATGAAATCTAATATTGTAAACTTAATTAATTAATTTTAGAAATTAAAAAAAAAGTCGCCTTTTAGATACTAATATATATATAGAAGCATAATTTCTTAAATATAGCTTGTAAGTAATGAAGTATATACACAAAAATATGTGCAATAAAAATACAAATTTTTTTTTGTAATTCAAAACTGTAAAAAATATTATACAAATAAGATTTTTTGAACCATTAAAAATATTTTTAATAAATATAATATGTTATGTTTTATTTTCTATTATTTATTCAGTATGTATGCATAATATATACATGTTAAGCGATACGCTCATTCAGACTTTTGAAATTTTTTTTGAAGAACCTATTTGAGATGGAGTTTTTTGGATTTCCGTTTCATATAAAGGACCACTTGAACTATTTTTAGATAGTACAAACTCAAATTTATTTGCTCGTGCGCACTTTACTTTAATGAAAACAAAATAAGTAGCTTGTTAGGCCTGGTAACCATGTGATATTGTATGATAGAGTATCAAACTCAATTTTTTTATTGCAGAAATGGATAGGGCGTGCAAAGTTATGCTAGTAGGCTGAGTCTAGCTACCCTGAATTTTTTTTAGAGCCCGGGAACTATTTTTAAAAAATGATTGAAAGTCCTTTTTGTGACGTCAGAAGGCGGCAAGTCCTATCTTTTTCTTAAGTAGCGGCGTCTCGTAACGTCACAAAAATAACTTTCAATAATTTTTTAAAAATAGTTCCCGGCCTCTAAAAAATCTGAAAAAAATCAGGGTAGCATATATAACTTTGCACGCTCTATCGATTTCTGCAATTAAAAAAAAAAAAAAAAAATGAGGTTGATACTCTAATCATAACAGCAGTAATACTTTAAATTCTAAATAATTAACCGATTTCTTCTTCTACTCTTCGATGTATTGTAGCATCAAAATGCTCTGTTGATGTTATGTTAATTTTTACAGTATATAAAAGTCTACATTCCACAGGGAAAAAATTATGAGAAAAAAATACTTTTGTATAATTTTTATAACTTAATATTTTATTTTTTAAACTTTGTATCAGTTACATGCAAATTATTAACATATATACATATTATAATTACACTAAAAACTTGAATGCATATATAGAGTACATTTTTTTATAAAACATAATGCAAAATATTGTTTTCTTCAATGAGATTCCGCTATGTTTCATAAATATATTCTAAGTGAAAACTATGTACTGTTTGCGGGAGAGTTTAGGCAGTTCATTTATTTGTTACTTTGGTGCAAATTAAATGAAACAGGTAGGGGGAAGAAGAAGCTTGTTTTTAGAGCATGAGGAGAGCCAATGTGAGACCACAAGAGAAACCTAGCATGGTGTAGCCAGTCAGATACACTTGCTGTATCTCAAAACCCTTGCCCAGGTCCCACATCTGAAACAGAGAATAACAAAAATATTAAGCCATTTCATTATAAAATAATCAAATTAAGGAAAATAAACCATTTAGGTTGTGATAATCATATTAAAAGAAAAGGATAGGAATAACCAGCAAGGCCTTACCGATCGAAAGAGTCACAGCAGGTGGAAATTCTTGCGGTCACAGAGGTTCACTCGAAAGTTTTTACATTTTTGAAACGTTTCAAAAATGTAAAAACTTTCGAGTGAACCTCTGTGACCGCAAGAATTTCCACCTGCTGTGACTCTTTCGATCGGTAAGGCCTTGCTGGTTATTCCTATCCTTTTCTTTTAATATGATTATAAAATAACTAATGTAAAATGTTGAGATACTGTGTATAGGGCAGCACCACGAGATTGTTGCCTACTTACAGGATAACGGCCTTATGTTTACCTCCCCTCCCCTCCCTTACCGAAGAGCAAGAGTATTCTTAAAACCATTAAAAAAAATAATTATAAATTATAGACGTCAATTATTACATTTATATCGTATTCATATCATCTTCTAGTTTATAAAGAATACACCAGTTACATTTTTGTGTCCTTAAATAATCATAAGTGTCAACAAAGTCAATTTTTCTATTTTTTTATTTTTTCAATGGTTTTACGAGTACTGTTGCTTTTTGGTAGGGGAAGGGAGGGGAGGTGCTTATCCTGTAAGTAAGCAACCCAACAATCTTGTGACGCTGTCCTATAAAAGTATATTTGTGTTGTAACAAAGAATACATAACATTTATTAATTTTATTAAAACAAAGAAAACACTTTTTAAAACACTTTTTTCTACTGCATAATTTAATGATTTTCAGTAAAAAAATCATTATTACGCAACTTGTTAGGTAAAACTTGATTTTGAGTAATGGAGATCGCAGTCCCATAAAAAATAATTACCTTTGTGGCCATAGGACAAACTTGATATAAGGTAATACTTGATATAATAAGATAAACATAATTTCCTGAGTCCCTTGACTTTACGTAGTAACAAGTTTTTACTGTAGCTTTTATTTTCATTACATTTATATGAATTTCGTTTCAACAGATTCTTAATCAACTGAATAAAAGAAAGGGACTGTTATGAACTGCTAAAGAAATGCTACATTCATGTGAAACAGAATAGACAATAATAGTTGCATTTTTTTTATTTCATAATTTGAAAATATTCATAAAATTATGCTTTTCTGATTATTTTTTTTTTTTTCAGATTTTTTGGAGTGCAGGAACTAATTTTAAAAAAATATTTAAAATATCTGAATTAAAGTGGTACAACCTGATGGGACAACCGTGATGTCATCAATAGCCAATCACAGCAACCGTGATGTCATCAATAGCCAATCACAGTATGACAAAATGACGTCACGGCTGTCCCATCAGGTGCACCACCTTAATTCAGATATTTTAAGTATTTTTTTTTTTAATTAGTTCCCACACTCGAAAAAATTTGAAAAAAAAATCAGAAAAGCATAATTTTAGATATATTTTCTAATTATGAAATAAAAAAATGCAACCATTATTGTCTATTGTTGGTACATTATAATACATACCAGATGCCGGATGCCATTGCAGAGATGGTAAGTGAAGGGGAAGGCTAACAGGAACTTGGCTGTCAGCAGCAGGGCTGGACTCAGGTGCATGTTGGCAAGGGCTGCACAGTAGTGGGGATAGCTGGCAGGCAGGGCCATCATACCTGATGCAACAACAGTACTCATGTAACGGACAACATACGTGAAAAAAATTTATTGCAGAAATGAATAGAGGGTACCAAATTATGCTACTCTGAATTTTTTCAGATTTTTTTGAAACCCAGAACTATTTTTAAATAATTATTGAAAGTGCGGCCACACCCCCTGGAGGCGTCAATAGGCGTCCAGTATCTATCCTTTTTATTAAGAATTCAGGGGTGACAATTGAAATCACAGGACTTTCAATAATTATTTAAAAATAGTTTCGGGTCTCAAAAAAATCTGAAAAAACTTAGAGTAGCATAATTTGGTACCCTCTATTAATTTCTGCAATAAAATTTGTTCATGTATGTTGTCCATTGTAACCTGCATTTCATTTCAGTTGTAGCCTGTGATAAATTTAATGATATGAAGCAACTGGAGAGAAGATATCAATTATCAGAACCTGCAGTTGTTCCGTTAGCAAATATAACAGATATGGTGAGAGAACTTTGGATGTTGGAAAAAATAAAATTTGGAATGACTTATTAAACAATCAAAGGATAAAATTGAACTAAAAAAAAAAAAAAAAAAATGGTTCATTATCTTAATATTTTTTTTGATTTGGTTTTTTTAATTAAAAGGACTATATGTACATGTTTTTGCTGATTGTTAATTTATAATGTATTTTTTTCTGCTTATATTTAATTTTCTGCGAAGCTCACTATAATGTAAGATAATTTGTACACCAGCACCTACCCATCAGGCTTCCGGCTTTGGTAGGACTATATTCTTATTTTTCACTAATAAAACAATTAAAAAAAAAATGTCAGGAAATGAATAGAGTAATTATTTACTCATATAGATATTTGCCTGAATCACTTTTAAAGTGTTAAAAGTACACAGTGTAATAGAGAGTGCAGAAGGCAAAAGAGTGTTATGAGTATTTCTGAAGCAAGTGGAGTATGCAAGAATCGAGTGCTTTGGAGGGCAATTTGTAGACGGCCGAGGTAATAATGCTGCTGGCTTACCCCGTAAAGGAATATGGCATCATGTTATGTATGTATATACTTTTAAAGTTTTACAGTGCAAATGTGACTTCAGTGTTCATGAAAGATCTTAAAATATTCAACCCCTATTAGAAAGAAAGCTTACCGATGCTGAAGCAGTAAATGTAGCCCGACACGGCCATGCCAGTTATCCTATGTGAGATTGACAACATGGAGGTGATTTGAGGTTTGTAGATGGTGAGGTGGGGAGACATTGGGCGTCCCAGACGTTCATTCTTGGTGGCGAAGTCCTCCGAACTCTTTGCGACAGCGGGGGTAGCACGCATCATCACAGTGCGACACCTGTCACGAGACACTAGATATTAGTTTATGCACAACACAATAATAAGTATAGTGCTGTATGTTATTTATTTATTATTTATTTATTTCACATTAAATATCAGTTGATACATTGTGACTACAGTACATACTAGACATTTAATTAATTAGAAATACACGTAGCTGTAAAAAAAAAAAAAAAAATAGTATGTAATACAAACATAGACAAACATTCAAAATATTACAAAATAACAATGTTCAATTATTACAACACGGTATATCGTCCCTCGTCCGGAATAATGAGCTATCTGCCTTCCAAAATTCAAATGCAATAATGAGCTGTCTGCTTTTCCTTTTACATTAAAATTGCATTCACCTGGTAAAGCAGACAGCTCATTATTGCATTTGAATTTTGGTAGGCAGATAGCTCATTATTCCGGACGAGGGACGATATATAAAATTACAAATAAGTATTGACATTTTTCGTTTTGCATGAGCTTAATGGAGTAATAATTTTTTTTTATAAGATAAGGAAACAGTTGTTTCTTAAAAACAGGTATACTTTCAATCTTTTTTATATAATCTGGAAGTTTATTGTACAACACTGAGCTCAGATAGCAATGGTCTCTTTTAGTTTGCTCATATCCTCCAAACTTTTTATGCAATACATTAGACTGTTTAGTATTGCGTCCAGTCACATCTTTGTTGCTTCGAAAAAAGTAATACTTTCTTTTAACATACATGATCATAAAAAAATACAAATACTAAGTAAAAAACTATACATAAACTATCAACAAGAAACAAGCTGTATAACAAATTCTCGTATTAAAGCTTTTGAAATTGATCATGAAGTTTAAATTCTGGAAATAAAACTCAGATACGAAGTGTCTATAGCGGGTCATCAATATATTCTATGCTGATTGAAGATTTTTAAAAATGATAAATTCTTTGTTTATAATGAAGGCAATAAAGTATCGGTCTCAAATCTTTTTATTACAAAAATGGATGAAGGGTGCAAAAGTTTTCCTACTCTGATTCTTTTCATTTTTTTTTAGCGACCGGGAACTAGTTTTAAAAAAGTATTGAAAGTACAGAGAAAGTAACGCCTATAGATGCAGAGCTCTTAATAAAAGGAAAGGACCTAAAAGAAGCGTGGGTTCAAACCTTCCAAATTTTTTTAACAATACTTCTCAGTTTCAAAAAAAATGTGAAAAAAATCAGAGCGTCATAAATTTTCACACTCTCTATCCATTTTTGCTATACTCCATTGGCACAATTACTACACAGTATTATAATTTTACATACTGCATTGTTAAAAATTAAAGTCTTTATCTTATGACACAAGAATATTAAAATGGGAATTTCAATTTTAAGAAATAAGATAATGGAAGTCTGGAGAAAATGAGGAGATATTGTAGAACGGAGTATCGACCTCAAAATTTTTATTGCAGAAATGGATAGAGCGTGCAAAGTGCAAAGTAATGCTACCCTGATTTTTTTCAGATTTTTTAGAGCCCGGGAACTATTTTTAAAAAATTATTGAAAGTCCTTTTTGTGACGTCACGAGACGGCAAGTTTTATCTTTTTCTTAAGGAGCGGCGTCTTGTGACGTCACAAAAAGAACTTTCAATAATTTTTTAAAAATAGTTCCCGGGCTCTAAAAAATCTGAAAAAAAACAGGGTAGCATAACTTTGCACCCTCTATCCATTTCTGCAATAAAAAAAAATTGAGGTTGATACTCCATTGAGTTATGGAACATTTCCTTTCCACAGAGATAATAATAATGAACATTTACTATTTGAACAAAACATTTACACTACTGCCATTTACTGGCGAGGAAGTTTTCGAAAGTCAGGAGGATACAAGTGACACACAATATTGAGGGTTCTGGAGAGTCGAGTCAAAATAGTTAAGGTACAGATAACGCCGGTCACCTGTTCGACGTACGTAGGTACCTTTGATTAACATGTAAACCTTAGCAAATTCAAAAAAATTCTGAAATTTTTTTGAGAGGCAATTATTAGTGCCTTAAAGCCATATAAAAAGTTTCAAAACAATTTAACGAGCCTATTTTTTTTTTTTAATTGAGTTTTTAGTTTGTCTCTCCATGGGAATGCCCTATGCTGAAAATTAAATAAATTAAATTAAAAAAAAAAAAAAAAGTCGCTCGTTAAATTGTTTTGAAGGCTTTAAGGCACTAATATCTGTCTCTCAAAAAAAGTTCAGAATTTTTGTGAATTTGCTAAGGTTTATATGTTAATCAAAGGGACCTATGTCGAACAGCTTACTGGCGTTATCTCTAACTTAAAGTGTGCAAAAAAAAAAAAAAAAAAAAAAATCAAGTCAGTATTGGGGGCGTTTTCTTACTCGGTCTGACCGGTTTGGCTGTTCCGTTTAGCGAGGCAGGGGGGAAAAGCGGTCAGAATGGTCTATCTTTTTGCAGCAACCAGAGCGACCGTTTCCCCTCCATTTCCCCTCCGAGTGGTCGGCCGACCGGTCTGACCGAGTAAAAAAACAGCCCCATTATCTAAAAAACTTTCAAGTCTTCCATGCCAAACTGAATTCAAGAATAAGATATACACACAGTACGTAGATCTTATATAGATTCTTCATAAAAAAAAATTAAAAAGTCAGAATGAACTCATGAACTCTCGTTATTGAACTTTATGTATACTCAGAAAATACTGCCATACATCATGGAGAAAATACACCAACCCATGGCCATATTTATACTTACTGTGGTGCAAACAAGTTTCTGTACACATTGGCTGTCTTGAGGCAGCTCTTGCCCAGTAAGCTGAAACACAAACAAGATTTTTAGTCACTGAACTGAAGAACTGAAAATTAAAGCATGCAGTGCATTTTCGGGGCTATAAAAGCATAATTATGATACTTTTTTTTTTTTTTTTTTTTTTTTACAAGGATACACCCCTAAGAGCTTACAGCTCGTGGCGGAGTACTGGGTAGGGATAAGGTAGGGAACGGATAGTGGCCACGGCCTGCATGCTTACGCGTCCCAGCATTCGCTGAGGTGAGACTGAGGGAACCGTGGAAAACCTCAGTCAGGACGGACACCTCTACTTTTTCTCAGTGGACCAAAGCAATGTCCAAAGCCTGAAGAACCACACACAAGTGCATCACTGCACTGGGTGGAAAGCTAGATGAATTTACCCCAGGGAGGGAGCACCGTATTTTTTACAAAAAAAATATACACTGTCAGCGTAGTAAAGTGATAGTATGTACAGTAAATAATATTATGAAAATATAAACATTATTATACACTTGAAACAAATACTGGTGAAGTGACTAATTAAAAACTACACCACGCAGCCCCAATAAGGTTCCTAGCTCTACATAAGGTTGGACGCTTAGGTTCACATTTTCATCCAGTATTACATTACAACGAACAGGTTTTTAATTTCATAATCGTTGTACGACAAAATTTGAAGCGTCCTCCATTGCGCAAGTTCAGTTTTGGTAAGCCATCTAAGTACACAGATGTAGGGGGTCTCTTAAGGAGTGGAATAACCACAAAAGCTGCGCCAAGATGACGGAGCGTCCAACCTTATGTAGAGTAATCTTGACGTATCCTGGTAACGGACCCCCTTAAGACATTTTTCACTTTTAACAATTTTTATCTGCCATATTTAGGGTTTTTAAAAATTCGACAAAATTATTAAAATGTTCAATGGAATATACAGCAATTGAGTTTATCATAATTTCAGTTCCATAACAGAGTATCTCTTTGAGTAGAAAAAAAAAAAATGTGTTGATCGAGGGACAAATGAAAAAAAAAAAAGTTCCGGTATTGGATTTTACTGATTTTACATGTTATTTAAATGGCGAGTGAGTATTGCAGTTGCTATATATTATATTTTCATGAAAAGAATAGTTAATGGGTACGTTACAATTTTATTTTTTTGCTTTTTTTTTATGCTGGGAGCCCAAATGCCCAAAAGCAGGCCTGGACCAAAACAGGGCTAAATTCCATTACTGAGCTATGCACTGTATGCATATAGTGGAACTAGAACATATTATTATTCAAGAGTATTAAATGCATACGTATATTATGCATATTGCCTTGTCAAGCAAAAGTTCAACCTGCAAGTTCTTCAGCAAAAGCCAAAACAGCTAACATCAGGTCTCAGCTAGGTCATGTAGCTGGTGCAGTGCATGCAAATATTTAGTATGCATATGATATGCATTATAGATATAATGTTGTGCTTAAATTAATTTCATAGGATATTACGTTAGACGTACAGTATGATATACATGAGCAAAATCTTATGTAACGTTAGTAACGTAAGAATAAAAATTACCTTCTGTACATTGCAGTCATTTTGCTAAGAAATTTTCACAGCTGTGTTCAGCGGAAGGTATATATAGAAGGTATGGTCTTTCAGTGTTTTAGTCCCGCCCACTTGATGACGTCTTGATAGAATGCCATAAGAATAACATTGGATGGCTCTATCATGACGTCACAAAAATGGTCACGTGACTTTGTATATTTGTACCTTCTATACACGATCTTGGGCACGAAGCCACGAAGCACGAACCGCAAGAACGGCACGAACCGGCACGAACCACGGGAACGCGGAACGCGGGAACTCGCTGCGAAACTGCGAACGCGCGACTCCGGTAAAGATTTCACAAAATTTACATAAATTGTTAAGATTTAGCCATATGCATACTTGTAATAACGATTCATTAATATAATGTCTAATCCTAAACTGTTATTTCGTGGTTGAACCAAATTTACGTTAAAATAAACCCGTTTGAAGTCGCAGTTGATTTAGCTTGGGGGGCGTGGCGTGTCAAAAATTTTTTTTTTTTTTTGCTTCACCTGAACCCTAGTATACAGGGTACTGGCCACAATTAAGTGACTGAATTTAACCTCCCGGCTCTTCGTAGACCCTACTTTTGTGGGTCCCTTCCAAACGGGGCAGCCATCCATCCCAGCATTCGCCTGGTTGTATGTACATAACTGAGGAAACCATGGAAACCTCAGTCAGGATGGTCGGCAATTGATGGAGGATGCCATCAATCACCTCCCAGATGCACAAGTGGGTGTTCTTTAGCAACTGTCAGATTTTAAAATACTCGGAACGATAATTTCAATAATATGCATATACTGTATACATATAGTTTATTTTATATTTTTATATATCAATAACAAAGAGTGGCAAGGAATCATACGGATCGAGAGAGACGATTTTTGGAAGTTCTTTCTGCGAAGTCTGCGAGAGATTGAACAATAATTGAATGCTACATCAACTACATTTGCAGTCACCGGCCAGGTTTGTTGACGTTTTGTATTTTGATGTCCCCTAAACGTTGATTTGACAGTTTGACCAAGATCGTGTATCTTGCAGCTTGACCATGTACTGTAATTGGACTTTGAATGTATTTTTGTGTCAAACAAAATACATAAACCAGATTATGTTTAGAAGAAGATTTGTCAATCTAAAAATTATTTACAGTTGATCGTCCTGTAGTTTTGTCAACAATTGAGATATTTTATCAATGAGACAAACAAAAAAGTTTCTCAATGAAATAAAAAGTAGTGTACATAAATAACAGAGGTATAGAGGACATAAAGGACCAAGAGATGGCGCTGACGTCTGAAAATTTTGCTCTTTGCATCGAGGATACGGCAATATCTATAGCATGGGGAGAATCACAAAAATTATCAATTTTTTAGGAAAGAAATCACTTACGAAGTTGAAATATTTTTTTACATTTGTCCGAAAGTGTTTTTGACAACTAATTATGGTGTTGTCATTTCTATAAAATTATGCTGTGGCTACTGACAGAGCATTTACATGATTTTACAATGTTAATCATATACAGCAATCCTCGCCAGACGCACGTAGTTCCAGCAGTTACTACTAGGGGGCGCACTAACTTTATGACGCCAATACAGTTACATAAAGTGCCAACTTATTAAACTTTAAGCTGTCAGTTCTTGAATGCATATTCTTATTGCTAAAATTTGATGAAAGAGGTTCAGTAACAAAGGCTGCAGTAGAAAGACTAAAGTTTGTTGTTGCCAGGATGGAGATGTCGTGTCGTATGTGTGCTGGCATCGCGGACCCTGGGGTGTGTCTGCTGGACCCGACACATCAGCGACTGGCAGTCTGCGCACAGAACAACCTCAACATCACGGTGAGCACACCAAAGTCAGTGTGTGATTCTCAAGAAGATTAACATTCCGTGCTTACTGTCCTAACATTTGATATTACAAACTTTATTTATTGAATGATTGAATTAATTTTAACTTTTTAATGTTAGGTCATAAACCAAAAATATTATAATTTATAAAGAGACTGTGTATTATGTGAAAAAGTTTTGTATGTAATTTTTTGTTACAAGAAAATATCACTGTACATAAAATTTAATTGGAGTTCAAAATTTCTTGTGAGGAAAAATTTTATGCAATAATAAAATAAATTGTGTAATGTAATACCTTCTGTTTAAATATCTTATTACTCATTACCAGGCCTCGAGCTTCAAGCTAATAGCCATGTATCCCTAGAAAAAAAAAAAGTGACACTAGCTAATGGGAATATATTCAAAAAATAAAAGTATTCATAATATTTGAAAGTACAGTTTTTATCATTATTAAAATCCACTGTACTGTACATTACAATAAACAAAGGTAAACAACAATGTACTGTTTGCAGTAGATAAAGAGGCCACATCCTGGTTCACATTCAAATCAGTATCTCGATGTTGCAGATCGCTGCAGACAACGGCTACCCCACTCAGATCTGCACGTCCTGTGCTGACGGCCTTCGCAGATGGATGATGTTTCGCAATCGCAACCAGAAGGCCCACGGGGTGTTCCTGAAGACTTTGAGGATCTCGGAGCCCCCCAGTGATGTGACAGTGGCGCCCTCCTTGCCACAGAGCGGTGGTGAGGCTTCCCCAGACACCTGCAGTGTGGCTGTGAGAACAGAGCAAATTGCCAGGCAACCCTCCCAAGCAACGGAGAACATCAAACCAGTAACCAGGCCTACCTTGCTAGACAAATGGCTGAGGCCTTCACAGACTCCAAAATTACCAGTGGTGTCTAAAACATCAACTAACAGAGCTGTAAAAACAAATGATTCTCAAGAATATCTTGCTGCTAAATTTTGTCTGAAAGATCTTCGAGTTTGTGTTACAAGATTGAGTGGGGAAATGTTAGCTAGCCTCCAGCAAGCAAAGGCTGCTGTCAGGCAGAAGAAAGTTGGCTGCAGTCTTCCTCAGGCTACAGAGACTGCGAGAGTTACGTCCACTAGAAGTGGCGGAGATGCAGCGACCAACCAGCGGACTTCAAGTTGCGGCCAGGACTCTTCTAGCGTGGCCCGGAAGGTGGGTGGTTTTAGTGGCATCACGTCCTCAGTTACCTCATTTTGTCTTCAAAATTAATCACTGTGGTAGGATTTTGGTATTTGTGTTTATTAAACTACTCAATTTAAAAGTACTGTGTAAGTTAAAGAGACACAGGACAGTAAAAACCTGAATGCTTAAAAAGTTTCTGTAAGGTTTTTTAATGTGAGATATTAGTAAATTTCCATTTTCGGACCATCCCCTGAATTTATAAAAATTAAATATACAGAGAGCCGCAGAGCAATTGCACAGGCAACATCACACTAGCAGTGATGAGTACGACTGGGCGGGAGGAGGGGGGAGTGAGTTCCATGGAAAAGAGGCAGCAATGTTGCCTTTCGTGATTGCTGACGTCAGCAATAAGCACTTTCGCTGGGCGTTTACCCTGAGGCACTCGCCATCGTGTGACATGTATTCATGCTCAGTTAGTGGGTAACTTTTAAATAATCCCCTATCTCTTTTTAAGGGTAAGGTAACACGAATCAGCTGACCCAATGTTAAAATAATCCCACACATGAAAATTATGAAAAAAAAATTTACAGTCAACCGGGGTAACATTGAAGGGTTTTTACTACCTTTCTGATCATAACTTTAAAAAAAAAAATATCTGGCAAATAAAAAAATTACCAGTTGTGTAACTTAGCTAGAGATGTCTAAAAATGTTTGTAAAATTTTTTTGCCCCAATTATTAACTGTAAAAAAAAATTAAAACAAGCCCTTCAAAGTTACCCCGGCAATGGGGTAACATTGAAGGGCCTTGCGAACACTTATATTCAAGCAACTTAAAAGTGTAATTTTTTTATTAATGTGTCCTACCATGTAATTTACTGTTCTGGACATATTTTTCAGTAACTTAGTATCATATTAAACCATTATTTGCAGTTAATTAAAGGTTAATTAGATAATTAATTACAGTAATTAATTAAAATCCTCAAAATATTTTAAACATTCATTTTATTTATTTATTTTTCTCTCTCTGAACATAATATTGTGTCATATATGTTTACAAACATTAATAATTTTATAAGAATGCAGAAGAATTTAAAAAGTTAAGTTGAAACTTTTTAGAAATTTCTTCTCTTCATGTTCAGGCTTGAACTGGCATCATTTCCAGAATAGTATTCGGATGGTTAACAGAGAACTTGAAGTCCTTGGTCAGTTGGCTGTTCAATTATGAACATATAGTTGAACCATTTTGAATATCACAATACATCTTCTTTAACTTGACAAGCAGATAAGTTCCAGAGGTGAAGCCTCAGTTCCGTCGCTAAGTCGCTAATCCCAGTGACGAGCTCACTTTTCAGTTGTAGACAGAGTCATGTTTTTTTTTTTTTTTTTTATGTCACTATAATCTGTGTTATTCCCATTTGTAATTTTTTGTCATTGTTTGAGCTCTTTTTGTCATTCACACTCTGATCACTTACTCTTGACTTGGCAACAGACGAGGAATGTCGACACTCTTCACTCTTACCTAGTGCCATTTTTAGGCAAGGGAGGGGAGGGGTCATGCATGGTTGGGATCATTCGTGTTAACTAAATATACCACCCATTGCCCCTCCATCTTCCATAACCCCACCCTGCAGACTCAGCTGGCTCACTCTGACTTCAGACCTGGAGAAATGTGCTGGAGACACACTTTTACCTGATGCCACCTGTAGACAGGGGGGAAGGGGAGGGAGGGGGAGTCCATAGTTTAGGTCACCTCTAGAATAGTTCTTAAGTTCAAAAAAACTCCCACCCACTGCTCCTTCTAGTCCCTGTACCCCTCCATCCCAAAACTTTTAGCGGACTCACTCTGACTTTCATACTCCGACGAGGAGCAATATAACTTGAGGCAGTGGCTTGGTTGCCTGGTTCTACTTGAAGGCAAAAGGGGTTCCATGGGGGGGGGGGGGGGGGGGTGATGGCTAGGTGACCTACTGGTAGGTCTAAATTTTCATCAGTGCAGTCTTGATTGTATACACTCTTTGTATTTGTTGATCTCTTCTGTACTCGAATCAGGCCTACCGGTAGTCCGTAAGAGATTTCTTAATGAATCTGAAATTAAAATTTAATTAGTATGATTGTAGTTCTGTTCTAACCTTTATCATAAAATTAATAAATTAATTTAACAGTAACTGAGTCTTAAAAATGTTCAGGCATGAAATGAGACAAATATAGTTTTAATGTCAAACAATAATACAGTACCGGTAATTACAGGTAATGGCATAGACAATCCCCCCCCCCCCCCCCAATTGATGTTGTGGTACATAGAGAAATACATGGGCAATGGGTGGGTTCACTTTCCCCTACTCACTTCTCATGGGAGAAACATTCTGAAAGATGGAAGACTTTTTTTGGAACTTTTTTCTGGCTCCGCCACGGAGTACCGGACCAGAATAAAGTGCTAAAAATCATTGTGGTGGACTTAAAAGAGAAAAAAGTAGTTCAAAATTAATTGAAATGTATGATGCAATGATATATAGTATGATTTGTGCACTAAATTTTGTATCAGATTCTTTTTAAAGCTTCATTCAAGTAAATAGTGATGTTCTCTAAAGCCCTTCAAAGTTACCCCGCCGAGCCCTTCAATGTTACCCCATTGAAAGTAAAAATTCATAAAAAAAAAAGTTACAGGAAAAATTTCAAATCCTTTGGTACATGTGTTAAGAAGGGTTGAAATATAACACTGAATAGCATTACAAGCTCTAACTTGTATTTGCTTACCTTGTGGATGGCTTATTTCCAGACTTCTTATTTTGGTCACATTTTTCATTCTTCAGTAAAAAAAAATAATTATCTCCAATTTATCAACTGCAACCCTTAAATCTATTTTTCTCTATTAGCTAATAACATGTTCCTACCATATAGTGAGAAAAAACTTCAGTGTACACATTAGATTGGTCTATAAAAAATCACAAATCTTTATTTTCCTCATTTTCAAAGTTACCCCGGGCTTTCAAAGTTACCCCGGTTGACTGTAAAATGTTCTCCTCTACATCCCCTATCAGTAGGTAAAATATCAGGTACTGTATACAAATTTGAGCTACTTTTTTAGATGAATTTTTAAAGCTGACTAATTTAACATGGAAGTTTGAGTTTTCCATGTTAAAGTAGTAAACTTTAAAAATTCTTAACTCAAAAACTAGCTTGAATTTGTATACAGTACCTGATATTTTACCTACTGATAGGGGATGTAGAGGAGAACATTTTAAATTGTTTTCATAATTTTCATGTGTGGGATTATTTTAACACTGGTTCAGCTGATCCGAGTTACCTTACCCTTAATGTTTGGAATATTATTATATTTACAAAATTATGTGCAGAGGGGAGAAATGAAATTCTTTTTTAGTTTACATTTACAGTACAGTATTTAAATATTCGGCTTTCTCTCTCTTTTAAATAACATTTCCTTCATGATCTTTAATAAAATCAGTACTCATTTTTTTATTTCTACTGGAATAAACTAAATATTTCCATTTTAAGGTATAACCTGAGAATTTGTCTGTCAAGGTCACACCATAAAAAGAGGCGTGGCTACACTGGCAACACTGTTGCACTAGTAATTCGAATAATCTGGCAGGAGGGGGAGGTGACTACAGTCCCTGAGAGCGTTGCCAAGTTTCTTAGAGCTTATTAAAAACAATCATCGCCAAGGTTCGAAATATATGAAAACAATTCAGAAAAATAGTCTAAAAAATTAGGTTTTAGTAAAAAAAAGTAAAAGAATCTGTTGTATAGTTTTTTTGCAATGCTAATTAACAAATTTAACATTGGAAGGATACAAAATTCTCATTTAAATAAATTAATTATAATTAAACCAAAAAAAATTCCAAAAAAATTCAGAGCTAATTTGACGATTGTTGTAAGTTCACCAAATTAATTTGAAGAACATCTGTTGTAACGAATTTTTCGTTCAAATTTCTCAGGTTAAGCCTTAAGAAACTTTAATTTTCTTTATAGTTTTACCTTTTTTTAATACTCATTAAAAATAACGAAAATCAACTTTTTGTCAGCAAGGTGAATTTGTTTGATGCTCCACAAGCGGAGGTCTGATGTTTTCTTTGATTGCAGGTTGTGTGTGGGGAGCTACCTGACAAAGGTGAGTCATTTCTGGGAGGTACAGAACAGCACACAAACTGACCCTGACAACAAACACAGACTAGAGGGTTTGAATGAAGTCAAACTTAATAGAGTAATTATAGTAGGAAAAAAAAAAGTCACATTCCTTAAGAAAATTATGTTCTAACTCACCACATATTACTGTAAAAAAAAGCATATAAATATGCCTTATCTGTCTATTTTCTCATTTAAAAATAAATATTTTATTTTAGTTTATAGCAGATAAAGTTATGATATTTAACAAGTTATTTAAATAAAGTCCTTTCTGCTCTGTAGTGTATTGGTTAGAGCACTTGACTGAGGTCCGAGAGGTCCCCGGTTCAATTCCCGAACCCGGCAGGCTTTTCGTGACTTGAGTTGGGTGTGACTGATTACTAGATAGATTATGGAGTTGGTAGGAGGAAGGCAGCTTACGGCTGTCTATACTCCACTGCCCTGCAGTATTGCACTGCCACTGCAGGCTGCACAGATCTGGTAGTAGGAGCCCAGAAGAGTGCAGGAAAGAGTTCTCTGGGAGCCTGGTAAGCCCCAGCATGGTCACAAGATAACTCTTACTGGAAAGGCTAAATATCGGCCTGGCCACACCCGAAAGGGTAAAATGGTGACAAGGATATTAACTTTTTTTTTTAAAAACCTTTTACAAATTAATAAAATTGTTTTATCTGTATTTATTTATTTTTTTAAATATTGTGTGTTAAAAACTTTTTTACTCATTTTCAGTAAATTTTGCTATTGAATTTGAATTAAAAAAAATACACTGGAAGGATGCTAGAACGCTTTAAGTAAAAAAATTTAGGAAAGTAATATTTTTTATCTCTTCAAATTACAGTAAAAACTCGTTACTGTATTATGCAACTTGTTGTTAGGTAAAACTCAATTTTTAGTAAAGGAGAGTGTGATCTCATGAAAAATAATTAGCTTTGAAGGGTACAAGAAAAACCCAGTAAAGGTAAAGGTGAATCTAATTTCCTGGGTCCCTTGTCTTTGCATACTAACAAGTTTTTACTGTAATCACAAGTACTTCTTCCTTTCCAAAGAACATGTTGGTGCAAGTTTTTATTTCTTCTAACTTGTGTCACTTTGCAGACAGAGACACGAGAGCTGACGTCCAGTCTACTGCACGTCCAGGCTTGCTGCCGGCCAGACACAAAACTGCACGACGCTCCCCTGGTGATGAAGAGGGCGGTAGGGACAGAGCCAAGTCCCAGGAGCCAGACGATCGTGACAAAGGTAGCAGACAAAGGTCTGTTGTGGGGGCTCCTTGTGAAATCTCTCTCCCCAAGTTGAACTTTAATCAAGATGACAAAAAAAGGTTTTCTTGTGATCACTGCAATAGAATTTTTCAAATCAAAACTTCAGTTTTTTATCACATTCGCAGCAAACACAAATCAACCTCTGATCTGTACAAATGTAAATTGTGTGGAGCTGCTTTCAAGTTTTTAAGAGAGTTAACAAATCACAAGAAAAGTTCCCACTCTTTGTCAGACCTGAAGACAATTCCTTGTGATCAGTGTGATCTGAAGTTTAAATTCCGTTCTCTGTTAAAAAGACATATTGAGACACATCATAACAATGGTGCACGGCCATACAAATGTACTTTGTGTGATGGCTCGTACAAAACTAAACCTTGCTTGTATGTACATAAAAAATATTATCATGGGAACAGTAAATATATCTGCAGTGTCTGTAGCAAAAGATTTAAGCATCCTGACTGTTTGAAAGATCACATTGAGAGATGTCATACCAAAGGAGTACGGCCATACAAATGTGATTTGTGTGGTGCTATGACGAAAACAAAAATAGATTTATGTCGCCATAAGTTTAATATTCATTCAAGTATCAAAAAACATGTTTGTTCATTTTGCAAAAAAAAGTTTAAAACATTATCAAATCTAAAACTTCACATTGAAAGATTCCACACAACTGGCCCACGTCTTCAATGTGACCTATGTACGTCTACTTTTAAAACCAGACAAGATTTAGCTCAGCATAAACAGCATGTGCACTCAGGATTTATTTTTACTTGTGACGTTTGTAAAAAATTGTATAAATGGAAGCAAAGTTTGAAAGTTCATATTGTGAGAACTCACATATCGTCATCCCAGAAGATAAGTGTCATATAAAATGTAATGTTTTGTTGCAATTATAGACCTTATGCTTCATGTACATAAGGTTCAAAAGAAAAGTTAAACTCTCATTGTTTTGATGTAAAAAGTAAACCATCACAACCACCTTGAGCTATTTTTGCAGTTTGAAGTTTCAAATAATCTTTCAAGACAATCTCAGGTGAACTATTTGGGCCTAAATTTGTTAATAATTCAACAACACTTAATATTTTCAGGTAAAATAAATATTAAATTTAATAAATGATAGAAATGGACATCCTGAATGAAAATTTCATTGCACAAATGAATAGAGGGTGCAAAGTTATGTTACTTTGATTTCTTTCAGATTTTCTAAAGCTTGCTAACTACTTTTAAAAATTATTAAAAATACATAGAGAGGACTCAAATCATTTTTTAATAAAAGGATAGGACCTAAAAGGGGCATGGCTTGAAAACCGAATTTGATAAAAAAATTTAGCAATGACTTTCTGGCCTCTAAAAAAATCTGAATAATTCAAGGCCCTTCATTCATTTCTACAATAAAAAAAAAAAATAATGCAGGTTGTTAATTCAATGAAATGTAAATAAATAATGTAATATGAATAATTAATTCAGTAAATACTTTATAATATAGTAGAGTTTAAGGTTGGCCAGTGTGTTTATTTTTTTAGAGCAATTGGTTTTGAAATTTCTCCATTATTGCCAATAAAATCTTCAAAATGTCACTGACATAATTATTTGAGAAAGATTGAAACATATTAGACACAATTCACAAAGGAGGATATCCAAGTTTGTTACTAACCATGTTTAAGTCAGTGTAAATCAATGTCACTATCCGTGGTTAGTGAGAAATGTTGATAGCTTTCATCCTTAATTAATGTACAGTACACATTAGTTATTTTTTTAATAATCAATATAAGTTTAATTAACAAATATTGCATGGGGTGTTTTCTTTAATAAGTTTAGTGTGTGGTGTGGGAATTAAAAAATGAATTTATGTAATCATTGCAAAAAAAAAAAAATAATAATAATAATAACAATCCAATAAAGATGTTAAAACACATTTTTGTATAATTAAGGCTTAACCTGAGAAATTTGGACGAAAAATTCGCTACAACAGATTTTCTTCAAATTAATTTGGTGGACTTACAACAATCGTCAAATTAGCTCTGAATTTTTTCGGAATTTTTTAACCGTTGGTTTAATTATAATTAATTTATTTAAATGAGAATTTTGTATCCTTCTAATGTTAAATTTGTTAATTAGCATTGCAAAAAAACTATACAACAGATTCTTTTACTTTTTTTTTTTACTAAAACCTAATTTTTTAGACTATTTTTCTGAATTGTTTTCATATATTTCGAACCGTGGCGATGATCGTTTCCTATATGTGATGAGAAATGTGGCAACGTTCTCAAGGACTGATGTCACCACCCCCTCCTAAAAAATTATTCGCATTCCAATGCAAACAGTGTTGCCACTATAGCCACGCCTCTTGACCTTGACAGACAAATTCCCAGGTTATACCTTAATGTACTCTAGTATAAAAAATTCCAGAGGTGTCTAAGATATTAGTGTTGCATTTTTCTAACAATGTGGGTAAACTTTAGCTACATAAAAAAAAATATATTGCAGAAATAAAGAGGGTGCCTAATTATACTACCTTGATTTTTTTCAGATTTTTGCTAGAAATAAAATGACTTAAAAGCCAAAACATGACATAAGAAAGAAGGAAGGATCTTAAAAAATAGTTAACTTTCTCAGAAATATCAGGAAAAAAAAACTGAGTAGTAAAATTTGGTCCTCAAATTCCATTAACTTCTAGAATAAAGAAATTTGATGTTGGTTGTCCATTAACATCAAGGTATTGGTGAGGTCAGACAACTTGTTAATATCAAATTATCTCTCCTCTTCAAGCCTTGAGGCTCAGTTTGGTGCAGAACAAACAACTCACGCTGATAATTATGATGAGGACGGAGGACAAATTTTAATTTTACCAGCACACTTTAATTTTCAACAACGACTTGAAATTTAGGTTGTCAAAGACAGTGGGGAAGCAAATTGGGGAGAGTTTATAAAATTCTCAGATTAGGGGAAACGAATAATTAAGGAGTGAGGTTGGAGGGGACTCCCCTGATCATTGTTTTGTCTATGTACCTGAGGGGAGGGGAGGGGGGAAAGATTCCCCTTCTTTACCTGCCATAATTACTTCATACCTCATGAAAATTGTTTGGAGTATCTTCAAGTTTTTTTTTTTTATTATTATTTAAAATATTCTCCTCTACATCCCCTATCAGTGGCTAAAATATCAGGTATACAAATTTGAGCTAGTTTTTTAGTTATGAATTTTTAAAGTTGACTAATTGAACATGGAAGTTTGAGTTTTCCATGTTAAATTAGTCAACTTTAAAAAATCATAACTAAAAAAACTAGCTCGAATTTGTATACCTGATATTTTAGCTACTGATAGGGGGTGTAGAGGAAAACATTTTAATTTTTTTTTCATAATTTTCATGTGTGGGATTTTTTTAGCATTGGGTCAGCTGATCCGTGTTACCTTACCCTTAAATGATATCACAAGTTCAGATAAATTAACTGTACATCTCATGTTGTTACATGTAACTATATAAAAATTATTTGTGGCAGCTTTTCCCAATGGTGGTTAATTCTGCAGCTGAAATTTAGAACAAATTTAAATTTCCTCCTCTTTTTATTTTAAGAGAAATAAATAGAGCATATATATTTTTTTTAGATAACACACCATGCATATTATTCAAAGTAATCTCTATGTGCTTTTTGCAACCACTTTAATAAATCTTAAAATTAAACTTTTGGGTCATGCTTGGTTTTTTATATAAATTGTATTTTTTGTTATCCTTGATTGAAAATAAAATTGATTGAACTTAAATGCTTGAATGATGTAGGATTTTATTTTTTTTTATTTAATGTTATTTATTTGTAGTCTTGAATAAATTTCAAACATTATCTTCATTTCTTTTAAATTTTGTCACCTTGCAGACAGAGACACGAGAGCTGACGTCCAGTCTACTGCACGTCCAGGCTTGCTGCCGGCCAGACACAAAACTCCACGACGCTCCCCTGGTGATGAAGAGGACGGTAGAGCCAAGTCCCGGGAGCTAGACGATCGTGACAAAGGTAGCAGACAAAGGTCTGATGTGGGGGCTCCTTGTGAAATCTCTCTCCCCAAGTTGAACTTTAATCAAGATGAAGAAAAGAGGTTTTCTTGTGGCCAATGTACAGGGGCGATCGGTCCATAGATGCGAAGAATGCACTGCATGACCAACACAGATGGGAATGATGGGATTTTTTTTATTGTCTTTTGGTGCTCCAAGCATATAATTTTCATTAGTTTGAATTTATAATTTTGAATAAAATCCCGCTGATCTTATTCTCGCTTGTCTTCGTATTTTTTCGCGATTTAAGACTGCAGCCCGAGTGATCGCAGTCATCACTACGTCACTAGAACCGGATCTAGCCAATAGAAAAGGCGCAAAATGAGATGGTGGGTGGGGTGGGCTATGGTAAAAATAATAGCTGGTGAAGCGCTGTATTCAGAGCCTCCTCAACCAATCAAAATCAGATGACGAGAAACTTTGATATTCATATTCGAAAATATTTAATATTTTAATAAATAAATAAGCATGTTACTCTTTTAAAATAAAAATATCAATTATGAAATTACCACATTTATTCTAATTTTTAAATTACCTAGTCTGTAGTCTTATAGTCTCTAGTCTGATTTTTTTGATAGAAAAAATATTCTTTGCAAGCTAGCGCCATATATATGCTGTGTTGCAAAAACGAACTACTTAGTAGTTAGTAAAGTTCGCAAGCTAGTACGGAAGCGCACACGTCTGGTTCTGTTCAGTGATGCCTGCGATGTATTTTGCTTGTGTTATGCGTGTCTAGTGTATAATTTAGGGAGTTTCTTTAAACTGTGTGAAATATACCTAATATAATAAGTTGACAAATTTATTGATAGTTCACCAAAAAGAGCGTCGTCTATATATGAAATTTTATATTTAGTAAGTTTGTTTTACATTGACATATGGTAGAATAAAAATTATACTTATTATAATTTAGGAGCAACGGAAAATAAGAAATAAGACTTTATAATTTGCACCGTTGATTAAAAAGAATGAAAAATATATACATTTAAAAACATTGAAATTAGTAAATTAACTTTTTTTTTTAGAATACGGCAAAAATATTAAAGAAACAAAAACATCATCGATGGTATAGCTTCGGTTATAAAAAAAAAATCAAAGTTTTCATTGATTTTTAATAAAATAATACTGGATTGATAATTTTAGGAATCATATAAAACTTTGAATCATGTTTCTGGAGTGTTAATTTTGAACTTCAAAATTTATCTGCCACGCCCCTTTTTTAGAAAAAATCGCGCCTGCGGCGGGCTGTACGGGGGGCACGGCCCCCCGTTGGCATTTTATTCTCGTCATTTTCAATGCGCATGACTATGTAGTAAGGTCACCGATCGCCACTGCCAATGTACGAAAGTTTTTGAAAGAAAGTGTTACCTGGCTTATCACATTAACAATAAACACAAATCAGTCCCTGATCTTTACAAATGTAAACTGTGTGGAGCTGCTTTCAAGTTTTTAAGAAAGTTGACAGATCACATGAAAATTTCCGCCCACTCAGACCTGAAGACGATTTCTTGTGATCAGTGTGATCTGAAGTTTAAATTCCGTTCTCTGTTAAAAATACATATTGAGACACATAACAATGGTGCACGGTCATACAAATGTACTTTGTGTGATGGCTCGTACAAAACTAAACAAAGCTTGTATGTACATAAAAAATATTATCATGGGAACAGTAAATATATCTGTAGTGTCTGTAGCAAAAGATTTAAATATTCTAACTGTTTGAAAGATCACATTGAGAGATGGCATAGCAAAGGAGTACGGCCATACAAATGTGATTTGTGTGGTGCTATGACGAAAACAAAAATAGATTTATGTCACCATAAGTTTAATATTCATTCAAGTATCAAAAAACATGTTTGTTCATTTTGCAAAAAAAAGTTTAAAAAATTATCAAAACTAAAACTTCACATTGAAAGACTCCACACAAATGGCCCACGTCTTCAATGTGACCAATGTACGTCTACTTCTAAAACCAGACAAGATTTAGCTCAGCATAAACGGCGTGTGCACTCAGGATTTATTTTTACTTGTGACGTTTGTAAAAAAGAATGTAAAAATAAGCAAAGTTTGAAAGTTCATATTGTGAGAACTCACATATCGTCATCTCAGAAGATAAGTGTCATATAAAATGTAATGTTTTGTTGCAATTATAGACCTTATGCTTCATGTACATAAGGTTCAAAAGAAAAGTTAAACTCTCATTGTTTAGATGTAAAAAGCAAACCATCACAACCACCTTGAGCTATTTTTGCACTTTGAAGTTTCAAATAATCTTTCAAGACAATCTCAGGTGAACTATTTGGGCCTAAATTTGTTAATAATTTAACAACAATCAAGATTTTCAGATAATATAAATATTAAATTTAATAAATGATAGAAATGGACATCCTGCATGAAAATTTCATTGCACAAATGAATAGACGGTGCAAAGTTATGTTACTTTGATTTCTTTCAGATTTTCTAAAGCTTGGTAACTACTTTTAAAAATTATTAAAAATACATAGAGAGGACTCAAATCATTTTTTAATAAAAGGATAGGACCTAAAAAGGGCGTGGCTTGAAAACCGAATTTGATAAAAAATTTTAGCAATGACTTTCTGGCCTCTAAAAAAATCTGAATAATTCAAGGCCCTTCATTCATTTCTACAATAAAAAAAAAAAAATAATGCAGGTTGTTAATTCAATGAAATGTAAATAAATAATGTAATATGAATAATTAATTCAGTAAATACTTTATAATATAGTAGAGTTTAAGGTTGGCCAGTGTGTTTATTTTTTAGAGCAATTGGTTTTGAAATTTCTCCATTATTGCCAATAAAATCTTCAAAATGTCACTGACATAATTATTTGAGAAAGATTGAAACATATTAGACACAATTCACAAAGGAGGATATCCAAGTTTGTTACTAACCATGTTTAAGTCAGTGTAAATCAATGTCACTATCCGTGGTTAGTGAGAAATGTTGACAGCTTTCATCCTTAATTATTGTACAGTACACATTAGTTATTTTTTTAATAATCAATATAAGTTTAATTAACAAATATTGCATGGGGTGTTTTCTTTAATAAGTTTAGTGTGTGGTGTGGGAATTAAAAAATGAATTTATGTAATCATTGTAAAAAAAAAAAATAATAATAATAATAACAATCCAATAAAGATGTTAAAACACATTTTTGTATAATTAAGGCTTAACCTGAGAAATTTGGACGACAAATTCGCTACAACAGATTTTCTTCAAATTAATTTGGTGGACTTACAACAATCGTCAAATTAGCTCTGAATTTTTTCGGAATTTTTTAACCGTTGGTTTAATTATAATTAATTTATTTAAATGAGAATTTTGTATCCTTCTAATGTTAAATTTGTTAATTAGCATTGCAAAAAAACTATACAACAAATTCTTTTACTTTTTTTTTTACTAAAACCTAATTTTTTAGACTATTTTTCTGAATTGTTTTCATATATTTCGAACCGTGGCGATGATCGTTTCCTATATGTGATGAGAAATGTGGCAACGTTCTCAAGGACTGATGTCACCACCCCCTCCTAAAAAATTATTCGCATTCCAATGCAAACAGTGTTGCCACTATAGCCACGCCTCTTGACCTTGACAGACAAATTCCCAGGTTATACCTTAATGTACTCTAGTATAAAAAATTCCAGAGGTGTCTTAGATATTAGTGTTGCATTTTTCTAACAATGTGCATGGGTAAACTTTATAGCTACATAAAAAAAAAATATATTGCAGAAATAAAGAGGGTGCCTAATTACATTTTTTTCAGATTTTTGCTAGAAATAAAATGACTTAAAAGCCAAAACATGACATAAGAAAGAAGAAAGGATCTTAAAAAATAGTTAACTTTCTCAGAAATATCAGGAAAAAAAAACTGAGTAGTAAAATTTGGTCCTCAAATTCCATTAACTTCTAGAATAAAGAAATTTGATGTTGGTTGTCCATTAACATCAAGGTATTGGTGAGGTCAGACAACTTGTTAATATCAAATTATCTCTCCTCTTCAAGCCTTAAGGCTTAGTTTGGTGCAGAACAAATAACTCACGCTGATAATTATGAAGAGGACGGAGGACAAATTTTAATTTTACCAGCGTACTTTAATTTTTAACAACGACTTGAAATGTAGGTTGTCAAAGACAGTGGGGAAGCAAATTGGGGAGAGTTTATAAAAATTCTCAGACTGGAGAAGGGTGGTAACTTAATAAGTGAGGTTGGAGGGGACTCCCCTGATCATTTTATTTTCTATGTACTTGAGGGGAGGGGAAGGGGGAAAAATTCCCCTTCTTTTCCTGACATAATAACTTCATACCCCATGAAAATTGTTTGGAGTATCTTCAAGTTTTTTTTTTTTTATTTAAAATGTTCTCCTCTACATCCCCTATCAGTGGCTAAAATATCAGGTATACAAATTCGAGCTAGTTTCTGAGTTATGAATTTTCAAAGTTGACTAATTTAACATGGAAGTTCCATTTCTCCATGTTAAAGTAGTCAACTTTAAAAAATCATAACTCAAAAAAACTAGCTCGAATTTGTATACCTGTTATTTTAGCTACTGATAGGGGATGTAGAGGAGAACATTTTAATTTTTTTTCATAATTTTCATGTGTGGTATTTTTTTAGCATTGGGTCAGCTGATCCGTGTTACCTTACCCTTAAATGATCTCACAAGTTCAGACAAATTAACTTTACACGTACCTCATGTAGTTACATGTAACAACATAAAAATTATTTGTGGCAGCTTTTTCCAATGGTGGTTAATTCTGCAGCTGAAATTTAGAACAAATTTAAATTTCCTCCTCTTTTTATTTTAAGAGAAATAAATAGAGCATATATTTTTTTAGATAACAAACCATGCATATTATTCAAAGTAATCTCTATGTGCTTTGCAACCACTTCAATAAATCTTAAAATTAAACTTTTGGGTCATGCTTGGTTTTTTATATAAATTGTATTTTTTGTTATCCTTGATTAAAAATAAAATAAAATTGATTGAACTTAAATGCTTGAATGATGTAGGATTTTATTTTTTTTTTATTTAATGTTATTTATTTGTAGTCTTGAATAAATTTCAAACATTATCTTCATTTCTTTTAAATTTTGTCACCTTGCAGACAGAGACACGAGAGCTGACGTCCAGTCTACTGCACGTCCAAGCTTGCTGCCGGACAGACACAAAACTGCACGACGCTCCCCTGGTGATGAAGAGGACGGTAGAGCCAAGCCCCGGGAGCCAGACGATCGTGACAAAGGCAGCAGACAAAGGTCTGGCGGTGTGGGGGCTCCTTGTGAAGTGTCTAACCTCAATTTGAACTTAAATTATGACGACGGAAAGAGGTTTTCTTGTGGCCAATGTACGAAAGTTTTTGAAAGAAAGTGTTACCTGGCTTATCACATTAACAATAAACACAAATCAGTCCCTGATCTTTACAAATGTAAAGTGTGTGGAGCTGCTTTCAAGTTTTTAAGAAAGTTGACAGATCACATGAAAATTTCCGCCCACTCAGACCTGAAGACAATTTCTTGTGATCAGTGTGATCTGAAGTTTAAATTCCGTTCTCTGTTAAAAAGACATATTGAGACACATCATAACAATGGTGCACGGCCATACAAATGTACTTTGTGTGATGGCTCGTACAAAACTAAACAAAGCTTATTTGTACATAAAAAATATTATCATGGGAACAGTAAATATATCTGTAGTGTCTGTAGCAAAAGATTTAAATATTCTAACTGTTTGAAAGATCACATTGAGAGATGGCATAGCAAAGGAGTACGGCCATACAAATGTGATTTGTGTGGTGCTATGACGAAAACAAAAAATGATTTATGTCGCCATAAGTTTAATATTCATTCAAGTATCAAAAAACATGTTTGTTCATTTTGCAAAAAAAAATTTAAAAAATTATCAAATCTAAAACTTCACATTGAAAGACTCCACACAAATGGCCCACGTCTTCAATGTGATCTATGTACGTCTACTTCTAAAACCAGACAAGATTTAGCTCAGCATAAACAGCGTGTGCACTCAGGATTTATTTTTACTTGTGACGTTTGTAAAAAAGAATGTAAAAATAAGCAAAATATGAAGAATCATATTGTGAGAACTCACATATCGTCATCTCAGAAGATAAGTGTCATATAAAATGTAATGTTTTGTTGCAATTATAGACCTTATGCTTCATGTACATAAGGTTCAAAAGAAAAGTTAAACTCTCATTGTTTTGATGTAAAAAGCAAACCATCACAACCACCTTGAGCTATTGTTGCAGTTTGAAGTTTCAAATAATCTTTCAAGACAATCTCAGGTGAACTATTTGGGCCTATAATAAATTTGTTAATAATTCAACAACAATCAAGATTTTCAGGTAAAATAAATATTAAATTTAATAAATGATAGAAATGGACATCCTACATGAAAATTTCATTGCACAAATGAATAGAGGGTGCAAAGTTATGTTACTTTGATTTCTTTCAGATTTTTTAAAGCTCGGTAACTACTTTTAAAAATTATTAAAAATACATAGAGAGGATCGACTCAAATCATTTTTTAATAAAAGGATAGGACCTAAAAGGGGCATGGCTTGAAAACAGAATTTGATAAAAAATTTTAGCAATGACTTTCTGGCCTCTAAAAAAATCTGAATAATTCAAGGCCCTTCATTCATTTCTACAATAAAAAAAAAAAATAATGCAGGTTGTTAATTCAATGAAATGTAAATAAATAATGTAATATGAATAATTAATTCAGTAAATACTTTATAATATAGTAGAGTTTAAGGTTGGCCAGTGTGTTTATTTTTTTAGAGCAATTGGTTTTGAAATTTCTCCATTATTGCCAATAAAATCTTCAAAATGTCACTGACATAATTATTTGAGAAAGATTGAAACATATTAGACACAATTCACAAAGGAGGATATCCAAGTTTGTTACTAACCATGTTTAAGTCAGTGTAAATCAATGTCACTATCCGTGGTTAGTGAGAAATGTTGACAGCTTTCATCCTTAATTATTGTACAGTACACATTAGTTATTTTTTTAATAATCAATATAAGTTTAATTAACAAATATTGCATGGGGTGTTTTCTTTAATAAGTTTAGTATGTGGTGTGGGAATTAAAAAATAAATTTATGTAACCATTGTAAAAAAACAACAACAACTAACAATAACAATCCAATAAAGATGTTGAAACACATTTTTGTATAATTAATGTACTCTAGTATAAAAAATTCCAGAGGTGTCTTAGATATTAGTGTTGCATTTTTCTAACAATGTGGGTAAACTTTAACTACATAAAAAAAAATATTGGAGAAATGAAGAGGGTGCCTAATTATACTACCTTGATTTTTTTCAGATTTTTACTAGAAATAAAATTACTTAAATATCAAAACATGACATAAGAAAGAAGGAAGGATCTAAACAAATAGTTAATTTTCTCAGAAATATCAGGAAAAAAAAACTGAGTAGTAAAATTTGGTACTCAAATTCCATTAACTTCTACAATAAAGAAATTTGATGTTGGTTGTTTATTAACATCAAGGTGTTGGTGAGGTCAGACAACTTGTTAATATCAAATTATCTCTCCTCTTCAAGCCTTGAGGCTCAGTTTGGTGCAGAACAAACAACTCACGCTGATAATTATGATGAGGACGGAGGACAAATTTTAATTTTACCAGCACACTTTAATTTTCAACAACGACTTGAAATTTAGGTTGTCAAAGACAGTGGGGAAGCAAATTGGGGAGAGTTTATAAAATTCTCAGATTAGGGGAAAAGAATAATTAAGGAGTGAGGTTGGAGGGGACTCCCCTGATCATTGTTTTGTCTATGTACCTGAGGGGAGGGGAGGGGGGAAAGATTCCCCTTCTTTACCTGCCATAATAACTTCATACCTCATGAAAATTGTTTGGAGTATCTTCAAGTTTTTTTTTTTATTATTATTTAAAATATTCTCCTCTACATCCCCTATCAGTGGCTAAAATATCAGGTATACAAATTTGAGCTAGTTTTTTAGTTATGAATTTTTAAAGTTGACTAATTGAACATGGAAGTTTGAGTTTTCCATGTTAAATTAGTCAACTTTAAAAAATCATAACTAAAAAAACTAGCTCGAATTTGTATACCTGATATTTTAGCTACTGATAGGGGGTGTAGAGGAATCGGGAGGAAAACATTTTAATTTTTTTTTCATAATTTTCATGTGTGGGATTTTTTTAGCATTGGGTCAGCTGATCCGTGTTACCTTACCCTTAAATGATATCACAAGTTCAGATAAATTAACTGTACATCTCATGTTGTTACATGTAACTATATAAAAATTATTTGTGGCAGCTTTTCCCAATGGTGGTTAATTCTGCAGCTGAAATTTAGAACAAATTTAAATTTCCTCCTCTTTTTATTTTAAGAGAAATAAATAGAGCATTTATATTTTTTTTAGATAACACACCATGCATATTATTCAAATTAATCTCTATGTGCTTTGCAACCACTTTAATAAATCTTAAAATTAAACTTTTGGGTCATGCTTGGTTTTTTATATAAATTGTATTTTTTGTTATCCTTGATTGAAAATAAAATTGATTGAACTTAAATGCTTGAATGATGTAGGATTTTATTTTTTTTTATTTAATGTTATTTATTTGTAGTCTTGAATAAATTTCAAACATTATCTTCATTTCTTTTAAATTTTGTCACTTTACAGACGGAGACACGAGAGCTGACGTCCAGTCTACTGCACGTCCAGGCTTGCTGCCGGACAGACACAAAACTGCACGACGCTCCCCTGGTGATGAAGAGGACGGTAGGGACAGAGCCAAGCCCCGGGAGCCAGACGATCGTGACAAAGGCAGCAGACAAAGGTCTGGCGGTGTGGGGGCTCCTTGTGAAGTGTCTAACCTCAATTTGAACTTAAATTATGACGACGGAAAGAGGTTTTCTTGTGGCCAATGTACGAAAGTTTTTGAAAGAAAGTGTTACCTGGCTTATCACATTAACAATAAACACAAATCAGTCCCTGATCTTTACAAATGTAAAGTGTGTGGAGCTGCTTTCAAGTTTTTAAGAAAGTTGACAGATCACATGAAAATTTCCGCCCACTCAGACCTGAAGACAATTTCTTGTGATCAGTGTGATCTGAAGTTTAAATTCCGTTCTCTGTTAAAAAGACATATTGAGACACATCATAACAATGGTGCACGGCCATACAAATGTACTTTGTGTGATGGCTCGTACAAAACTAAACAAAGCTTATTTGTACATAAAAAATATTATCATGGGAACAGTAAATATATCTGTAGTGTCTGTAGCAAAAGATTTAAATATTCTAACTGTTTGAAAGATCACATTGAGAGATGGCATAGCAAAGGAGTACGGCCATACAAATGTGATTTGTGTGGTGCTATGACGAAAACAAAAAATGATTTATGTCGCCATAAGTTTAATATTCATTCAAGTATCAAAAAACATGTTTGCTCATTTTGCAAAAAAAAATTTAAAACATTATCAAAACTAAAACTTCACATTGAAAGACTCCACACAAATGGCCCACGTCTTCAATGTGACCTATGTACGTCGTCTACTTCTAAAACCAGACAAGATTTAGCTCAGCATAAACAGCGTGTGCACTCAGGATTTATTTTTACTTGTGACGTTTGTAAAAAAGAATGTAAAAATAAGCAAAATATGAAGAATCATATTGTGAGAACTCACATATCGTCATCTCAGAAGATAAGTGTCATATAAAATGTAATGTTTTGTTGCAATTATAGACCTTATGCTTCATGTACATAAGGTTCAAAAGAAAAGTTAAACTCTCATTGTTTTGATGTAAAAAGCAAACCATCACAACCACCTTGAGCTATTGTTGCAGTTTGAAGTTTCAAATAATCTTTCAAGACAATCTCAGGTGAACTATTTGGGCCTAAATTTGTTAATAATTCAACAACAATCAAGATTTTCAGGTAAAATAAATATTAAATTTAATAAATGATAGAAATGGACATCCTACATGAAAATTTCATTGCACAAATGAATAGAGGGTGCAAAGTTATGTTACTTTGATTTCTTTCAGATTTTTTAAAGCTCGGTAACTACTTTTAAAAATTATTAAAAATACATAGAGAGGATCGACTCAAATCATTTTTTAATAAAAGGATAGGACCTAAAAGGGGCATGGCTTGAAAACAGAATTTGATAAAAAATTTTAGCAATGAGACTTTCTGGCCTCTAAAAAAATCTGAATAATTCAAGGCCCTTCATTCATTTCTACAATAAAAAAAAAAATAATAATGCAGGTTGTTAATTCAATGAAATGTAAATAAATAATGTAATATGAATAATTAATTCAGTAAATACTTTATAATATAGTAGAGTTTAAGGTTGGCCAGTGTGTTTATTTTTTTAGAGCAATTGGTTTTGAAATTTCTCCATTATTGCCAATAAAATCTTCAAAATGTCACTGACATAATTATTTGAGAAAGATTGAAACATATTAGACACAATTCACAAAGGAGGATATCCAAGTTTGTTACTAACCAAGTTTAAGTCAGTGTAAATCAATGTCACTATCAGTGGTTAGTGAGAAATGTTGATAGCTTTCATCCTTAATTAATGTACAGTACACATTAGTTATTTTTTTAATAATCAATACAAGTTTAATTAACAAATATTGCATGGGGTGTTTTCTTTAATAAGTTTAGTATGTGGTGTGGGAATTAAAAAATGAATTTATGTAACCATTGTAAAAAAAACAACAACAACTAATAATAGCAATCCAATAAAGATGTTGAAACACATTTTTGTATAATTAATGTTCTCTAGTATAAAAAATTCCAGAGGTGTCTTAGATATTAGTGTTGCATTTTTCTAACAATGTGGGTAATCTTAAACTACATAAAAAAAAATATATTGCAGAAATAAAGAGGGTGCCTAATTATACTACCTTGATTTTTTTCAGATTTTTGCTAGAAATAAAATGACTTAAAAGCCAAAACATGACATAAGAAAGAAGAAAGGATCTTAAAAAATAGTTAACTTTCTCAGAAATATCAGGAAAAAAAAACTGAGTAGTAAAATTTGGTCCTCAAATTCCATTAACTTCTAGAATAAAGAAATTTGATGTTGGTTGTCCATTATCAAGGTATTGGTGAGGTCAGACAACTTGTTAATATCAAATTATCTCTCCTCTTCAAGCCTCGAGGCTCAGTTTGGTGCAGAACAAACAACTCACGCTGATAATTATGATGAGGACGGAGGACAAATTTTAATTTTACCAGCACACTTTAATTTTCAACAACGACTTGAAATTTAGGTTGTCAAAGACAGTGGGGAAGCAAATTGGGGAGAGTTTATAAAATTCTCAGACTGGAGAAGGGTGGTAACTTAATAAGTGAGGTTGGAGGGGACTCCCCTGATCATTTTATTTTCTATGTACTTGAGGGGAGGGGAAGGGGGAAAAATTCCCCTTCTTTACCTGCCATAATAACTTCATACCTCATGAAAATAATTGTTTGGAGTATCTTCAAGTTTCTTTTTTTTATTTAAAATGTTCTCCTACATCCCCAATCAGTAGCTAAAATATCAGATATACAAATTCGAGCTAGTTTCTGAGTTATGAATTTTCAAAGTTGACTAATTTAACATGGAAGTTCCATTTCTCCATGTTAAAGTAGTCAACTTTAAAAAATCATAACTCAAAAAAACTAGCTCGAATTTGTATACCTGTTATTTTAGCTACTGATAGGGGATGTAGAGGAGAACATTTTAATTTTTTTTCATAATTTTCATGTGTGGTATTTTTTTAGCATTGGGTCAGCTGATCCGTGTTACCTTACCCTTAAATGATCTCACAAGTTCAGATAAATTAACTTTACACCTCATGTATAGTTACATGTAACAACATAAAAATTATTTTTGGCAGCTTTTTCCAATGGTGGTTAATAATTCTGCAGCTGAAATTTAGAACAAATTTAAATTTCCTCCTCTTTTTATTTTAAGAGAAATAAATAGAGCATATATTTTTTTAGATAACAAACCATGCATATTATTCAAAGTAATCTCTATGTGCTTTGCATACCACTTCAATAAATTTTAAAATTAAACTTTTGGGTCAAGCATGGTTTCTTTATAAATTGTATTTTTTGTTATCCTTGATTCAAAATAAAATAAAATTGATTGAACTTAAATGCTTGAATGATACCGAGTTTAAATGCTATAACGAGAAGTATTAAAATAAAATATTGAAACACTAAAAAGTATCGAAACTATAAATGAAAGAAAAAAAAATATGAAGTTTAAAATTACAAAAATTCAAGCTTCCACCAGCCGGGAGAGTTGGCACACTCCTGTAATCTTGCTACTTGGAGGCTGGGAAATTTGGATGGATTGACATGACGGTCCCTCGGGGGATATCATGAAGTCAATGTTTACGTCCGCGGGGGGCGTGTGCGGGTCGGTGCGAGTCAGCGAACACACAACACACCGCGCGGCGCGTCGCGGTGATTTTAAAGCTGCCAGTTGCAACAAAAAGTTGCTTCTGCGCTGCAATAGCTGCATTTGCAATTAAGTTGCTTATGCGGTACCGGCTGCAGCACTTGCATTGTAAGGGATGCAGTCGCACGCGCAGTCATACACGATATGTGTCATGTTCTGCGTGCACTCGTGATCGCATGCAGCCACCGTTTAGTCTCTCTGACTCCGATAACACATGTTGACGGCCCGCGGTGGGAGAAACAACTACATGATACCTCCAAGCTCTTAGGAGTGTGGGAAGCCATGGAAATTCAGACGATTTCCTTTTGAAATTTATTTATACACAGCATAAATTATATTTTTCTTTTTCCAATTATTGCATATAAATACAATTGACAATTAATATTTTTTTAATGCAGATCGCAAAATTATTTGTTTTTTAAAGATTAATTTTTCTGAGGACGAGAGAATTTTTTTTTTTTTTTAATTTTTATTTTAATTGTCGGGCTTACAGTTTTTGCGCCCTGATTTGGGGGTATATATATTGTAAATGCATGTAACAAAATCACAGACTTTTACATTAAATGCATGTTTCATCTTTATAATATAATAGCAAGGGGCCTCGAATTTCCAGATTAACAGATTCAAAAGGCTTTTATTCAGAAATCACACATTACAAAATACAAGTTTGGGTTCCTGTATTTGACGCCGTGGCAGTTATGCAACCATTGCAGGCATTGAAGTCATGCAGGTTACTTCTTTTAGGCGTTCTTAAGAACCTAAAATTATTATTCAATATTAATATTTCAATAATATTTATTTCATTTTTTTTTTTTTTTAATTTTAGATAATATTTTTTTCTTTTTCCAATTGTTGCATTATATCAAATACAATTAAAAACTCTGGGATCGCAAAATTATTTGTTTTTTAAAAGATTAATTTTTCTGAGGACGAGAGATTTTTTTTTTTTTTTTTTTAATTTTTATTTTAATTGTCGGGCTTACAGTTTTTGCGCCCTGATATATTTGGGGGTATTAATATTCAATATTAATATTTCGATAATATTTATTTTATTTTATTTTTTTTTTTTTTTAATTTTAGGACTTAGAAATCCCTCAGCCCTTCAGTCGCAGCTAGGCAAATGCCAGGTGCAAGGCCGCGGCCATCCCCGTTCTGGAGGAGCCCACGAAATGCACAAGTTAGGGTTTAAGAAGTTTCCGGGTTTCAAACTTACATTAGTTCGTACGTAATTAGTAAGTAGAAGTATAATTCAAATAAAATAAAATGAGAGCGCCACTTTACTATATATTAACTGCAAATATTGACCCCCTGCATGCATCACCTTTTTGCGTAGTTCCTATGCTTTCCCATGTTATTTTTTACGTCATCAGTTTCATTCTGAAACTAATAATCATACAACTTTGCTTGATGCTTAAAAAAAAAACATGAGTGCATTAGCTATGGACATAAACTCTTATTTTTTTATTTCGTATCAAATTAAATTTTAGTTGCAGTTTGAATTTTGAAAATTTAAAATTAGAAAAATTAAATTAAAAATCAATTTTACACGAAATAAAAAAAAATAAGAGTTTATTGCCAATTGCTAATAATTTAAACTGATGTTTTTTTTTAAGGTATGAAACAAAGTTGTATTATATTATTAGTTTCAGAAAGACTTAAAAATTAACATGGGAAAGCATAGGAACTATAACGCAAAGGTGATACAGAATCTTTTAACTATTTTATTTCAATCTTGCGCATGATCGTATAATTTTTAATAGCTTATATATGATGATTTTATATTATACTGCCTAATTGTATGTATAAATAATCTCTGTATAATTGCCGTAAAGAAGCAACTGAAAGAGTTATAAATCCTGAATCATTTTCTCACTTTTTACTTTACGCGTATATATTAAATTAAACAAAACCAAAAATCGATGTCAAAATTAACAATTTATTTATTATTTCACCTTTAAATTATACATATATAATAAAATGTACAAGAAAACGAGCTATAAAGTTAGGGTGAGAATAGCCCGCAAAACACTAATAAGGTGCTATATAAAATAAAAAAAATTGGCAGCTATCCTTTCGTATTTAATTTTATTATATACAAATAAGTAAACTGGAAATTACTAAAGAAATAATAACAACAGAAACGATTTAAATTAACTCTTAAAAAGTTAACTAAAAATATATGTCAAAAATATATATTATGAAGTTTAAAATTACAAAAATTCAAGCTTTCACCAGCCGGGAGAGTTTTTGGCACACTTCTCTGTAATCTTGCTACTTGGAGGCTGGGAAATTTGGATGGATTGACATGACGGTCCCTCGGGGGATATCATGAAGTCAATGTTTACATCCGCGAGGGGCGTGTGCGGAAAGTTGCTTCAGACAATCAGAAAACTGAGGTAGCTGTGGAGCTCCCATCGCAGCCAGGTATGTGGGTGACGCGGCCTCGTGTGATCGAATAGGACGATCAATGTCTTACTGGAACACGTATACGTTACTCTTGGGGGGAGAAACAACGGAGTATCGACCTCAATTTTTTATTGCAGAAATGGATAGAGGGTGCAAAGTTATGCTACCCTGATTTTTTTCAGATTTTTTACAGCCCTCAAAGTATTTTTAAAAAATTGTTGAAAGTCCTCTTTGTGACGTCACATGGCGGCAAGTCCTATCTTTTTCTTAAGGAGAGATGCCTCGTGACGTCACAAAAAGGACTTTAAACATTTTTTTTAAATATTTCCAGGGCTGAAAAAAAAAATGAAAAAAATCAGGGTAGCATATATAACTTTGCACCCTCTATCCATATACAATAAAAAAAATTGAGGTTGATACTCCATTACATGATATCTTGTACCTCTTAAGAGTGTGGGATGCTATGGAAATTTAGACAATTTCCCTTTTAAAAATTAAAACGGAATTATTAATTGACTTTTGTACAATTAAAATTTACTAAATATTTTTGTTAATTCATATAAATGGGAGAGTTCACAATCAATTAAAAATAAATGACATTTTTGAAAAAAAAAAATAGAAATGTCCGTCCTAACTATATAAGGTTTTCCAAGGTTCCCTTAGTCTCACTTCATCAAATGCTGGGACGTGTAAAATAGTCGTGGCCACCATCCTTTCCCTCCCTAGCTCTTATCCCAACCAATTAACCCGCATCGTGCTCCAAGCTCACAGGGGTTAAAAAAAAATGAAAATTAATATATATGTTTTTTTTAATTTAAATTAATTTTTAAGAATCATATTAAAATCTTTGCATATGTAAATCAATATTTCACAAATGATAACATTATCTAAAGCCGCTATTACACGATACAATTTTTCTAACTATTGCATACAATTTTTTCTTACAAGAAAAATTGAACCCCATTTATTTGTATGGAGATGAAATTTTCTTGCAAGGAAAACTTGTATGCAAAATTGCATGGTGTAATATAGGCTTTATCATAGTTTTTACAATAAAAAAATGATAACGTACAGTTCAATCAATTCAAAATTAATACCGGAAGCGTCAGGTTTCTCTACTTTTTAGTTCAGTTTTGAATCTGAAATTTTGCAGAGATATTTATATTAGGGATTTCAACTTCTGTGCAAAGTTTTCATGTTCATAATTAAAAAACCTTCCACTTCAGTTTACATTTTGTTAACCTGTTAATTCATGTCAAATTGATAATTTGTTGGACAAAAAACCCAGTATAAGGAAATTTGTTCATTAAATGGTGAAATGATGGACAAGACGTTGCTATTTTTGGTGGTTCCTTTCTTGACGTGTTTGGTATCAGCAAGAGTCCATGTAACAGTGGACTCGATGGTGAGTTCAAATTGTTCATCATCCGGACTCGTTTCCTGTATTTAAATATCATGTGTTAATAATTAAAAAAGTAGAGTTATTTAATTTATGTACGAATGTCTTCTATACTCGCAATAGTTAAATAGCAAATAAATAATGGACTTATCGTATTTGAAAATTTTATTTCAGAAATCAATAGAAGATATAACTAAATTATGTTACCTTTTTTTTTATTTTTAGATATTTTAGAGCTAAGAATTATTGCTAAAATGTTATTTAAAGTTCAGAGTTGAATCCACGTTCCTTTTAGTCCTCTACTTTTATTATAAAGAAAGCATTAAAAATATATATATATGCAATACATATATTTTTGTACAAAAATAGTTTCTAAATGGAATGTATGAAAAAAAAATCAGAATAATATAGATAATTTGCTAACTTTTATATTCAAATACCCATTGTTCTATATACTAATCCTATAAATGTGTCAGATGCAAAGAATTTTTTTTTTTTTTTTACTTAAACTGTATAATTTTTCGTCCGGAATTATGAGGTATCCAGGGGCGGATCCAGCCCGCGACTTATTTGGGGGGGGGGGGGGGGGGCGGTGCCCTATACCGCAATGTTAAATTTTGGAGTGGGAGGGGGGGCGATGGGTGGGGGGTGGTAATACCTTCAATGTATTTTGGGACCTTTTGGGGGGGGGGGGCGATCGCCCCCGTCGCCCCCCCCTTGGATCCGCGCCTGGAGGTATCTGCCTACCACGATTTTGTAATGAGTTATCTGCTATATATCAAAAGTGACGGAATTATAAGCGGTAATCGCGGTATAAAATATTATATAAAGTTCATTGTTGCGTTCACCTGATAAAGCAGATAGCTCATTTTATTACAACAAGATTGTGGCAGGTAGCTAAACTCATCGTCACTTAAAGTTGATTTGACGTCACGAACCTTTACCTTAATTTATCCTCCAATAGGGCAGCGCCACGAGATTGTTGGGTTGCCTATACTTACAGGATAACGATCATCTGATTACCTCCCCTCACTTCCCCTACTGTACACTCTAAAACATTGAAAAAAAAAAAATAGAATAATTTTACTTTGTTTTTTGCCAGGTTTACTTATTTAAGAACACGAAAATGTAGCTTATATATTAATATAAACTAGCAGATGATATATTGAAACGATATAAATGTAATAATTGCCGTCTATAATTTATAATTATTATTTTTTTCTACATTTTCTCCCTTACACGCTGCTGATGCACGAGGCACAGCAGGTTCTTGTAAAGTATGCAAAATGCATTGCAGTGACATCATGTGGGTTTGTCCTATACATTACTATAATGTGAGGGTCGCATGGAGTCAAAACAACTTAAGGGCATTGGGTGTAGCACCGGTAGTTTGCAACACTGACGTATCTTCACCATGTTAATTTTTGATCATTGCTCCTCGGAGTAATTTTTGTGCTAGAGCTAAGCTGATTGCTGTAGTATCAAGATAATTAGTAGCCCAAGTGCACAATTTGGCTAAATAAAGCCTAATTTAAAGAAAAGTATTTTTTTTTATATTTTAGAAAAATGCATGTAAATTTAAAAAATTACTAAAAAATACTTTTCTTTAAATCAGGCTTTATTTAGCCAAATTGTGCACTTGGGCTACTAATTATCTTGATACTACAGCAATCAGCTTAGCTCTAGCATAAAAATTACTCCGAGGAGCAATGATCAAAAATTAACATAGTGAAGATACGTCAGTGTTGCCAACTACCGGTGCTACACCCAATGCCCTTAAATAAAGTAACGACCAATGTGGCTGATTATTTCGGATGATGAAGGACATATATTTACTTTTAGTTACCGGAAAGTCCGAGGGCGGCGCTAGTGCCTGGGACCGAGGCCTGGGACCTCTGGGTGGACCCTCCTGTGACCCTTCTCAAGGTCACCTTGTTCGAGGTCATCAACCCTCTAGAGGTGATTTTGAACGGAGCCAAACCTTTCGTGAGGGAGAGAGGGCCTTACGTTTACGAGTGAGTCATATTTTGTATTTTTCTTCCTTAATATGGTTAAGGTAACACGAACCAGCTGATTTTGTAGTCCCATTTGATTAACATGTAAACTCTAGCAACCTCATAAAAAAAATTTTTTTTTTTTTATTTTTTTTTTTAAAGATAGTCCTTAGCAAGTCCTTAGCACCAAGGAAATGCAGAAAAAATTTCAAAACAATTGAACAAGCCGCTTTTTTTAAATTATTATTATTATTATTATTTTAGTTTAGCTCTCCATGGAAAAGCCTATGTACTGAAAACTTATCAACTAAATGCACCTAGCTCTTATATATTTAAGAATTAAAAAAAACAAAAAAAAAAAAAAAAAAAAAAAAAAAACTGAATTTCTTTACATTTTTGAACTGCAGCATCTACGTACAAATATTTAGTTATAAGTTAAAAGTTTGTGCCGCCCCGATGACGTGATGTAATTACATATATATATATTAATAAATTATAATTTGATTTCGATTCTGGTTGTACAAGTCAGCATTAATCACGTCATATAAAATACATTAAATTCAAGTCAATTAAAAAACAACAAGATCGAAACAAATTTCACACATCTTTAAGATATATTGTTCTGATATGGTTAATTTATTTAAAAAAAAAAACACATTTTCACTGAATAAAATTCCTTTTTAATCAATAAATTTTTAAGATGCTCTTAAACGACTTAATTGTCATGCTCAATATTTCTGTTACAAGCTGTCAAGAAATCCTTATAAAAATAAGTATAAATATATTTTCCTCCGTTTCTATAATTATAAAATAACATATGTACTGATATATTATATTACTTAAATTTGTCTCCAGAAAAAATATTGAACAATATTCATAATAATCTATTGTATAAAATATTATATATATTTGTGATAAACTATAGTGATTCAAACTAAATAATAAACTAAAGTAAATATATTTAAGAATTTTGAAATGACAAACATATTTGGTCTTTCATGCATTAATTAAGTATTTATATGTTATATATTGTTTTGAAAAGATCTCTATATTTGTATTGTGATTTATTCACTGTATACTGCCTTATAATGATCAAATAAATATTTCTAATTTCTCTCTACAGCAAGTTGCGACACAAACAAGATACGTTATTGAGCGAGGACGGCTCGGAGGTCACTTACTCGGAGGTCAAAACCCTCACCTTCAACCAGGAGCTCTCGGGAGACCTCAGGGAGACGGACGTGGTCACCATGCTCAACTCTGCCCTCATGGTTAGAGGTTGATTGTTGATTATTAATTCAATAATCCTCGGAGCAACATTGGTTCCTTTAAGTACCATTGTTCTCTTGGAGAATCATTAGTCCTTTATACCATTGGTTCCTCGGCAAAATAATTAAGTTTGAGGACGAGTCACAGGCCTTGGCTACCATTATTTCTCTCCCATATCCTTACCCATTCCCCTCCTCGAGCAACAAAATCATAGGAGCGCAATCTATGACTTGTAAAAATAACAAAATAAAAATAAATAATGGACAACATACATGAAAAAAAAATATTGCAGAAATTAATAGAGGGTACCAAATTATGCTACTCTGAATTTTTTCAGATTTTTTTTAGTGATCCCGGAACTATTTCTAAATAATTATTGAAAGTCCTGTGATTTCAGTTGTCACCCCTGAATCCTTAATAAAAAAGGATAGGACCGAGAGACGCCTATTGACGCCTCCAGGGGGCGTGGCCGCACTTTCAATAATTATTTAAAAATAGTTCCGGGTCTCAAAAAAATCTGAAAAAATTCATATAGTAGCTTGGTACCATCTATTAATTTCTGCAATATTTATTTTTCATGCATGTTGTCCATTATAAAATAAGTTTTGCTCGCTTTATAATTCTATATCATATTATTATATAATATATACTATATATCATATAATTAATTAACCCAATAATTATGAACTAGCTGTTCAGTCTATAATTTTATTATTAATAATATAACCTTGCGCTGGATCGCTGGATGGGTGGAAAACTGCAATTTCAATTTAATTTAATACCCCCCTTCCTTGAGATTTTGTGGGTTTCAAACACAAAAAATACACTCTTAAAAAAATTTGGCTGAATTTTGACATCTTATAATCAGTACATTTTTAACGCCTTAAATTATGATTTTTCAGGTGTTTCGTAGTCAATATTCAGTAGTCAGCATATACTGTCAGTATATAGCTTATACTGACAACTGAAAATGCGCAACGAAACACCTGGAAAAAGCATGATTTAAGGCGTTAAAAATGCACTGATTATAAGATGTCAAAATTCAGCCAATTTTTTTTAAGAGTGTAGTAATAATCAAGCAGCTTAGTAAAAATGACGATGTTTAAAAAAATGCAAACTCAAATTTATTTCAGGGAGCCGTTCTGACGGGCGACAAAGACGACAGCGCCGCTACACTCAGCATCATCAACGGGGCAGCTTCATATGTGTTCCCTGAGGACCCAAACCCAATCTTCTCCACCAATACGGTCAAGGAGTGGCTCTTTGACGGCCAACGTATGAAATGCTCCAATATCCCACCATTTAATTTGAATTGGATGGCATTTTGTATCGGACTGAAGAGCGCTCTTCTTGAAAATATCCGACCTGAGTACGACCAGAATGGAATAGAAACTGGTGATCTTTTGTTTTCCTATCTTCACCATGTAAGTACTTTGTTATAATTTTAATGTTTTCATTTACACAAAGTAAAGTGAGCGATTTCATTTTTTGGAATATTTTATTTTCTAAAAATATTTTAACCTGCATTCTATTGAGAAATGAAAATAAAAAAAAATCAATCTCAAATAGCTTCACCACAAAAAATTCTCATAGTTGGTGTTTCGGGTTTCGGAGGCCTTTAATTAACTCTTTAACATGCATCCTTATGGAACAGAAAACAGCTTTTTACTCCAATTTCGTCTGAACTATGCTACCAATTAAAAAATATGTACGTAATCTATGATGAATTCTTTAATGGATTTTCAAATAATAATAATAATAAAAAAAAAAACGGAGCCGTTTTCCGATTTTTTTTTTTTTTTTAATTTTTGCGGCTTAATTTCCATAAGGATTTTCAAGATTTTTTTCCCGGAAAAACGGCTCCGTAATTTTTTTTTTTATTATTATTTGAAAATCCATTTAAGAATTCATCATAGATTACGTACGTATTTTTTAATTGGTACCATAGTTCAGACAAAGTTGGAGTAAGAAGCTGTTTTCTGTTCCATAAGGATGCATGTTAAAGGCCTCCAAAACACCAACTTTGCGAATTTTTTGTGGTGAAACTATTTGAGATGGAATTTTTTGGTCTTCATTTCTCAATAGAGGGCAGCTTAAACTATTTTTAAAAAATAAAATATTAAAAAAAATGAAATCGCTCACTCTACTAAGACAATAGTAATAAATATCATGGTAATTTATTTAAGTCTCCTTTTTCACGTTTATCTGCCCTGATTGTTTTTGGGTGTCCGTGTTAAATCCATGAATAATTTTTCATAATTCTTATTGGATTCTTTTGGGTGCTTTGTTCAATTTTTTCTTTATTTTTTTTTTTTTGTAACGTCTTCGAAGGAAAATATAATATACTATACTGTATAATGCATGCGGATAATATATATATATATATATATATATATATATATATATATATATATATATATATATATATATATATATATATATATATATATATATATATATATATATAATATGAAAACAATTTATTAAGTAATAATTTTAGAGCAGTTTTCCATATGTTGCATGATCTCTTTTCATAATACTAAAATTAAGCTTATTGTAAAAAAATTGATACGAAAGCCCAGATAAACTGCAGTCTAATTCATAAATTTTATAGTCTCTTAGCTGCCTTTTAAAGGAAGTGTTCCATTGTTTAATTTTTAATTAAAAAATGAAACAATTAATCGATATTTTATTCCATATTATACTATGAATACGACGTTGCGATACTCGAATATATTTTTTTACATTAATTATACTAGTATATATTTATACTTTCAAGTTTTTTTTATTTAAATAAATTTATAAAATTGTTAGAAGACAAAACTGCTATCATATAGAGAGACAACTATGATAGTTATTTATTGCGTTGAAATTGTTTCTCGTTGGATCACCGAAGTCAAATAAGCAGCGTTGAGCGTGCACATGATTTGTTATATGATTTGTATTTCTATGGATGATATGGTGTTTTTATATGTATTCGTTGACGACAATTTTTACACTATATTGTATTTATTTATTTATTTATTTATTTATTTATTTATTTATTTATTTATTTATTTATTTATTTATTTATTTATTTATTTATTTATTTATTTATTTATTTATTCATTTATTCATTTATTCATTTATTCATTTATTTATTTATTTATTTATTTATTTATTTATTTATTTATTTATTTATTTCATCCAGTGCAGACCACGGAATAGGTGGCCCCATTATATACAGGATACAATAAAATTCAATAAACACATAGTTACATATGTCTACATTACTATAACTAATTCTAAAATAATGGACATAAGAGGCATATATATACACATCTGTTACAATACAAAAATATAAATATATACACATGACGGTGTTTAATACGGATTCGTTGATATAACACCTCATATAAGAATAACGTTATCCGTCTCAACGAATACGCATTAAGGTAGATACAACACAGATCAGCTGACCCAATGCTAAAAAAATCCCATTCATGAAAATTATGAAAAAAATAAAATGTTCTCCTCTACATCCCCTATATCAGTAGGTATAATATCAGGTACACAAAAACGAGCTAGTTTTCTAGTTATTAATTTTTAAAGTTGACTACTTTAACATGGAAAACTCAAACTTCCATGTTAAATTAGTCAACTTTAAAAATTCATAACTCGAAAACTAGCTCGTTTTTGTATACCTGATATTTTACCTACTGATATAGGGGATGTAGAGGAGAACATTTTATTTTTTTCATAATTTTCATGAATGGGATTTTTTTAGCATTGTCTCAGCTGATCTGTGTTGTATCTACCTTAAACACTGTCAGGTGAACGTAATAAATCCATGTTCACTTGCATAACTTTTGTACTGTAGCGAGGTATATGATAAACTCCGCAGATAAACGACTCTACGGACGGTGTGTACACGATAAACACGGGTCTGAGGAACATGCAGCTTCTGGGAGAGACTCGCGAGTGGGGCGAGGACCTTGTGACCTTGAACGAGACCTTGCCCTTCTGGTCCGGTCCCGAGTGTAACCTCATCAGGGGGACGGACGGAACCATATTCCCGCCTTTCCTCAACCCTGCCTCCGTCCTGAACTTCTTCAGTATCAATATCTGCAGGTATTATAAAATATATCTCTATAAATAATAAAAAATTTAAAGTATTTTTAATAAAAATTAACATTTATTTATTCACCCCTTTGTTTTAGGTAAAAAAAAAACAACATGTTTTATCTTGAAAAGAAATTGCTAATCCTTAATTTAACTCTTAGCACGATACCAATGGTCTTATTATCTCAAAATACGTATATTACCATGGGGGCGGGGAGGGTATATTCAAACGACCCACCAAAAAAAAAAAAAAAAAAAAAAACAGCCTCTCCCTCCCCCCCCCCCCCTTTTCTTTTGAAGAAACTTTCTTTGGGGGCCATATAAGTAAGGAATACTACTAACATTAAATTATTAAATTTTCATATTTCTACTGCAGTCATCTTTTACACATTTTTAATTTTTTAACAAGTGTTTGTGTCGTTTTGACCCACTCATCTTTTTTTGATAATTCTATAGGGTCAAAGAAAACAGGACATCATGACCTCAGGTTATTGACCCCTGATTTCAAGGTCAAATACTTGACAGGTGTACCAGTAGGATATCATCTACCAGGGGGTACCTGGTCTCAGGTTGTTGACCTCTAATTTCAAGGTCAAATTTCAGGTCACTGTATGCGGTGTACCAGGAAGATATCATCTACCAGGGGGTACCTGGTCTCAGGTTCGCGGCTGACGACACTCAGCTGGGTTCAGTGACCGACACTCCTGACAACTACTGTTACTGCATGGACAATTCAGCGTGTCTAGAAAAAGGAACCATAGACCTCTTCTCGTGTGGCGGTGAGTCGAGTTGTTTAGAGACATTAAAGTTTTAAGATGGTCAATATATCCTTAACTATAATATATATAACTACACATAAATTTTTAGATGCTGAATTGGTTTCAGTACTTTATGTCAGTACAAAATTTCTCCAGTTTCGTCTTACATTCAGCACTTTTAACCTATAAAACACTTATTCCAAGTACAAATTTGGTACTGAAAAAAGAGAGTAAAAAAAAGTACAAAAAATTGACTCTATTTTTTCAGTATCAAATTTGTACTTAGATTAAGTGTTTTATAGGTCAAAAGTGCTGGATGTAAGACGAAACTGGAGAAATTTTGTACTGACATAAAGTACTGAAACCAATTCAGCATCTAAAAATTTAGTGTGATTTGTTTAGTTAATAACTGTAAAAAAAAATAATAATAATAATTGGTAATATATTAAATTAATAAAATGCAATTTACGTTCTCGTCAAATCACTAAAGTCAAGCAGTTGTTGTATAGCTAGGTATTAAACATTAATTATAAAAATCAAACTTCTTCTATCTACATTCGTAAATAACTTTCACACCATGTGTGGTTATTTCCCATGGGTTTGGATTATTATATTTTTCCCTTCCAATTCATTAAATTCGTAAAAGAAATTGAAAAAAAAAAAAATCACGCAACTTCGTAAAATTTATATAAAAGACACACATCAGTTTTATGAAGTTGAAATATTTTTACAAACTTTTTGTCTAAATGAGGCATATGAAAGCTTAATTATGGTGCTGTCAAAGGTGTCAATTCAGCAAAATTATGCTGTTTAAAATGTTAATCATATTTAATTGCAAGGATTTGTTTCATGACGCCCGTGGAGTTAGAATTTTTATCACTATAATAGGTTCTCCACCAAAGCTTTACTATATATATAAATATTTATAAAATATGTTAATCCTGCCTCTGCCAGGTTTTCCGATGGTTGCAACCTTTCCCCACTTCTACCAGACCTCCGAAAAGTACCTCAAAATGGTGGACGGTCTTTCGCCGGACCAGGACAAACATCAGACCTTCTTCGACATCGCACCCGTGAGTCTCAAGTAGAGAGAATTAGGATGGTCGCAAACAGAATCGTGTCATTTCGCAGCGTATGATAAAATAATTAAGAAACTATACGATCAGGTGTGTGGGCGTGCACACACAGCTTCGCATGGTATGACATCGTAAGTTTCTCATTTAGAACCGGTTATAAATTTTTATCATACTTATACCATACCATGCGATACAAAGACAGTGTGCGACCTCCCTTAACCCTAGCATTACCAAGGGATTTTTTCATACGCTATACCAAAGGGGAGAGGGAGGGGGTTCGAAACAATTAACACGCTTAAATAGCGTTAAAAGCTCATGTTAAAAAAAAAAAATAAAAGTTTTTCTCTCAGCACTTTTTTTTTTTTGCGGAAATTACTGGCTGTGGCTATAAGGATTACAATTTTTGTCAGATTTTTGTAGGATTACAATTTTTGTCACATTTTTCGGAGAAATATTTCACACTTTATTCCCGCTTTAAAAGATTTACCGGTCGTTTCGACCCCTCTCCCATGGCACCTTCCCTTGCTATAATGCTAGGATTAATTGACAGAGTGAAACAAAAGGGTCGGATTGGAAAGAAAAGGCTCCGTCTGCATTTTGACAGACCAAAAAGAGCTTACAGCAATCAAACATCTGAAAATCTATTTATTCATGGGACCCACAGACACTGATATAGAAGCCGGGGGATCTGTCTGCTAAATTGCAGACTCAAGGCCAGTCCGACCTGAGTAAAACGACTTTGTTTAATTTTAATTAATTTATTTTTAATTGCACTAATGGTTCCCGAGATCTGAATATTAAAAAAAATGGTATTTAAAATTTATATAATGTAAAAATGTACTGAATGAAGTGTTTAGAAGCAGCTAACACTAATTTGCACTAAATTTCTACTATATTAAAGCTAATTTAATTAATTGACATTTTATCACCCAGTCTCGATGCAAAATAATTAAGATATGCTTCTATCTGATAGTATAATAACTCACTATAATAAGTTGATCATATTATAATCATATATATATATGATTTGCATGATAAAAATTAATTTCAATTGTTAATATTTTCTAAAGGATATCTTAAATAACTAAATAAACCAATTAAACAATAAAAATGTGACTTAATCGAGTATCGACCTCAATTTTTTTTTTTATTGCAAAAATGGATAGAGGGTGTAAAGTTATGCTACCATGATTTTAGAGCCCTGGAAATATTGCTAAAATTTTATGAAGAGGTCGGGTTTGGTTTATAGGCCCTATCTTTTTATTATTTAAAGTTTTTATTGAACACTCTTACAGCTAGTGTACATATTATATATTACATAAACATAAAAAACATAACAATCTTATATTATACACACAACACAAATTAATAATAACTTATACACATATAAATAATAGGACATTAAAAATTATTGAGCTAGGAACATAAAAAAAATATTAAAAAACACAATTATAATTATTACTTGGAAATAATAATAATAAATTAACCCGTATAAATCATACATTATTAGCTAAATATGTTAAAGAATAATTTCGTTTCTTTTTATTATAAGAAAAGTGTCACTTTTTCTGTATACATACAATGTAATAATTTTTAAAAAATGGTTCCCGGACTCTAAAAAATCAAAGTAGCAAAACTTTACACTCTATCCACTTATGCAATAAAATTGTTGAGGACGATACTCAATTGAAGTTATTTCCAGGACTCCGGTACTCAACTCCGCAGTAACACACGGATTCAGTTCAACATGCTACTGAAGGAGGTACGCGCAGTTGATAGCACCACGAGCCTTCCTCAGGCCCTCCTACCACTGCTCTGGCTGGAAGAGGTAACAAAATGAAACATTAGTAAAATATAATAATAAAACTTAGCAGGCGAAGTAGACATTATAAACTATTTTTGTTTTACATACCATTTGATGTATGCTGGGCAATCTTCGCCGATCCTTTATTTTATGCAACACTCTACAATTAGCACTGATTTTAATAATATTTAAATTAAGTATAAAATAACATATGCATATGTATATACTTAATTTAAATATTATTAAAATCAGTGCTAATTGTAGAGTGTTGCATAAAATAAAGGATCGGCGAAGATTGCCCAGCATACATCAAATGGTATGTAAAACAAAAATAGTTTAATAGTATAATAGTTCAACAAATAAAACCATCGGCGAAGTAGCTGGAATAAGTGAAATAATTTTAGATAAACTATAAGACTTTGCAGATAGCTTAATTACAATACCTATATTATAAAATCTCTGTAAAGTTTCCCCTAGTTGAAAAATTACGTCTTCAACTCATCCTTTACAAGTGTAAACCTAATCTTTTTATCTATAAAACACATCTTATTTCCTCTTCGCTCAAAGTGGGGATGAAATGGAGACAATATTTCTAACATTTTATGCACAAGAAGAGACGTAAAAAAGACTTAATCTCGTCTTTTTTTTCTCTAAAATGGTGCAAAAGAAGAAAAAATTAGACAAGAGGAGAGCTTATAATAATAGCGAAGAAAAGATGAAATTTATTTCAACTCGGGAATCAGGTACAAAACTGAACTAGAATTTAGAATGTCCAAAAACTTCTCACGTCCGGTGGTAAAATCTTTAATAATAATAGTTAAACAAACTGATATTTAAATCAATTAATCTAATAACAAAAAACTGGGAGATCTTTAAATGTCTTAAAAAACTAATTTCTGTTATTATTTATTTAATGAAGTTGAAATCATTGAGATATGCTTATGTGCTGAATTGAAAGAGTTGAAATAGAACTGGGCTACATTAGGTTGGAGTTTTAGTGACGGTCTGGTAAGGGCTGCTGAAAGATTATCTCTATTCTAATGGAGTGCCGATCTCAAAAATTTTTATTGCAGAAATGGATAGAGGGTGCAAAAATATGCTACTCTGAATTTTTTCAGATTTTTCTGAGATCAAGAACTATTTTTAAACAATTATTGAAAGTCCGTTTTATGAAGTCACGAGGCGCCTCTCGAAAAGGATAGGACATTAACGCCCGTGACGTCATAAAACGGACTTTCAATAATTTTTTAAAAATAGTTCCCGGTCTCAGAAAAATCTGAAAAAATTCAGAGTAGCATATTTTTGCACCCTCTATCCATTTCTGTAATAAAAAATTTTGAGGTTGGTACTCCATTAAGTATATTTAAATATTTTAAATCAAACGTGACATGCGTAAAGAAAAAAAGAGGAAAAAGAAAACCTTTGAGGATTGTAGTTGTGTAATTAGTAAGTAGAAGTGAAGTAATATAGGGTTAATTTATTAGAAAAGTACCCAATACAATAGGGTTTGATTAAAATATTAAAAAAAAAAAAAATATTAGAAAAAAAAATGTATAATTCGATGACGTGACCAATTTTTTTTATTTTGTAGAATTGAAATAGAAAATTAGATTATCTTGATTTTTTTAAGATTTGTTAGTGTCCAGGAAGTGTTCCTACTTTTTTTTACTGAGGTCAGTTTTGAACCCACGCCCTTTTTAGCTCCTATATCCTTTTATTAAGAGGTGATACCTCTTGACGCCTATTTCTGTACTTTCAATAATTTTTGTGAATTGTGTCCGTACTCTAAAAAATCAGGGGGGTCTTCAAATAACACCACTTAACGTAAACTTAAACTAAGACTGTCTTAGTGCAACAATAAAGAATACGCTAAGACTGTCTTAATTTTAGGATTGTTGTAATTTGTGTTATTTGAAGGCCCCCCTGAACCTTAACTTAATTTGCACCCTAATACATTTTGTTATGCAGCAAGTTATTTGATTTGTCCTTGTCTCCTAGAGCTGCTAAATAATTATAATGCCATCGAAATCTGTCCTTATTCAGAGTGATAACAATCAATTTTCTAAAATTTAAATACTTATATAAAATCCACATATCTTTATAAATTGTTAACATGAAATAATTTAAAATTTTTAACATTACTTTCTTTACAGGAAATGAAGATGAACCTGCCATAATAGTTCTTTGCTCGGCTGAAGAAAATATGAAATCTTACTGAAGGAATTTCTTTGACCACCATGAATATATGAATTTCTAATTTCTAATTTCTGAAATAAAGAAAAATAAATAAAAAATATCACATCCATAATTTAATTTAATTTAAACATCTATATAATATAATATAATATAATATAATATATTATAAATAATATTATCTATAATAGAGTGTAATATTTGCCTAATGATGAAAAAAAAAAAGTAAGATTTTTTTAAGTTAGGACGGTGGGAACACTGCAATATTATTTAATTTGGATAAAATGGAAAATTACAAAACACAAAATTACAATCCAACGACTTTATTATTTACAGAAAACCATCAACAACAAATAATAAGCGATTATAATTTAAAATAAAAAACACAATTTGAAAAATTATTTACATATTATAAAATCCTTCAACAAATTTAATAATATACATTTTCTTTTAAATGAAATATAATTACTTATATGTTTCAAATATGTAATTGACTTATTTTCTTATCACATATTACACTTCATATACAATCATTTTATTAAAAATTTACAATTAATTAAATATTTTTTTTTGTTTTTTTTTCTTAGAGATTTTTAAAAAATAGACATCACAATAAAATAAATTAAATAACATTTAAATTAATTAACAAATTGATTTTTGCTTACAGAATATTTTATTTAAAATATTTCACTTAATTATTGATAAAAATAAAATCAAAAAAATATATTTTCTTTTACCATCAACCATTAATTATTAAAGTGTAGAATATTATAAACACTACGTCATAATTATGGCATCATTAAAATACTCAATATTCATTATCTATTTATTAAAGCCAGTAGATCTATTAACAATTATAAGCTCTTTAGTAATGGACAAACTAAATGAAAGAATTTTATTGCAGAAATGAATAAAAGGTACCAAATTATTCTACTCTAAATTTTTTCAGAAATTTTTGAGACCCAGAATTATTTTTCAAAGTACGGCCACGCCCCTTGGAGGCATCAATAGACGTCTATATAGTCCAGGCTATACTTTTTATAATTCAGGGGTGCCAACATAACTTACAGAATTTTCAATAATTATTTTAAGTTTTGAGACTAAAAAAAAAAAACGGAAAAAATTCAGAGTAGCATAATTTAGTACCCTCTATTCATTTTTGCAATAAAAATTTTTCATGCAGGTTGTCCATTTGACAAAAAAATTATACAAAAGCAATACTACAGTTGTATACTATACATATTTTAAAATGAAAGTAATATTACTATAACTAATTTAAACTATAATTATGTACAATAATAATAAAATTTTCTTGTCATTTAACAGCCTAATTCACCAAAGCAAAACTAAAAACTGATAATAATTATTAATTAATTTATACTAATAAATACAAACTAATATAAAATACTTTAAAATCAGGTAGGGGTTTGCTTAATTAGGTCTAATGATTTTAATTTTATGCTAAAATTTCAATTTACCATAAACTTAATTACCATTATAGCTTTTGTATTGTGTTGCCTGTATATTCTATTTTGAATCTAATAAGAATCAATTTCAGATAATACAGTGATAAAAATAGCTCTTATGTAAAAATTGATTTGTATAATTTTTAATTAAACAATATATTTGAAAGTTCAAACTTTGAAAAAAAGACAAATTATGAAATATTATTATTGGATAGAGGATCTCGAGTTATTAACTGTCAATTATTTTACAAATTATTTTGAACCATCATTAAGAAAGATTTTGCATGACTGTGACGTCACAGCGTCTTTCCTCTATTTGATTTTAATGGTTTTATAGAATCAAAAAGTTGAAAAACATTGAAGATACATAACTCGATGTCCTCAATTCAATATAAAAATTGCATACAGGTTGTGCAGTCGTCGCCTTGAAAAATTTCCTGCTTGCAGCCTTGTTAAATCACCAGATGCTATGTTAATCTTATTAGGGGACATGGTGATTAACAAGGCTACAATGAAAAAAATTTCCGAGGCAACGACTGTACATTATGGAGAACAGAGTTCGTTTTTTAGTAATAAAATTCAGTCACTTTCGATCAACTTCGGAGCAAAAAAGTGAAATTAATTTAGTGTACATTTCAAAAAATATAAAATTACCACCAAAAGTAGAAGTATTTTAGCTGAAATATGGAAATGAACTCTAATAAAACTTTACAGATAATGGAGTATCAACCTCAATTTTTATATTGCAAAGATAGATACAGGGTGCAAAGTTATGCTACCATGATTTTTTTCATATTTTTTTGAGCCCGGGAACTATTTTTAAAAAATTATTGAAAATACTTTTTGTTGACGTCACGAGGCGGCAAATCCTATATTTTTCTTAAGAAGCGGCGTCTCGTGACATTATCAAAAGAACTTTCAATAATTTTTTAAAAATAGTTCCCGGGCTCTAAAAAATCTGAAAAAAAATCAGAGTAGCATAACTTGGCACCCTCTATCCAATTCTGCAATAAAAAAAATGAGATCGATACTCCATTTGAAATCCCATTTGTTCAAAATAAAATTGCAAAATCCAAAAACCTCGCATTTCTGGCTACTTTCAGTGGAAATCTTACATTTATTAAACTGTAATTTGCAGTCACGATATAGTTTATTAAAAGTTGTTTTGGTGATTATCTGATTGTTAAAAAAATACAGAAGGAACTAAATTTTTAGTAAAAATTTTACATTTTCTAATTCTCTAATAAAATCGTTTGTATTAATGTTATTTATTGTAAAGTATTATAATATTTGATGAGCAATAATCTAAAAATGAATTTCTATGTGAATATAATATAAATATATCCCTTAGGAACAATTATTATTTTATTAATTTTAATGTTTTATTTTAACTATAATATTAAAAATTCGTAAATAACTAAATCAAAATTATTGCAGTATTCAATTCATAAAAATAATCAAACGTAATTAATTTAATTCAAACATACTGTTAAATTTATGTACACCATTTAAAAAACCAATTAGATAAATTAATTAAAAACGTAAAAATTTCCAAACAGAAAAATTAACATTAAAAAATTTATATAATATTAAAGTACTTAAAATAAAATTATCTGATTTCAAATCATGGATCATAAGAGACATTTTTTATCTTATAGAGGATTTGTATAGACAAGAAATTCTACTTGTGATGGTGCATATTAAAAAACTAAAAAAAAAAAAAAAAAAAAAAAAAAAAAAACACACACATTATTATACTAATTTTATACGGCCAAGAAGTGAATTTCGACAATCTTAAATAAGGGTCATTTTTATCGTAAAATTATTAGATAATGAGCTTTACTAAAAAATGAAGTATTGACCTCATTTTTTTTTTTTATATTATTGCAGAAATGAATAGAGGGTGCAAAGATATGCTTCTCTGATTTTTTCCAGATTTTTGAGAGCCCACAGGAACTATTTTTAAAAAATTATTGAAAGTTCCTTTAGTGACGTCACGATTCAAGGCGCCGCTCCTTAACAAAAAGATATAGGACTTGCCGCCGCGTGACGTCACAAAAGGGCTTTCAATACTTTTTTAAAAATAGTTCCCGGTCTGTAAAAAATCAGAAAAAAAAATCAGGGTAGCATAACTTTGCACCCTCTATCGATTTCTGCAATAAAAAAAAAATTGAGGTCGATACTCCATTAGTGCAGATTATTATAATACACATACGTTGTCATGAAAATTCAACTTTCTTAAAATGTATTGCCATAAAAGACACACGTCTCCACCTACGTTTCTTATGGTCCATGATTTGACCCAATACTATCAAAATAAACATCTAAGGGATAAAAATGAAGAGATCTGAAGGGTATTATAAATTAAGGGTTGGAGGTTATGAGGGTGGAAGGGACTCTATGAAACGAAGGTCGCAGACAAGGGAGAAATGATCTGAAGGGTAGCTAAGCGAGGGTATGCGACCTTCGCCAATTTCTTCACCGGTGGGGAACTCCAGCACTGCATCAACCGCAAGGTGTTGTTGCGAGTAAAAGACGTAGTCGATGGTGTGACAGACTTCTCCTTCACCCTCACGAACCTGTGGGAATAAAAAAAAACGTGAGTTCGATCCCAGGCTACGTCGTTTTTTTTTTTTAATTTGTTTATTCAGAAAACGCAGACGTATAAAAAAAAAGATAGACTTCAAGAATTTATAAGAAATCGTAAATAAACGAGGAATTTATGAGTTTCAGACAAGATGGCAAAAATAAATAATGAATTTTTATATAATTTATAATACGTTAAATGACAATTAATTAAAATCACGATTACATAAATAAATATTTATAAGTATTACTTAAAAAACATAACAAAAATGCTACTGTACTTTCTAAATATTTCTATACGGACTCCTTCTATGACAAATATATACGAACGTTTAACATCTCGATTTTGAACTGATTATCGGAATTAAAATTGAAACCCTGAAAACTAAAAACCATCACAACTAAAGATTTCTTCTCACCTTCCAGGTCGTATAAGGTGGTTCCTGTCCTTTATCTGCCTGAGCATAAGCACTTGCCAGTCCCAGGTCTCGATGTCCCAGAAGGGTCAGGTACACGGGCTCCGTGGGTTCAGCATTGAAGTCTCCGCAGAGCACGAGAGGTCGACCCTGAGTGCGACCTGACAGGAAGCGTAGAAGGTCTTTTCCTTGCTCGTCGCGAAGTGTCGAGAGAAGCGCGCCCTTCCGAGCCTTCAGATGGGTCGTGGCCACACTGACTTCACGACCTGTCTCTCGTACCCTCAGGTTCACCAAGATAGCCACCTGTGGAGGAACAGGTTATTTAGAACAACAGAAATGGATAAAGCATACAAAGTTATGCTACCCTGATTTTTTTCGCAATTTTTAGAGCCCGGGAAGTATTTTTAAAAAATTATATAAAGTCCTTTTTGTGACGTCACGAAGCGGAAAAGTTCTATATTTTTCTTAAGAAGCGGCGTCTCGTGACGTCACAAAAAGAACTATCAATATTTTTTTTAAGGTAGAGATAACGCCGATCAGCTGTTCGACGTAGTTCCCTTTGATTAACATGTAAACCTTAGCAAATTCACAAAAATTCTGAAATTTTTTTCAGAGACAGATTTTCAGATTTTAGTGCCTAAAATAAATAGCAGGGTACAGGACCAAATGAACAACCTACTTAAAAAAAAAAAAAAAAAAAAAAAAAGGAATAGAAGGCTGCAAGTTGCCCCTTCCTTTCAGAATTTTTTCAACTACTCTTTAACACTTATACTAAAATCGTGCTGCAAAGTGCTGAAACGATGTCAAAATCATGTATATATTTACCACCATCCTTTCCCTAGCTTATCCCTAACCCATTGCCCCGCCACGAGCTCCAAGCTCATAGAGATACATGTTAATAATAAATGTACCTGGTTGATACATGTAATAATAAATGTACCTGGTTGATACATGTAATAATAAATGTACCTGGTTGATACATGTTAATAATAAATGTACCTGGTTGATACATGTAATAATAAATGTACCTGGTTGATACATGTAATAAAAAATGTACCTGGTTGATACATGTAATAAAAAATGTACCTGGTTGATACATGTAATAAAAAATGTACCTGGTTGATACATGTAATAAAAAAATGTACCTGGTTGATACATGTAATAAAAAATGTACCTGGTTGATACATGTAATAAAAAATGTACCTGGTTGAAACATGTAATAAAAAATGTACCTGGTTGATACATGTAATAAAAAATGTACCTGGTTGATACATGTTAATAAAAAATGTACCTGGTTGATACATGTAATAAAAAATGTACCTGGTTGATACATGTAATAATAAATGTACCTGGTTGATACATGTAATAAAAAATATACCTGGTTGATACATGTAATAATAAATGTACCTGGTTGATACATGTAATGATAAATGTACCTGGTTGATACATGTAATAAAAAATGTACCTGGTTGATACATGTAATGATAAATGTACCTGGTTGAAACATGTAATGATAAATGTACCTGGTTGATACATGTAATGATAAATGTACCTGGTTGATACATGTAATAAAAAATATACCTGGTTGATACATGTAATAAAAAATGTACCTGGTTGATACATGTAATAAAAAATGTACCTGGTTGATACATGTAATAATAAATGTACCTGGTTGATACATGTAATAAAAAATGTACCTGGTTGATACATGTAATAATAAATGTACCTGGTTGATACATGTAATAAAAAATATACCTGGTTGATACATGTAATAATAAATGTACCTGGTTGATACATGTAATGATAAATGTACCTGGTTGATACATGTAATAATAAATGTACCTGGTTGATACATGTAATAAAAAATGTACCTGGTTGAAACATGTAATAAAAAATGTACCTGGTTGATACATGTAATAATAAATGTACCTGGTTGATACATGTAATAAAAAATATACCTGGTTGATACATGTAATAAAAAATGTACCTGGTTGATACATGTAATAAAAAATATACCTGGTTGATACATGTAATAAAAAATGTACCTGGTTGATACATGTAATAAAAAATGTACCTGGTTGATACATGTAATAAAAAATGTACCTGGTTGATACATAAAATAATAAATGTACCTGGTTGATACATGTAATAAAAAATATACCTGGTTGATACATGTAATAAAAAATGTACCTGGTTGATACATGTAATAAAAAATATACCTGGTTGATACATGTAATAAAAAATGTACCTGGTTGATACATGTAATAAAAAATATACCTGGTTGATACATGTAATAAAAAATGTACCTGGTTGATACATGTAATAAAAAATGTACCTGGTTGATACATGTAATAAAAAATGTACCTGGTTGCTCTGGACACTCCAGACCTCGAGGACTCTACTCTCCGACCCGACCAGTTCGAACTTGTCGTCTCTGTAGAAGATGGCACATCCATCAGGTCCGTTGTTCCCCTTGATGTAAATACAAGGAGAGTCCGGCTTGGGAAAGAAGAGACCTGAGTAGCCCTGAGAGGCGAGGGCGGAGCTGATGAAATTGTAGTGGTCCACCTCCTGTAAAAGAGAGACTTGGTCATTCAATGTTGTACGTAAAAATTATGTTTTGTGACCACGTTTTAAGGTGCGGAGCGGGGAGAGCGAGAAAATCGCGTGCCGCAGCCAATCGGAGGCTCGGGATTTTCTCGCTTTGCGAGAGACGATTTTATCGCCAGCATGACCGCCATACAAGATTGAAGCAAGTGCGCTTTTCTCGCTAATACGCCAAGCCCCACTTGACATCTCTCCATGGAAAAAAGCACCTTAAAAAAGCATACTTTTGCTTTTGATATTAGAAGGAAAAACCATAAGTTTCTGTCTATTTTATATGGGGCAATATTTAAATGTGATCATGCGTGTCACGGTGATTAATGATCATGGTCTTAAGCATTTGCCTTTTTGTCTGGTTGTGACTGAGGGAACCATGGAAACCTCAGTCAGGAAGGTCGGTAGTTATATAATAAAGGATGCCATTCATTGATAAAAAGTAGAGATGTCTATCCTGACTGAGGTTTTCCACGGTTCCCTCAGTCTCACCACAGCGAATGCTGGGATGCGTAACAGGTCGCTGCCAGTGGCCACCATCCTTTCCCTCCCTTATACCCCGCTTATATCATTGCCCTTGCTACTGAAAATTCCTTTCATAAAAATCCCCCTAAAAGCACCCCATGCGACGTTGCCACATTTCTCAGGTACGAACCTGCAGGCAGATGACGTCAGGGCAGTACTCGACGATCTCCTCCAACATTTGGTAACGTCGCGACGGCCACTCCAGCGCCTCATCCGGACAACACGCGAAGTTGTCGTTCATCTGTCCAAGTGCTGAAACGACACAAAAATTTGAGCACCTTTTCTATTTTATAAATAGTAAAATAATCTGTGTATCATTTAAATTCGAACACGTTATGAAAATTATGTCAGTGAAAAATTTACACGTTACAGAATATGCAAATTTTATTTTAAAAGATTTTTAATTTAAAATTGTTTTTATATTCGAGAAAACAATGATATTTTTTTCATTTTATCACAATTAATTACTACTTTATTTTAATATAATTGCAGAATGTTATCAAAAATTTTTCACTAAAGACACAATATTTATAAAGCTAGAGTCTATAATACCATATCACTGCTATCAGATTCGTTTAGAAACAATTTAACTAAAATTTAACACCCCAGGACAAAAATACACAAAATATCTTATATTTACAAAACAGTCAAATGGAAACTAAACCTTAACTATATTAGACTCTTACTGCTATAGCCGTCACATTTTTAACTTGGTTTTCATCGTGTTTGTAAAACGCTTTCAATCATTGGTAGCCAATTTGTCCTGGCCGACACAAGTCGAATGACTCCCGAGCGGTTCCTACGAAAATCAAATTAAATATGACGGCTAAACTGTACTTTGACTTACCCTGAGACAGAACGTTCCACTGCAACACCCTGAGATGGTCAGGACTGGACACAGCCTCTCCACACGTCTTGCTCATCACGTTCCATTTCAGCACACGCACGCTTTCTTCTCTGAGAGGTACGGTCCCAACTCTGCGGAAAGATCGTTTGACCGGCAGATGACGCTGCTCTCGCCGACATCTCTCCAAAAGTTCGTCCCGGGACAATCGCTCGGGAAACACCACCTCGCTGTCCTGAACGTCGTCATTCAGGATCTTCGGGGCGGATGTAAAGCTGCCCATCCTGTAGGCAACATAAGAGTCGTGAGTTCGATCCCAGGCACTGGTATATTTTTTTTACTTATTTATTTATTTATTTGATTTATTATTAAAAAAAAAAAGAACATGACAAAAACACCCACTCGTGCATCCGGGAGGTGATTTATGGTATTATCTCTATCAATTGCAGGTCTACCATCTTGACTGAGGTTTCCAAGGTTCCCTCAGTCAAAACCAGATATGCTGGGATGAATATTTATCTAAATAGAGCATGGCCGCTCCGGTTTGAAAGGGACCAAGAAAATTCTAAGCATTGTTAGATCGAGAAGAGACGGTAAAAGTATAAAGTCACTTATTGTGACCGGTACCCTACAACAGGAAAGGGGAAGGAGAGGGGAGAGAAACATATATATCAAATAGTTTGGATATGGTAATTAAGTAAATTCTTATAACTATATATTAATTAGGTACCCTGAACTATGCATTTTTTTTATTTTATTATCTAATTATATATATATTGCATTCGATTTTCTTGTATAATTTTCATAATTACGCCCCTGTTATAGCCTATAAAGAAAGATTATATTCTATTTTTTAAGGTAAAAGCAGAAATGTGGGAAGAGGGAACCAGAGTTCATTCCAGCTATTACGGGGTGAAAAGATTAGAGAAACAAAAATTGATAAATTTGAATCTGAATAAAAAAAAAAATATTATTTCACTTTGAATTATTATATGGTCGGAGGCTGTATTACGTATCAATATTGCGCATTACACAGAGCAGGTTTTACTACCCTAGTTGAAAAATTACGTCTTCAACTCATCCTTTACACGTCTAAACCTAATCTTTTTACCTCTAAAACACATCTTATTTCCTCTTTGCTCAAAGTGAGGATGAAATGAAGACAATATTTCTAACATTTTATGTTTAAGAAGATGAAAAAATTCGTAATCTCGTCTTTTTTCACCTTTATTTTTTTCTCTAAAACGGTGCAAAATAAGAGGAGGAGAGACGAGAGGAGAGTTTAATAGCAAAGAAAATAAGAAATTTATTTCAACTCAGGTAATAAAATATATTTATTGTATGAAAAGATATATTTTGGTAATTTTGATTGATTTTATTAGACACAAACAGTGTACAGATACAATTAAACATAACTAAATAGATAAATATACATATATATAGACACAAAATTATGGAACAAAATATATTTTCTGGTAATTTTCAGCGAAATAAAAAGTTAAAGCGCGCTGAAGAGCCTATGCCCCTTATAAGTAGGCAGACCTGCAATACAGCGAAGCAACAGAAGTTGCCGCTTATCCAAAAGGGGCAAAACCTAGCGGACAAGGTCGTATAGTAAAGGAATAATTGCAGGATTAATTATAATGCAAACGAGAATATATAATTATACAGTGAACTTGTTTGTGTAAAATCCTTCCATGGAGAACAAAGAATAAAAGGCTGTAAAAGAATCTTGACAGGCATAGTTTAATTGAGAGCCTTGAAGATATATAGGAGAAGAAAAAATTGAGGCAAATCATTAATTGAAATCAATTCACAACATGCTACTTATTTTATTTATTCATGTTTTTTTAAGTTTAATTATTGCAGAGGTGCTATTGTTTTTGTGTTTTGATATTATTATACGTAAAATGACATGATCCATGTTGTACAGTCATCGCTTCTGAAAAGTTTCCTTTCTGCAGCCTTGTTAATCAACATGTCCTATAACAATAACACAGGACAAGGTGATTAAGAAGGCTGCACAAGGAACTTTTCATGCGAGGAATGCACTTGTACACACACTAAATTTTTAGATGCTGAATTCGTTTCAGTACTTTATGTCAGTACAAAATTGCTCCAGTTTCGTCTTACATCCAGTACTTTTGACCTATAAAACACTTAATCCAAGTACAAATTTGGTACTGAAAAAAGAGAGTCAATTTTTGGTACTTTTTTTTACTCTCCTTTTTCAGTACCAAGTTTGTACTTGGAATAAGTGTTTTATAGGTCAAAAGTGCTTGATGTAAGACGAAACTGGAGCAATTTTGTACTGACTGGAGCAATTTTGTACTGACATAAAGTACTGAAACCAATTCAGCATCTAAAAATTTAGTGTGCAACTAAGTGGTTGAATAACTGATTTTTTTCATCTCCGCTGCACTCTTGTCCCGTCAAGAAAGTCTCATCGAGAGGTAGTTTGCACTAAAGGTCTGCACGGGTTCGATTTTCAAGGCCCGGCCTGTTCGGATGGTTGTTAGGCCCGAGCCCGTGAAGACTGCTTCATAGTGCGGCCCGGCCCGTATGGCCCGTCCGTAGTTCAACCTTGGCTAGCTTTTTTTATTTCAGTGCTTTAACCCATTACAAAACTGAGAAAGAATTTTTTGCTTAATTTTTTTCCCTTCTTCCTCTATCTTAAGAAAAAAATAACAAAAAAAGTCACTATTGAAAATTCAAGAAATAGCTAGGCTCGGCCCGACTCGGCCATTTGCAGACTGCCGATGCCCGGCCCGCGGGCCAGGCCCAGGCCCGTGCAGACCTCTAGTTTGCACTGCGGTCATGGTAGACTTAATTTATCCATCCCGGCATTAGCCATGTAGACGAGGGGGAACCATGGAAACCCCAAGTCAGGATGGTTGGTGTCAGAGCACGGTCTCCCGAATGCATGAGGCTCGTCTCTAACCAGACAGCGAAGGTTCAGAATTGTGCGAAGAAAAAAAAAAAAAAAAAAGTTTGGATAAAAGGATCTCGAGCTATAGATTTTTTAAAAATATTTTTTTGGTCCTCCAACAAAAAACAACTTAAAATCGTGCTGTAAAACGCTGTGAAGTCGTGTAATGTTAATATTTAACACGCAAGCATATTATTAGGCAAAGAAGTTACATGACAATGAAGCCTTGATCTTGTGTGCTATAAATAGATTCTCTATCTTAAAATACACCGACTGACTGCAGCACATGCAAGCTCCATCGCTTTCTAGCATTCTCCAGATCTCAATGGAAAAAAATACCTTACTTGAAAAATTTCATCTTCAACTCATCTTTTACACGTCTAAACCTAATCTTTTTATCTCTAAAACACATCTTAATTTCCTCTTCGCTCAAAGTGAGGATGAAATGAAAACAATATTTCTAACATTTTATGCTCAAGAAAGAGTGAAAAAATACGTAATCTTGTCTTTTCCCCTCTTTTTTCCTCTAAAATGGTGCAAAAAAAGAGGAAATTAGACGAGAGGAGAGCTTAATAGCGAATAAAAGATGAAATTTATTTCAACTCGCCGGGTACATTAATTCTGTGATACAAACTTTTTTTTTTCTTTTTTTTTTTTACATATTTTAATGTAAAATCATAAGTGCAGCTAAATTTTGTGTGTCTGTATTTCCTTGTAATTTAAATTATTTAAGTAACATAATTATAATATTAAATTTAGAGACTATAATGCAACATTTATCAAAAATATCAATATTTAACCTGCATGAAATTTCATTGCATATTTAAATACAGCAGTTTGAGTTATATGTAATAGTGTCATTTTTTTTCAAGGCTATATTTGTATTCCTCTATTAACACCCTGCGTAAATCTGTGACGTCATATTATGCAAATATTTAATCTGCAAACATGGGGAAATTTTACATGACTATGACGTCACAGCGTCGTTCATCTCGCGTTGTCGTAGAGGGTTACAAAAAAATCTAAAAAAAAAAAATACTGTGTATTATACAACTTCAGGTTCTCTATCCATGCAAATATGCAACAAATATTTTATGCATTATCTACATACTTTTGCGTCTGCCAATGTCATAAAATACATTATATTGTATAATATTTTTTTTATCAAGCCCTAAATGTGTACTTCTATACTTTCTAATTAAGTAATTATTCACTTAGTAGTCTGAAACCCCGAACCTTCCGAACCCTAATTTGAGCATTTCGCGCGGGTTCTTCCAGAACGGGGGTGACCGTGATCCTGCAATACATCCCGGCATTTGCCTGTGACTAAGGAAAACGTGGAAACCTCAGTCAGGATGGACGCTGCAGCTTTTGACAATGGACCAATGGTCCAAATCCAGGGGAACCACATAGCAGAAAAGCGGAATTTTTTTACCCCTGAGTGGGAAATGAATTTTTTATTGAAAATGGTCACCCATTCAGCTATACTATATAGTCATCAGGCGCGGATCCAGGGAGGTGGCTGACCCCCCCCCCCCCAAATTAATTTAACATGGGCAATATAGGCATTTTCCCCACTACCAATTTTTTTTTTAACATTTACCTTATATCAAGACAGCCCCTCCCGAAATTTGTTTCTCATTGGGCCTGCATGCTAACCACGCTCGAGTATTGGGTGCATGCCTGTTCGGGCTATTCTCAGAAACGGATCAAGAAGAAGAAGAAGCTAACCACGCTCGACGTTGCTTGACTTTGGTGATCTGACGAGACTCGATCAAACGCACTACACGCCACACCTCAAAAAATGTATCAATAATTTTCTTATTTCTGTTTCCTTTTAAGACCATTAAAAGGAAAAGACAATCTTGCGGTGTGGGAAGTGAATGGCGATGTTTACATGGCTACAAGATTATACCAAGCAGACGTCACGATCGCCACTTCTTATTTATAGTCAATCTGTTTGTTATACGCATTATTATGAAAATTACAGTGCATAAATTTATTACTATATTTAGTTCCGTTTATATATGCATGATTCATAGTACATTTTTTATGCTCTACATTGCATGCATTTAAGAAATTGATGTGATTTATATAAATATTGTAATTAATAAATTAAATCTCGTTAATTATATTGTAACGCAATTTATTGTTGTATACGTAAAACTTGATTTTGAGTAAAATGCATGGAGATTGCGGTCTCATTAGAAATAATTAGCATTGCATCAGGTATAGGAAAAACTTAATACAAGGTAATATTTGATATATTATAAGGTAAACTTAATTTAATGGGTCCCTTTTTGATGATGACAAGTTTTTACTGTAATTTAATTAATTTTTTGTTGATTTTGCATTAAAGCTAAACGCATATGTATCAGAAAACGGACATTAATTTAATGCATTATTTCAATATTTATACTTATGCGACAAGCGACAACCAAATGCAATCACTATTATTATGCGCGAGACAATTAATTGTACTTTACTTCTGTTTTGATAAGAGCTAATTTTCTATCTTTAAATGTTAAAAGTAAACATTATTGCACACGCGTGTAATTAGAAGTTCCTGCATGCTTTTGCGTTTGTCTGGCCGTCTCGTATAATCATAATATAATTTATATTATATTATTTACTATATTATTATAATATAGTAAATATGGTAAATAATATACCATATATTTTATAATAAAACAGAGTCACAATTAATATATACATGTAGTAATATATAATATATTGTACTAACAACAATTAATAATTAATTTGAAACGATTGAGTCATCTATGAAATTTTATTATTTATTTAATAATTACTTTTTATTTATCAAAAAAATATAATTATTTTATGCATAATTTATTGAATATTTATATATTTATTAATTTAATATTTTATTGGAATATAATTAATAAGTAGTATATTAATTAAAATAATTATTCAAACGCGCGATTTGTATTAATTAAATTTAAAAAAATATTCAATGTTTTCAATTCACATATCACTATAATTTTATAGCTGCTTAATTAATTTTTAATTTAATTTTTTTTAACGTGCCATATATATAATATGCAAATGTCAAAACTATATATTATAAATTATATATAATTATATATGTACAATATCTTACGTATCGCAATTTATAATTAAATCAATCGATCTTTTTAATTCAATTAATAAATTTTACAAAATATATTTTTTTTTTAAAATAAGATATACAATTTTATTAACAATTTAAAAATGTTATCTTTTTGTTTATTTAATAAAATTATAAACAATTTAATTCCCTTTAAAAGTGGGTTACGTATATACGTAATATAAAATCCATACTACACGTACAGTACAAACCACAAGGCCGTAACTTACTGTCCATTTGGCAGCTGCACACACTTGGTCACGGAAAATGCACTAACATCAATCATACATACGAGTTAACGTCACTTTTTGACAAAATATTAACACCAATTTAACACAGAACTGTACGCAATATTTTTATCGTGAATTAATAAATAAAAAATAATCTCAGCTGTTTTCATTTATTTACCCTCTGGCGGTATTTTTATGAACTAAATATTGTCAAATAGCAGAATGTGTTTTTTAAAGGTTTTTTAGCAACTCGTTCATTTATTATTAAGGTATTTAAGGTTAATCAATTTTACAGGGAATATAAAGAGAAACTAACTATTCATATTTTTGACTGCATTAATTACGGACAGATCTATAAAATTATCTCATTTTGTAAATAATTACTCGATATTATATTAAATTATGTATTTTTTTCTGTTTCTAATATGTTTCGATCATTATAAATATAAATATAAATTCAGAATTCTTTATTGCAGTTAATCTGAGTTAATTGTCATTCTTTAATTTTAAATATTGATTTATTTTAACAACATGTAAGCTATTAATTTTAATTACTTGTAATAACATTTATAAAGTAATATGATCGAATAAAGTTTGATTTTATATTCTCTGTATTCTCATATATAAGAAGTTTTTTTATTAGTATTAAGCATTCAATTATATATCGGAAGCTAAAATGCAAGTATTTAGATCAATATAATTTGCATCCTTATATAAAATCAAAATTTGCAACTAAAACTTATATAAAAATCAATTTATAAAAAAGGAAAACAACATGAAAATAATAAAGAAGTTTACAAATCTCTGTGTGAAAATAAAAATATATCAAAATTCTATGCATTAATGACCAGTAGCACAAAATAAAAAAATGCTATACACAATACACAATCTTATAAAAAAATTACTACGTATTAATCGCGAGTCTAATAGTACAAAATACCAAAGTTCAAACGTTCATGACCGGCTTATTAAAAATAATCTTTAGTTGTTTTCATACAATATTATAAAATATAACTACAGTCAAATTTATTTTATATTTCAGCGGAAGTGTGTGCAAATCTAAGTTTGAAATTTTTTAAACAACTCGCTACTCTATATATTATATTTACAAAATACTCTGTAAAATTTCAAACTCTAAATATGGACATAGAAAGAACACTTCCAATAGCAAGGTGTGGTGCAGTGCGCTTGACCGAGTCTCATCAGGTCACTGAAGTCAAGCAACGCCGAGCGTGGTTAGTAATTGAATGGGTGACCATTTTCAATAAAAAACAAAAATAATTAAGGTATCCCACCCAGGGGTAAATTGTTGTTATCGTTACGCTTTTCCACTATATGGTTCCCCTGTCTTTGGACCATTTCATTTTCGGTTCATTGACAAAAGCTGTATAGCGTCCATCTTAGCTGAGGTTTCTACGTTTCCCTCAGTCGCAGGCAAATGTCAGAATGGATTGCAAGGCCATGGCCGCCCCCGTAGGAGAAAAGCCCCCGCGCGAAACCTCAATTTTGAGTTTTGCAATAAATAATATAATAATTTCACTGTATAATTATCTAAAGGGTCAACCACAGAGTTGCACTTACTAAGTCGACTTAAGTTAGATTCACATGGCGATTTTTACCATGCGACGCGACGCGAATAATGCGCACTTGCTGTAACATCCATTGGCGGCCATATTTGGCGATTAAAAGAAGAAGAGCATCGTAATTAACGCGATTACCGGTGAATTCGCCGCCGCATAGGATTTCACAGCTTTTACGTTAAAATCGCGTCGCATCGCCGTTGTCGCCATCTGAATCCGCCTTTAGTAAGTGCAACTCTGTGGGGTCAATGACCTGTTAGAGTCTTGCATCAACTGAACAGTATACATGGTTGACCTTCTATAATTATTAGTAAAAGTGATTCTGACGTGAGAGTTCCTTCAGGCTAAACGGATGTGAGAAACTTTCCCAGGTGCAACACGTCCGGGTATTATGGGACACAACATTGCGCATATTACAGTTGAATTTATATGACATTCCCTCCACAAATAACCGGAAGTGTAAGATTTCTATAAGTCTTCGATTCTATTCATATTCAACTTCACACATAAGTATTTTTACTTCAAATCACTCGTAAAAGTTTTAAATTTTGAATTAAAAACAGAAAAATTGTAAACTCTACACTTCCAGCAAATTAAATTAAATTAATTGTACTGCATGTACTTTACTGCATGGACATAAGACCTGCCTTTACTAACTATATATCTAATTACCTATAACAATATTGAGTTGGCACTTTTCTCAGTTATGACGCGACAGTATATAATTATCATAATTATATAAGTCAAGAAAATTCAAAATTTTCCAGGCTACAATTTTTTTTTTTACGGAAACATTTTTGTGAAATATTTTAATAACTGGTTGGTATTATTTCTGTTTAGTTTTTAGAAATTTTTTATTAATTTTGTTAAACTATCAGATAACAAGTTATATATTATGCAAATTTAATTGCTTAAATAAGTAAAAAAAAAAAAAGTGTGTTCATTGAATTCTATGATATATATTTTTTTAATTAAAGTGAAATTAAACCATATTAGTTTTCCAATAAAATATCATAATTCAAAACATTTAGATGTCAATATGCATAACCTATATGAAATGGTCATACGTCATTTTTGTTATAATGGATTTTTTTTTATGCAAATCTAACGATTCTAAGTTCTTATAGGGGGGTGTATATCCCTGTAAAAAATATATATTTTTTATATTATAAAAACAAAACACCAAATCTTGTTTAGGTAAATTCTTCGAATATAATAAATATTTAAATTTTATAATAAAAAAGTATAAAATTACTTAATAATTTTAAAAATTAAATTTTAAAATCACATTATACGACAAAACAAAAATTACAATAAAACTTATTTGTTATCTCCTGTCCGAGAAGTCGGAATGATGATTGCCTTCCTATTTACTCATAATAATTATAATTATTATAATATATCATGATAATCTAAATTTTAAAATTTTGCAAGTCTTCAATTACAAATGAAAAATTCCAAAAAATTTCGTACACAACAACAATAACATCCGGAGGGAATGTCAAGTAAATTTTACTGCGGTCATTACGTTGACGTTATCAGTAAATGACGTCATGAAACACACCCTTGACTTTATCACTCACATATAAGGTTATGTAGTTGTGACGTCATTATCTGGGTGTGACGTCACAAATCCGTCAAAACAAAAATGAGTCATCTTAAGTCTCAATGTCAAAGCCGTAAATTAAATTAACTTTGTAATTTTTTGAAGTAGTATATAATAATTATTATTATAACAATAATCTATAAAGGAAAATATAAATTAATAATAGCAATTTAATTTCGTAACTTTTAAGGGTAGAGAAACATGCCTAATTTTAAAAATATTTTCACATATGAAAATTATGAAACATATCTTAAAATGTACTCCTATGAACTTCCATGTTAAAGTAGTAAACTTTAAACATTCATAACTCAAAAACTAGATCGAATTTGTGTACCTGATATTTTAGCTGCTGATAGGGGATGTAGAGGAGAACATTTTAAGATATACTATATTATGTTTCATAATTTTCATGTGTGGGATTTTTTTTAACATTTTTACTAATAAATTTTGTCATAATTTGGTAAGTTCTTTTTAGTTTTTACAATTAGCTATATAGATTTTTAGTAGGGGTACTATTATATAAAATTTTATATGCACCCAATAAATTAAAATAATATTATGTTATGTATTTTATTTAAATAGAATGTATATAATGCTGAAATTTTCACACTAAAAATTTCTTGACTATATCAAATCCATTCTAATTTCATTGTAAAAATATTATAAGGAGCTAAAAAATGAAAAAAAATAGCACAAAATAATAATAAATATTATAATTAATAATTTATATCATTATTATTTCATTATTATAAAAAATAGTGTAATTTTAATTATAAATTATAGTTTTATTAATTTAAATGTCGAGTAAATTTTATTTCTTCAGAAAAAAAAGCTCGATAAAAAAACATTTATAAAATAAGAAATAATAATATTAATATATACAGGAAATAAATACAGATATTCTTACCCCAAGTTATAAATTGAGAACAACATAATACTTGATACGTTTAACACTAAGAAGTTACGATGTTAGCTCACTGGGCTTGAATTACAGACTGGTTTAGGTTACTTCAAGTTGCGAGCGAGCTTTGCGCTCTCTTCCCCACCACTAACTTTTTAACGTAATAAATTAAAATAATAAAACAATCCCGACTTTATCTTGATACTCACTTTACAATCAGACCGACATGGTAGCCTTGGTGACGTCATGTGACGTAAATAATAACCTTTTTGTTTATCGTAATTAGTAAATATTATTATTTATGTGTAATTATTTATGTGTATAAAAATTTCTTGGCTGTAAAATCCATGCTAATTTCATTGTAAAAAGAGGAGGTAAAAAAAATAACAAATATTGGGGGGGGGGCATTCACAAAGCACTTTAACCCCCACTTTAGCCTCAATTTTTATCCCTAGTTCTAAACCAGGGGCTAAACATGTTAAGCTCATAGTTTATAGCACCATGTTTAGCACCAGGGATAAAAATGGAGGCTAAAGTGGGGATTAAAGTGCTTTGTGAATGCCCCCAATTTAGAAAAAAAAAAAAATTTAAATATTAAATAATAATCTGTCATTATTATTATTTCATTTTTTTATATCCATAAAAAGATCATATCTGGCTCGAGAGACAACATGAACTTTAATCCTGCTTTGTTTTTGAGCGTTGCCACGGTGACCTCCCAAAACTATTTTGATATGAATGGACCGTGTGTTCTTCTTACCCCACCCAAAATTGTAAAATTTCATTATATTTTCAGGCGCGAATGGGGGGGTCAGATCTCTATAGGAGATGTAGTGCCAACAAATAATGCAATATATTTGAGAGGTACACTTCTTGACATTTCGAACGTTACCTCTGCTACGAATATGAAGATCAGAAATTTTACACTTCCGGCTACTTCCGGAGGGAATAACATGTAAACCAGCTGGGGGGTCTTCAAAAAACACCACTTAACTTAAACTTAGCCTAAGACTGTCTTAGTGCAACAATAACGAATACGCTAAGACTGTCTTAATTTTAGGATTGTTGTAATTTGTGTTATTTGAAGACCCCCCACAGCTGCAGGTAAGATTCTTATCAATCTTGGTTAGCCGAGTTGAAATAAATTTCATCTTTTATTCGTTAATAAGCTACTCTCGTCTAATTCCCTCCCTATTTTGTACCATTTTAGAGGGAAAAATAAGAGATTACGACGTATTTTTCCCTCTTTTTGAGCATAAAATGTTAAAAATATTGTTTCTATTTTATCCTCACTTTAAGCGAAGAAGAAATGTGATGTGTTTTAGAGGTGAAAAGATTAGGTTTAGACGTGTAGAGGATGAGTTGAAGACGTAATTTTTCAACTAGTGTAACATCATTCAGTTTTAGGCTGATACTTTATATTGCATGAGAAATCTGGTTTTCTTTCTTCGTATATTAATTGTGACTATTATTATTTATAAAATTGTTGTTGTTTTTTATTAGAAATTACAAGAAGTTTATTATAGTTTTGTTATTATGTCAATTAAGAACAATTTATTAACAATTATTATGAAGTTAATTATAGCAATGATATAAATAATGTATGCTTTATTACGTATAATGTAAAAACTTATATATATATATATATATATATATATATATATACGATTAATATTGATTATGTTTAATTTTATTATAATTGTTATACTTTTTATATAGAAGAGAAATCAAACGATATTTAATTAAATGAATTTCCTGTGTATTTTGTAATATATTTATATAATATACAAGTAGTATAATATTTTTTGTATAAAATTAATAACATGTTATAAATATTTACTCCATCTTACGTGGTTCATGGCAGTAATGAACAACGTAATTTTTGTGTAAAAATTTTACTTTTTTTTTTTAGATGTCCAAATACTTGGAATTTTATAAATTCAAGGAAAAGTTTAGTTTTATAATATACTTCCTTCAATTATTTAATTAATTAATTTAAATATTACAACGTGAGTAGAATTTATTAAGGAAAAGTAAAGACTTTGTAAAATATTAATTTACCTAGAAAAATTCCCTAAAATCATTGTAACTATACTATTACAATTGTTATTAAAGTGAGTTACTATACATCTGTTTTGCTATAAAGGTCATATTAAGATAAGAAAATGGTTAGAATAGTTCTTATGGCAAACGGAATAGATTTTGATCCAAACTGAGCTTGCGAAACAAACAAACAAAAATATCATGCATGCTCATAATAGACAGTAATTTTAAATGCTACTTTTTAAGCTCGTTTTTTCATATATAGTTTTACTGGTGTATAATATAATGATCCTAATGGCCAATTAGTTTTATTAAAATAATCAAAAGTGGCTTTTTGAAACATATATACAAAAATAAATCTCAATTCAGTTCCTTAATATTTTAACTTGTTAAGTGATGTAATAAAATTACATATTAATGCTTTAACGAACTACATAAAATAATAAACAATTAGATAATAAAATAAAAAATATAGAGCAGTTTACCTTGACAAAATCAAACGCTTGAGAATTGTTTTTCTGTCCATCGTTAAAACCAATGGAAACACAACATGAAAATTTTAAACACTGAACTTTTTACGAGCGTTACAACTCATTTATATCGGCAAAAACATGCAAATATTTTGTCTTTCCTATTGGTTGTTTAATACAGACAACAACAAACAAAAAATATTTGTAATCTTTAAAATCTAAAAAGTTGTTTTCTTTAAAAGAAATGTTTTTAAAAGGTTACTAAGATTTTTCTTTTGTTATAAAATTTAAATTTTAAATGAAGTTTAGTGAGTAAAATAAAGCACACGTGTCAGAAAAATCTTCGTCTTTTTAAAACGTAATTAAGGGGAAACTAACACGCCCAAAGTAAAAAAAAAAAAAACAACACACAAAACACAAACACAAACATGAAAATTATGAAAAAAAAAAAAAAAAAAAAAAAAACTTAAAATGTTCTCCTCTACATCCCCTATCAGTGGCTAAAACATCACAGGTTTACAAATTCGATCTAATTTTTGAGTTATGAATTATTAAATTTGACTAATTTAACATACATGGAAGTTCTATTTCTCCATGTTAAAGTTATTGTCAATTTTAAAAAATTCATGACTCAAAAAATAGCTCGAATTTGTATAACTGATCTTTCACATTTTTAGCTACTGATAGGGGATGTAGAGGAGAACATTTTAAGATATGTTTCATATTTTTCATCCATGTGTGGGATTTTTTTGTAACATATTGGACGTGTTACCTCTTACCCTTAATAATGTTAAATTTCCGGATAAATTCCAAGGCACACTTGTATTGAGCCTTGACTACTTAACATTATAATTACTGAGGTCAGAGATACTTAACGGTAAATGAGGTGGATTTGTTGTCAATTGACAATTTTATATGACATTTTTAGGTGATTTTATGTGATTTTTTCACATTAAACAGAAATTGTGTCATAAGTGCTTAGGTTCTTCATAGACTGTTTGGTGTGTCCTGCCTCTGACTTGTTTTTTTTTATACATTTATGAGGGAAATTTAATAAATAATAAATTGTAATAAATCACAGTATTTTATTCATTTTAAAATGTAATGATTTTAATAACACACTAAACTGATTTAACACCCTTCCAAAACTGTGACGTCATGCAGCGTCATTAGATGTTGAATATTTTTAGACTATGACGTCACAGCGTTTTGTAGCACGATTTTTAAGGGTAGTGTTAGAGGGTTCAAAAGAAAATAAGTTCTCTGATTTAATCTCTATTCAAATACGAAAAAAAAAATATATACTTGTTTTTCATTAATCTGATTAAGACAAGTTTCATATTATTTTAATTATACTAACATAGCGAGCGATTCAAAAAGCGTTTTTCTTGTACTGTATAATATCTGTTACCTGGTATGAAAAACGGTTCTTAACTAACATATTTTTAAGAAAGTATAACTATATCCTTACTTTATTATGCAATTCAGATCTACGCTCAAAAGTATGCGTATATATAGGTATACTATAATTATATATATATATATATATATATATATATATATATATATATATATATATATATATATATATATATATAGTTCCTAAATAATCAGAAATCAATATACTCTGCAAAGATATAAAATAATTAATAAATGTGAAATAGTTAAATTTTATTATATTTGAGAATATTGTTTTGTTTTTTGTTACTAAATTCCAATTTTGTATAATTTTTAAACAATTATTGACAATAACAACTGCAAATTGGTCACTTAATTTTATTTTAGATAACTTGTTTGAGTTAGAAGTCAAAACTTAAAAAAATAACAATAATATATAATTATAATAAAATAATAATAAAAATTATGCTAAAAAAATGCAACAATATTCTTAACATAAACAACTTACTCATTCTTTTTGATATCTGAAAATGATTTATTTATAATATTTATTTATAACGTATAAAAGTAAAATGTATTCAAAAATAAAACGTAAACGTATTTCAAAGAAAACACGCATGACTCTTACATAATATTCTGAACCTTTCTTAGCTATACCTGTAATTTTAAAGTATTAAATCATCGTAAGAAAAAATACAAAATTTAATTTTACTGACCTTCAGATATTTTTAAAAATGTAGCGAAAAAAAAAAGAGTTGCTATATTCGCAAAACTAACAAAAATTTGCGTCTTTCGCAGCCGCGAAGAAGTTGTATTATAACTAAATTAATCTATTATAAAAAAAGGAGTGCTAATGTCCTTAAATTTAGTCAGATAAAATTTTATCTTCTATATAATCTTTCGCATTATAGATTTTATGAATCTCTTCGAATATTCTGTTTGCAATATCTTTCAAAGACAATAATTATTGAAACTATTATAATAGCCTAATAGAAATACTACATATATTACATAACCATAATATATATTATAAAGTTAAATGCTTATTTTGTCCTGTTTCTTTTACTTTTTGAGCAATGCAAACAATAAAATTAAACTCACTACATTTTTATTTTTTCTCTCTAGATCGTTATTTCTGCAAATATATATATATTATATATATTTTTTTTTTAGTAAACAATGCAGTGTTATATAAATTTGAACAAAAAAATACATGGCATGCAACAACAGATTATACTGTATATTTTATTTTTTTTATTTATTTTATTATATTTCCCACATGTTACATACATAACAGTTGGCAGGTGACACTATAACAGTCCTTTAAAGAACAAATCACAACGAGGTTGCGAATAGTATCCCTTTTAACGATTAAAATAATAATATCGAGGAAAACATAACAATAAGATAACATGCGTGTAAATAATTATTATAATTAAGCATGTAAACAACACAAAAAGTCAATAAACAAACTATTTACATTGAATTACTCAATAAATAAGCATTTAATTTTGAAAAAAACAATGAGCCATTAAGAGATCTAATACCTAGGGGTAAATTGTTCCAATTTTATAATAATTATAATTGTTACTTTGAATAATTTTCTATGATGGCTCACATCATGAAGGTGACAATAAGACGAGGGGTTGCTCAAAATACAGAATGAATTTAGTGTAAGCATTGCATGTAGAAAAAGTGCTTAAATTATTAATTTAATTGATATTTGGGCCTATATATCTTGATCTTTTATAAAAACGAATTCCAGTCAATATTATTTACATCTCGGAACAGCACAAACTTTTTACCCTTGCCCGATTTGCAGAAACCGCATGCATGCAATTCCAAGATGCAAATAGATGCAGATTTGGAGCTTTGGAGAGGAAAGAAGAACACGTGTACCCTTTTAACAACGTCTGAGTCTTCTCGTGTTTTTTCACCTTATTTTTCACCAATTTGTAGGAAAAAAAGGAGAGAAAAGAATTAAATTAAATCTTCTATCATTTTATTAGGTATAAAATGTTACAAAAATTGATGTTTTATTCTGACTTTCAGTGAGAAAGAAATAAGATATGTATTTCAGGTCAAAAAATATGTAATAAGATTAAGATTTAGACGTGCAAAGGATGAATTCAAGACGTAACTTTTCAACTGCAAGGGATTATGAACTATAATCTTACCTGCGAGCGCTGGTGGCGCCGCCAGTGTTGAGAAGTTGAAGCTGCGGTGTGGTCCGCCTCACCACCACCCTTGCTGTACCCTGCACCACCGAAACCACGATCCGAGAACGGCAAAGCATCTCGCAGTTCCGCCGCTAGTCGAGATATTGGCGCTGATCAGGGAGCCTGATAAAACCCGACTTCTTATAAGAGGGTTGCATGTGACGTCATAAATAAAGACGCCATCTTGGTGATCATATTTACATTGCAGGATATTAATTTGAATTAATTATTTTTCGTTCACTATAACGAAACGAACAAACTTTTTCGATTAAGGGTAAGGTATAACACGTCCAATGTTAAAAAAAAATAAATAAAAAATATATACCACACAGGAAAATTATGAAACATATTTTTATCTTAAAATGTCTCCTCTACACCCCCTATCAGTAGCTAAAATATCAGGTACACAAATTCGTTCTAGTTTTTGAGTTATTAATTTTTAAAGTTGACTAATTGATCATAGGAAGCTCCATTTCTCCATGTTAAATTAGTCAACTTTAAAAATTAATAACTCGAAAACTAAATCGTTTTTGTGTACCTGCAATATTTTATCTACTGATAGGGGATGTAGTGAATAACATTTTAAGATATTTTTCATAATTTTCATGTATGAAAATATTTTTAACATTGGGCATATATCACAAAATATTTATTTTCTGTGTCAATTAATGGATAACCTGCATGAAATTTTATTAATGCATAATTAGATAAAGAACCTCGAGTTATGTGTAGTTATGTGAATTTTTTTATATATTTTTTTGTATTTCAGAATTTTTAATCCACTTTTACCACCCTTAAAATCATACTGTAAAACGATGTGACGTCATAGTCATGCAAATATTTAATATTTATGACTCGAATGCAACTTAAATTAGGGTCCTTTATTTAATATGCAATTACATAATATATTAAGCAGGGTTTTCATTGCTTTCAGTATACTGCAATGTAAAAAGATTCCAAAATATTATGACTAGAACTTCGTTTTAAATTTAAACAACGTGCAATAATTCATGCAACCCTAATTATAATATATATTTTTTAATAACGAAAATTATAAAAAAAAATGAAATGGTGAAATGTAATTTTTATTTTTTTTTTAAAAAAAAAGTTTTGTTGCCATAAATTCAATACTTTAAATACTCAATTTGATTGTATATATTTTCAATACAAAGAAAAATAATGCCTAAAAAAACATCAAACGATTCCGCATGTTCAATTAAAGTTGCTAAAATTTATTATCTTTTATTTACCCTTGAAAAACTTTAAAAAAAAATTGCTAAAATGTTTTAAAATAATAGTAATCGAATTTAATGTGTTTTATATTATAATTAATGTGTTTAACATGGAGCTACCGATCACTTTATTATAGCTTAAGGTACTTAATTATATATGTGTTAAAATAAAGATGTGTGGGAAAATACGTAGTCTTTTCCTCATGCCCTAAATCATTGAGCCGCATCGTCAATATCAATTTATGTAAAGAGTCGGTAAGTAATTTTCTGATGCCAAATCACGTACTTCTTCCTTATTGGCTCCAGTTCTCAGACCCTGAATGCGTACATGAGTTTCTCCCAAGGATAATAAAGCCCGATTTGAAATAAATTTCATCTTTTCTTCGCTATTAAGCTCTCCTCTCGCCTTTTCTCCTCTTATTTTACACCATTTTAGAGGAAAAAAAGAGGTAAAAATGACGAGATTACATCTTTTTTCCTCTTCTCGAACATAAAATGTTAGAAATGTTGTCTTCATTTCATCCTCACATTGAGCGAAGAGGAAATAAGATGTGTTTTAGAGGTAAAAAGATAAGTTTTTATAGACGTGTAAAGTATGAGTTGAAGACGTAATTTTTCAACAAGGGAGGCTTCAAGTGAGTGCGGCTCGTGATGTTCATTTGTGTCGCTAAGGTCCATCTTGCACTTGAAAATAAAGTAAAGTGTATATTTTTAACTTTTCTCTGTAATAAATATTAATTAAAAAATCTAAATCTTGCATTATTCACTGTATTTTTTGGTTCGGACCAAAGTTCCGTAAAAGAATTTTTCCTAAAAATCATATTCATAGTGAAAAAACAAATTCACATTTTTTTTTTACATCTGTTTGTATAGGACGGTGGGAACACCAAAAAATCAGCTGACTTGAAGCCTCTATATAAGTAAGATGGCTAATTGAAAAATTACTCGACTATTTTCTTTAATTTTCAATTCCCCGATTTATTCCACGAAATTATTAAATCTGGCCAATAAAATTCGCTTCTATAAAACATGACGTTATGACGTCACTGAAAGCTGGAAGACAACATGGTAGTGATAGCGGTTAACTTCAAAGTGAACCATCCTTCACTCTTTATTAACCTTGGGTTTCTTTAGGATAAATAAACATTACTTTGACGTGAGTACAAAAAGTCATTGAAAGAGGAAGAGGGGGTGATTGTTTTATTGTTATATCACTATATAATGCTGACTTTAGATTTTATTGAGTTATCCAGATCTTAGTAGACAATTATATGAACCGTGGTTGTATAGAATTATAATTAGGATATATTGCAGGACATTAAAAAAATCTGTAAAAATATTTAAGATTGATTGTTGATTATTTTTATACACAATTTATTTATATTTGAAATTTCGAGCCCTGAATGTTTAGTTATAATAATTAAGGTTTTGTGAATGCTCCCTTCCAAACCATGGCAGGGGGGGATTGTATTATATTATTTGTACCTGCAATACATTTTATCATAAAATTTGTCTTGTTGTAAGTGAGGTAACTATGGAAACCTCAATAATGGTATGGATAATTTATAGAATGCACCTTAAATTATACGAGGAAAAAATATTTGAATATAAATACGAAGGTGATATGATGGGGAACATTGCAGTACCCTGTCTGGCCTAGTAAAGGAAAAGTTGTTTATAAGAGTGCATGATAACACAGTTCAAAATGAAAATTAACGTTGCAACATAATCATAATAATAATAAAAATCATTTTCAACCTTATCGTCTTAGTTTCAGATTACCAGTTCAATGTATGTATTATAATAATAAATAAATGTTATATATATATATATATATATAAATTGTATAATACATTGTCCATTCAAATAAAAATGTCCGATCCGGCTATATATAATATTATCGGACATAATTTTTATTTGAGAGTGTACGTTACTATATTATAATCTGTATAGTTCATCAAAATATAAGGACATAAATACAGTATATAAATAGTGCCTCGTCCGAAATAATGAGAGTTATTACGACAATTTCGTTGAGCTAAATGAGCTATCTGCTATTTCATGCATGGGAGCGTAATTATGAGCAATTATTATTATTAATTGGTATAAAATAAAGCTTATATTTTTTAGCTCACTTGATATAGCAGATAGCTCGATCATTATTGCAACTTGCAACGAGATCATATAGTTCATTATTCCGGACGAGGGAAGATATATTAATCTCTCTTTGCCTCTCAATGCAAGTCATGTATACTTTATTTTATCTACTTTACATACAACATACAGTTATAATACTGTAGTATAATGAACCTCTCATACAATTTCCCTCTCTCTTCTTTAGAACTATAATCATAAAATCTTTCACGCTGAGAGAAAGGATAGTAAAATGATTCATTCTTTTGATCCGGGATAAAATTTAATTAAAAAACTACATCAACAGAAACTTCTCGCAATGAATGAATCTCACGTTTTATGAATGAAATACTTTTTATCTTTCAATCATACACAGTTTAACAAATTAAAAATTACGACCGGAACTGTAAAGTTTCTGGACTTTTTAGTTGAATTTTGAACATAAAACTTTATAGAAAGATGATTGAATATTAGGCTATCTGCAAAGTTTTAATATTTTTGAAATCAAACCCTATTGGGTACTTCTACTTGCTATATTAATTAGTGTCTAATTACATACATACTACTTTGAAACCCCGAACCTTCCAAAACCCTAACTTGAGCGTTTCGCGGGCTCTTCCAGAACGGGGGCGGCCACGGCCTTGCAATTCATCCCGGCATTTGCCTGCGACTGAGGGAAACGTGGAAACTTCAGCCAGGATGGACGCTATACAGCTTTTTGTCAATGAACCGGAAGTGCAATGGTCCAAAGCCAGGGGAACCACTTAGTGGAAAAGCGCAACGATTTACCCCTGGGTCTTTAATTGTTAAAAATGGTCACCCATCTAACTACTAATCACGCTAGGCGTTACTTGAATTCGGGGATCTGACGAAACTCGGTCAAGCGCACGGATCATTTCATAATTCTGTCAAAAACCTTCGATTTCCGGCTACCATAGACTGATTTCCGGTGCGGTAATCTTACATTTGTTAAACTGTATATCGTCATTTACTTTCTTTCTAACTGTAAATATATTTCCGCCGTAGAAATTCTATTAATATAAAATGAAAGGATATATTACATGTTTATATTATTATGCACATTCACTCTCTGAATATTATATAAGTCACGTTTTTACTTTTACTGTAAACATAATTTATTATAGTGAGCCTTTTTTTTGTAGTTATATAATAATTTACTTAAAAATATTTTCTTTTTTGCACAACAACTAACTTCTTTAACGATTAATCTCAGTTACTGCTGGAGTCAAATAATATTTTTCTACGACAGAATTGAATGAAATAATTTTTAAAAAATGGAGAATATTCTAAAACTGAATTGCTTATGGTGTGGCAAAATTCAAGGGGGTGCTTTTCTCATAACAGTTCCATTTCCGGTTTCCGTCCATAAGGCCAATGTTAAACTTCTACCTCAATTTTCACAAAACTGATAAGACAGATTCGCTTCAAAATTTGTATGCCACCTATTGATGGTGAGTTCTAAGTCCCCTGCAAGTCTTGTTGCATTCAGGCGCTACGATTGCCAGATATCAGCCTACTGGAGATTCATCCTATTAAGCTTATAATACACGATACAATTTTGCATACAATTTTTCCTTACAAAGAAAATTTCATCTCCATACAAACAAATTGAGTTCAAATTTTCTTGCAAGGAAAAATTATGCAATTAGAAAAAATCTGTCAAATATACTGGTTTATAGTGTTTTTATTTTTATTTTTGACGTATAAAAAATAGTCTTCAAATATTATGATATTTCCAGAATGTTCAAATAATTATATTATAAAATATCATAATTGGGCCAATCATAAAAAAAGCTACTGCTTTAAGCCATCATTTTTTATTATATGTTTCTCAGCTTTAATATGAAGAACTAATTCATATTATATACATAATATATAATCATAAACATCATTTTTTTTTTTCATTGAAAAATCAAGTATAACATCTGTTTTTCTAATAAATTATTTTTATTACGCCTGCGAGTTGTTTAAATTTACAGTCTCAAATCTTCTGAGGAAGATAAAACAAGGAAATGCATTTGATTCAAGGTAAACATTTTATAAGATTCAGAAACTGCGCGTGAACTGATTGTTTTGATTATATCAACATAAATAATAACATGACAACTCACGTGGCCTCTAAATACGAAACTATAATACGACGCTGACTAATTAGTTTTATGTTTAATTAGAAACAATCGATTTGTTATTTAAAATTTTTAACTCGAATTCTTTTTGTATATAACATGAATTTCAAGCAATCGAGAAACTTCCACATGAAAAAAGTCTCAAACAATCAGAAAATTATAAATTTGTATAACATTTTTTTGCTAAATTTGAGCCAATAAAACACAGCAAAAATCCGTTTTTTTTTTGTCTGTTTTCTTTTCAGAAAATTGTAAACATTGATTCAATTAATAATGTCATATCATTACATTTAAATATATTTTTTTACGAAACGTGTGAACTACTCTATTTTAGCTCTAGCTTGCAAAAATTGTTATCAAAAATTGTTATCAAATTAAGTACCCAAGAACTTAATACTCCTCTATATCTTATAATAATCATTTATTTATTTTTATTCAACCAAGTACATAATGGGTGCGATTCACGAAGCAGTAAGTCAGAGGTTTCTAACCACGTTTAGCTTAACCACGTTTAGCTTATAGGGTGGTTTAACACGTAAAACAGGTATAGTTAAAAGTGGTTAAGCTATTAAACGTGGTTAGAAACCTGGCTAACTGCTTCATGAATCGCGTCCATTATAGATATAATTATATCATGAAATTTAGGTGAAACTAATGTAATATATACACGGCACAATCAGCATCATAATATATGCAGAATTGTGGTATTACATCCATAAGAAAAAAAAATATTTATTTAAAATTTAATAAAATATTAAAGTATATAATATTATGAATGATTAATATTGCCCAACATTTAAGCTTGTTATTAATACTTGGTACTTGAGCTGGTATTAAACGATACAAAATTTTTCTAATTATTATTGCATACATTTTTATTTTTCCTTACAAGAAAACTTAAGCTCCGGCCATTAATATTGTTTGTAAGGAAAAATTTTAAGCAAAATTGTATCGTGCAATGTACTGTAATGCAGGCTTTAAAAAAAGAACATCTTAGATTACAAAATTTAGCTGTTTCTTCGAACTTTTGAGTCAACCAAGTGTGACTTACATAAGCGTTTATTATTTTTGAATCGCTATTTTTAAAATTAAAGCCTGTATTACACCATACAATTTTTCGTTGCAAGAAAATTTCATCTCCATACAAAAAAATGGAGTTCTAGTTTTCTCGTAAGGAAAAATTGTATGTAATAGTTAGAAAAATTGTATCATGTAATACCGGCTTAAAATTACAAATTACAAAATTTATGAAAATTGTCCATTCAACTTTTTTGCTCAATTTTCTTAATGAAATACATTTTTGATGTACAGTCGTCACCTTGGAAAATTTTCCACTTGCAGCCTTGTTAATCAACATGCCCTGTGCTATTTTTACGAGGCATGGTTATAAAGAAGGCTGCAAAGGGAAGAGTGTTTTGTGTGTGTGTTAATATATTCTTTGTTCTAAAATGACGCGTCTTACCCATGTATTTTATGTGTGTATTTGGAATGAGATAAAATAAATAATTTGAAATTGAATTTGAATTTGTACCTCAATTAAGTATACGTCTCTAAAGAAAAGTTAATATAATTCCACTTGAACGATTTTATTACATGCAGGTTTAACTATTTATGTATTGATGTAGGTTAGGAAATAATAATTACATTATTTATATCTGTTAAACAGTATGTTATTTGATTGTAATTTTATAACATTAGAAATTATAGTAATTTTATTAGTTGGAAACTATAATGGTAAATCCATCATTATATAGTACACTATAATTATATGAAAGCTATATTTATTATATCATAATATATGGTTTAATTTCAATATTGTTCGATCGAAAGATTGTTACCATTTTTTGCTAAGAAAATTATTAGAATTATCGTAATTAAAAATATATATTTTTTTTAACCATACTTTTTTATACATATACCTTGCGATAAAATATATAATAATTTAATAATTTAAAAATTATTATTTATGTATAATTTTATCAATGTATTTGGAATTGAACGAATAATAATATATAATAATAAAATTAACCTTACATGCAATTGTAATGAGAAATATAATTAATATACGTATACTGTTTGAAAATAATATAAATAAATAGGAAAATGTAATTTAAAGTCAATGCAACATATTTCAAGTTCATTCATTTTCTACTAAAGGTCATTTTCTTATATTATAACAACAAAAATCGACGTTATATCTTTAAAGTATGTCTCTTGTTTCTTTCCGATCATTCCCAATGAACCACATGAGACAAGAGACTGACATAACTGGAAGTACTATAAAACATTTTACAAACTCATGTTTATAACAATCGCAAGTTCTGAGAAAAGTAATTGTTTCACACAGGGACGCGGTTTACAATACAAAAAATAATACAGCATGTGAATGAACATATACTAAATAATTTTACAATAATATATGTCATGAAAAATAATTAAAATCTTATTATATAATAATCATATATTTTAATTTCTATGATATACTTTATAGTAATGTTTTTATAATCAGTAATTTTATTATTAAAAATATGAATTAAAATTCCTCTAAAATTAAATTGTAAAGATATGCAATGTCACGCACGTATTTAACTTTCAAGAACACTCCGTGGAATTGTACGTAATTATCAAAATGAGATTAGTCACTTAACGAAAATTTCCCGACTCTCCCAGGGAAATCCACCTAGACAATCATTTAGCTCACAATATTATTGTTCTCTAAATTATTTCATAATATATGTCAAAAATTGCTCAATTATTCAACTAATTGAAGTGCATCGCCATTCGATTATTTTCATAACATAAATATTTTTTTAAATATAATTTTTATTATTCTGAATGTCAACTTCTTTAAAAAAGATAATTGTGCCTGTATAATTATAATCATAGAGTTATAAATAAGGGGCATTCACAAAGGCATGAGGATCGATTTAGGGCTCCCTAAATCCTGACATAAAAAGTGAGCTTTAAATCGAGCCTTAAGCCTTTGTGAATGCTCCTTTATATTGACGAAAATTTATTCAATACAAACTCTTTAATTTAATGTAAATAAACATGCTTAAATTCTCTTTAAATTATAAATATATATAGTAAATTAATTTGCTTTAAAATTAAGTCTTCTAGATATTAATGAAATATTGAATCGATGTATATAAGGTGATTTTTTTTTAGCATGAATTAATTTAACAATAAAAAAATCACAAGCAACATTGCATATTTTTTATTGATTTATTGATTATAGACTTACACAATATAATCTAATATGTGCAGATAATGAACTCATGCAATGTTAACATTGAAGTTGTAAAATTATATAATAAATTTGAAAGTTAGATTATTTTGATGACCATTATTCAGATTATTGTGCAAAAATATTTGCATGAAAAGAATTAAATTTCCTTTATGTTAATTTTTAATACTTCGCTTTATTATGCTAATGTTCTCAATTGGATAATGTGTACTCATGTAAATCATGTAATTTTACTCGTTGAGTTAAACATATGAATTATTTTTGTGTGATAATAAATTTTATGGTATTTTTCTATTACTATATTGATTAGCAAATTACTTGCGATTTTGTAAATTAGTAATATTACGCTTAATAGCACATGTTTCTTAAAAACACGAAGACATAATAAAAGGCATTCACAAAGTCTTAAGGCCACATTTAAGGCTCGATAATTTAAAGCTTGATTTTAGACGTGTTTTTTAGACCCGAAATTTCTGGTCTTAAATTATTGAGCCTTAAGGTGGATTCACATGGCGATTTTTACCACGCGACGCGAATAATGCGCACTTGCTGTAAACATCAATTGGCGGCCATATTGGGCGATTAAAAGAAAAAGAGCATCGTAATTAACGCGATTACCGGCGAATTCGCCGCCGCATAGGATTTCACAGCTTTTACGTTAAAATAGCGTAGCATCGCCGTTGTCGCCATCTGAATCCGCCTTTAAATGTGGCCTTAAGGCTTTTTGAATGCCCCTTAATAAGACAAATCTGTAAAAATGTTAAACCATTATCAACAAAAATCGTAGCTTTTGTCTTTTAAATGACAGCAGAAATCAGTAGCGTTGCACTTTTTATCAAGATGTTATTATTAAAAAGTGGGTGCTGATGAAAAAAGTGTAACTGCCCATCTTTGTATTCTTTCCACTTGCACGTGAAAGAGGAACTCATAGAACCCCTCTATATATTCACTGATGGTATTATAAAAATCATAATAAAAAATTATGCACGTATAATAATTATTAGGGCCCGAATCTTCAGTTTTATAAACAAGTATGTATGCTACATTGAATCTGACATCAAAAATAGTTCACGAATCACGAAATTTCATTGACCAAAATGGAAAAATAATATTAATTGGACTGGAAAAAATTATTTTAAAAAATAAGAAATGTGTTAGTTTATTCATGTTTTTTTTTTTAATAAAATCCAGTTTTGATAAATTGAACTAGATCGAGTGCTGGAAAAACAAACTTTGAAAAAACTAGAAATCCGGTCCCTAATAAAACGCGAACTTCAGAAAACCACATAACTTTACCTTACAAGGTAGAGGAGAAGTTGTTTTGGAGGAATGTACGGATTTCCGGTGTTATCTCCAGAAGGGTCCGGCATGCCTGGCGCCGAAAGGTGGCGCCTTCTTGCAATTGGCACCATCAGACTGTTAGCTGGCGCCTTGACTGGTGGCTTTCGTGGCGTTAAACTGGCGCCTGCTAGTCGCTCAGCTAACGCCAGAGCCTCGCGAATACCGTTCATATTAGATAATGGAGATTCTTGCTTCAGCATTGTCACTTTGTTTATTTATAACAGTTATTAATTTATATAATCATAATAAATAAAAATATAACTTTTCACTTTTTTGTGTATTAGATTCCTCATAGACTGTTTGCTATTTTTGATTTATTGTTTATAATCATGAGGAAAATACAAAAAAAAAATTAATTTATATAAAAATAATTTTATAATTAAAAATATCCAATGTTTCACATGAAAATTATGCACTTTTTGTAAATTAGAATCCTCATAGACTTTTTGGTGTCTTTGATTTATTGTTTATAATCATGAGAAAAATATAAATTAAAAAAAAATTATATAATTAAAAAATTATACTACACGTATCCTTTCAGTATTTCATAATAATAAACGCTGCAGCACTTTAATGCACCGATGCACACTACCTGCACTGCACTGATGCACTTTGACTGCACACTGCACAGAGTTTAGTAAGCAACTAAAGTTTTCTCTAACACAACTCGTATATATAAAATTTTAATATTATTATGCAACCTTGTCCTTAACTTTTTTTTTTATAAAAATAAAGGAGGGGGGAAGAGTGAATGATTTTTTTTATTCTATTCTAAGCTGTTGTGTTTTTATTTCACGGTCATAGCCTTCTAATCTTAATATCCTTGATATTAATATAAGAATATATTTTTAATATAAATCAAATCATCTTAATGCAAGGGAAAAATATTAATTTATAATTAAACTTATATGATATAAAATAATGATTTTTCTTTACTAGATTATGTAGTGTATATACTTTATTCAAGGATTTTTATATAACTTTTGCAAGGGTAAAGGGTATATATGTTATAATAATATATAAAATGTTCTGTAATATTATATATATTTTTTATTCTTATTTAATTATATCAATTGTATAATATCAATATTGTATGTTTATATTACATAACTTGTGTAAAAAAAAAAGGTTGTTCTATAATTGTGCAGTTAATGAACAATATGACGTACCTTATATAATTATTATAGAACTGCACATGAAATTCACATTATTAGTCCTTTATTTTATTTTTTTTTTTTTGCATATTTATTTTTCCATTTTTCATACAAATAGAAAAAAAAAATGCTTTATAGTGATTTTGTAGTCTATAAAAAAATTACCAAAAGTTAAGACGCATTTCCTAAAAAAAAAAAAAATAATAATAATAATAAAAAGTAAAAACGTCTATTGAATTTTTGTATATAAGAAAATTAGTTTAATTATAATACCAGTATTAAACCAGTATTAGTATGTATTAAAAATGAAAAAAAAAAAAATTAATTTATTATTAATTTTCCAATGTGTAATTCTTTATAATACTTATAAATAATGTAATATTTATACTATTGCTATTATATTACATAATGCATGTTTTGCTACATATTTTTTTTTATATTTTATTATTTGCACTATTATAACTTAAACATTTTATTATTTTATTCTTTTTTCTGCTTATTCATACTTAATTATTTGCAGCATAAATTATTAATGCATCATGAAGATAATATTTAAATTTCAAATTTATATTTAACACTTGACATATCGTTTCATTTTCCACACATTTTTTTTAATTGGGTCTTTAAAAAGAGCTTTTAGAGAGAGATTTTAGCCAACAAAATTTTATTACTAAATTTGATTATATTTGATATCTTAAATGGAGTACCGACCTCAATTTTTTTTATTGCAGAAATGAATAGAGGGTGCAAAGTTATGCTACTCTGATTTTTTTCAGATTTTTTAGAGCCCGGCAACTATTTTTTAAAAATTATTAAAAGTGCAAAAAAAGTGCCGCCTCTCTTAATAAAAAATAGGACCCAAAAGAGACGTGGATTCGAACCCGACCTCGCCAAAACTTTTTAGCAATACTTCCCGGTCCCTAAAAAATCTGAAAAAATCAGAGTAACATAACTTTTCATCCTCTATCCATTTCTGCTATAAAAATTTTGAGGTCTATACTCCATTTTAGTACTTATTCGAGTACCATAAATCTTTTTTTTTTCTTTAAATCAAAACCTTCCCTAGTTGAAAAATTTCATCTTCAACTCATCCTTTACACATTTAAACCTAATCTGTAATCTCTTTACCTCTAAAACACATCTTATTTCCTCTTCGCTCAAAATGAGGATGAAATGAAGACAATATTTCTAACAATGCTCAAGAAGAGGAAAAAATACATCATAATCTCGTATTTTTGCCTCTTTTTTTCTCTATAATGGTGCAAAAGAAGAGGAAATTAGACGAGAAGAGAGCTTAATAGTGAAGAAAATATGAAATTTATTTCAACTCGGGTCAATCTGCTATTTTTTTTCTATCCTTAATTTTTTGTATAAATACCCTTAAATATATCAATATTAAATAATAAATAAAATTAAAAAAACAAACTATCCCTGAAAGTACAAACATTGAGGGTCACATCAACAATATATATTACAACAATAAAACTTACTATAAGGTTACGAAATAAAGGATATCCTACTATATTTATAAAAAAAAAAATTGGTTCCTGTTACATTTTTAACTTTATTACAATTCCGCGTGCATCTGAATAACTCTAAAAAAAAATGAAGGGAAGGTCAAAAAACTAAAGATATGTTAAAAAGATATATTATATGATCGCATATATAACAGGTATATAAGTAAGTAGTTAACCATGACATATATATAATAAGTATCCTTCCTCAATAGGTTCATGAACGAGCATGTGCATTTTATATATCTATAGGGTCGGACTGGGCTCAAAGGGCCTACTTATCAAACAAGAGTACGGACCCATATCAAGGGCCTACTTGACCCTGTGGGGGTCTACTTTTAACGTTGTAGGGGTCTCCCAGCCGAGAGGGCCTACTGAGCGATCGCTCACCAACTCTTATGGCCAGTCCGAGCCTGCGTGATGCAGATATCTTTTTTTTTTTTCTATGTATAATAATTATAATATCGAGCATGAGAAATTATAATGACCTCTGTGAAGGTCACAGTTCATGGTGACTTATTTATATATTTAATTAACATGTCTTCGTAATGTCATTCTTGATGATACAATTTGTTTTTAAATTGTTAAGTCATTGATTATGTATTGTTTATTTTTTATATTATTGTGTTATAATAAATTTAATTAGAGGATATAGCCATTTAATTATAATATAATGATTTATGTTATGTCACCATGAAATTGATGTTTGCGCATTATTTTTCGATAACTTTAAAATATTAAAATAAAGGGGAAGAAATTTATTATAATAAGTAACCTGATCATGAAATGATATTTTATATTATACACATTATATAATTATACATGGGATTTTGATTTTAAGTTTCTGATTTTTTTTTTTTAGTGATTTTTAGATTCTGAAGCGAAGAAGTGATCAAAATTTGACCAAAACATGCACCACAGCCCCATGTATATTTCTTTCGTTTAATATATCTAAAAAATAAAGTACATTCTATTTTGTTTTATTTTTTCACCTAATATTATAATGTCATTATTAATGGCACCATCTAGTATTGTTTATTTTTTATAACATTGTAATGAAAAATAAATTTAATTAGGGAGATATAGCCCTTAATTATAAAAAAATGATTAATGTTATATCCGATGTTTGCGCATTATTTTTTATTGTAAAACTCTAGAATATTTTATTTAGTATTTTTGCATCTAAAAATATAAGAAAAATTAGTAAAATTGATGAGCGAAGCCTGATTATTTAAAATTACATAAAAATAATATAATTTAATAATATAATCATTGAATTTATCTGCGTGGATTTTTTTTATTGCAGAAATTAATAGAGTGCAACAAATCGTGTTTCTCACAAAAATTACATCATATTTTGTTTTATATTTTTCACCATAAAGCTTAATAAATATTATCACACAAATTTTGCATACAATTTTTCTTTTTTACAAGAAAATGTAATTTTCACAGGTTGAAAATTTCTTGTAAAGAAAAATCGCTACATGCAACAAGTAAAACAATTGTATCGTTTCAGCTTAATAATTATAAATAGTAATGACAGGGAACAGATTATTCCCTGGTAATGGCATTGGTTTGTTAAAATTTCCAGAGTGATTTTTACAACTATAAGAACAGTCTCCACTGCGCAGTACGATAGTTGAAAAATTACGTCTTCAACTTATCTTTTACACGTCTAAACCTAATTTTTTTACCACTAAAACACATCTTATTTCCTCTTCGCTCAAAGTAAGGATGAAATGAAGACAATATTTCTAAAATTTTATGCTCAAGAAGAGAAAAAAAGACGTAATATTTTTCACTGTTTTTTCCTCTAAAATGGTGCAAAAGAAGAGAAAATTAGACGAGAGGAGAGCAAATAAAATATTAAATTTATTTCAGCTCGGGTATGATTTACATATAAAATGCTGAAATATAGATTTTAGCCCACAAATTTTTAATGCAAATTTATTTCTCGATTTAGCTTTGAAATCGAGTAATAGAATTTTCTAGGCTGAACTTCATATATATTATATACAAATATGAAATTCCTTTATTGTTTAGTAATATTTCATCATTCGACTCAGATAAGTTAATATCTTTGATAAACAAAAAATGTTGTCATGTTCTTTATACTTCCTTCCACTCTTCGTTCTCAGTTACACAAAATTTCCGTTGTTTATTTTAAAAGATTGAAATAGCGACAAACGACGTCAATACTTGTTGGGTAATTTTGGTCTGTTGACCTATAATTGGTAGTAAAAACATTTTTTGAAAAGTAGACATTTCAAAATTGATGAATTTGTGTGTGGTTTCCCAGGCTTTAGACGTCACTTTGGTCTATTAAGAAAAAGTATAGAGATGTCGGTCCTCACTGGGATTTTCCACGGTTCCCTCAGTCTCACCTCAGCGAATGCTGTGACGCGTAACAGAGGCCGTGGCCACCATCTTTTACATCCCTTATCCCTGTATCCATTACCCCGCCGCGAGCTGTAAGCTCATAGGGGTGCCATGTATCCTTTAAAATAATAATAATCAATTTGTTTTTTTACTGTATTTGTTAATTTATATAATATTGAGTAGGCAAAACAAGAAGATTAAAATATAACACAATTTCTCATTTTTTTTTAAATATATATTTGGGAAGGTAAAAATTGCCCTTATTGGTCAGTTTTCAATATAATATGTGATGATGAGAAATCTAAATATCCTTCTCGAAAATCCTTCGAGAATCGCATAATCCGGCCACTATAATATTTTATAAACATTTTATCATCTATAGTTCTTGATTTCCAAATATTATACATAACCGATATTTTATTGAAAACATTGCATTATTTTTGTCGCATGGGAGAAAAAATCCCACGAGTAAACGGTCTAGTTCTCAAATCCTGGTAATATTATAATAATTCAGTTAGCGGGAAATTATCTAGCATGATCATGTTGGCACCCAGGAGGTATGAGCGCGCGTGTGTATCGCCGGGGTAGGCGCAGATCCAGGTGGGTGGCTTGGGGGTCTGCAGCCCCCTCCCCCGAAATTTTGGATTAAACATGAGCAATATAGGCATTTCCTCCCCTCCAATTTTTTTTAACATTGGCCTTATGGAGGATCATTATTAAAATTGCAACAAAATCGTGATGGTATTATAGGCTGCATGCCCATATATATAGCTCATTATTTATATAATATAAATATACCACATATTTATATTGTATATTTATTAAAGAATTTAATATAATATAACTATATATGTAATATATATATACATCCTTATAACTACCTGTATATCCGGACCTATTATAGCTATAACTTTTGAACTGTGTGTAGATTTTCTGCACTCCATTATAGTCCCTTAATATGCATCGACCCGATAGCTGCATATAAGGTGTATCGAGTGCAGAGTGTGAACATTATTGGCCGCGGGGCTGGATGTAACTTTTAATTGCCAGGTGTTTAATTATATATATTGAGAGCGTCTGTGATGATCGCAAGCGTGTGCGCGCATGTTGGTCGGGTACGTTAATTAATTGTTCCGAACACCTTGTGAAGTTTTTCGTATCGTTTAATTTATCTTAAATTAATATACATAGCTCTAGAATTTCGAATTCCAAGACGCTATGTAATATATTACATATAGCGTATATAATTACATAAAATAAAATATTTTTAAATTAAATATGTATATAATAATTAGGTCTTCTGAAAACAGATGTCGCAAGTATATTATTTCTTCGTGTTCAAAGTTGAAGCAAAGTGCTCAAAAGATGGCAGCACTATTAACTCTAGAGCGACCGCAATTTTTGACCCCGCGAAGTCACGAATATCACGTGACACACACTTGACTCACACACGTGACCGCACGGTAGTGAATGGATAACGATTTAGGTAATTTTTAGGGCAACTTAAGTGAGCCATAAATCTTCTGCTACATGTGATTCAAATAGACCTCAAGCTATATATATAATAATATATAATTGATATAATTGATTTCGTGATCTCGTCGATTAAATTTCCTTTAGAAATATATATTATATTATAATATTAATATATACATTATAATATATAAATATATATTATGTAATTTTATATGGTAATTTTTAGTTATGTAAATTATATATATCATATTAATACTTGACAATATTTATTATTATAAAAAATATATTATGTAAGAAATATAATTTAGTATTTTAAACAACTTTTTTATTATTTGTTCTAAAACTATATATTATATACTTAATTAATTTCTTATTGTTTTGCGCAAATTCTTAATTATTTTCTCAATTTTGAGAGGGAGAGAGAGAGAGAGAGCACTATATGCAGCAGGCACCTAAATTAATTTAACTATAATCACAAATAATTGTCATAATTAAGGTAAAGATAACACGGATCAGCTGGCCCAATGCTAAAAAAATCCCATTCATAAAAATTATGAAAAAAATTTATAATGTTCTCCTTAACATACCTTATCAGTAGGTAAAATATCAGGTATACAAAAACGAGCTAGTTTTTGAGTTATTAATTTTTAAAGTTGACTTATTTAACATGGAAGTTCCATTTCTCCATGTTAAATTAGAAAACTTTAAAAATTAATTACTCGAAAACTAGCTCGTATTTGTATATACCTGATATTTTACCTACTGATAGGGGATGCAGAGGAGAACATTTTAAATTTTTTTCATAATTTTTATGAATGGAATTTTTTTTAGCATTGGGTCAGCTGATCCGTATTATCTCTACCTTAAATACTTATTGAAAGTTCTGTGAGTTAAGTTGGCACCCTTGAATCCTTAATAAAATGGATATAGACTGGACGCCTATTAACGCCTCCAGGGGGCGTGGCCGCAATTTCAATAATTATTTAAAAATAGTTCTGGGTCTCAAAAAAATCTGAAAAAATTCAGAGTACAATAATATTTATTTGGTACCCTCTATTCATTTCTCCAATAAAAAAATTTCATGCAGGTTGTTCATTAAGGGGCTCTATACTTATAGTTATACCATGGGCTATATATATATATATATATATATATATATATATATATATATATATATATATATATATATATATATACATATATATATAGTTCTGTGATCCCATACATGGTTCTTAATTAAAATATACAATCAATATTGCAGTCACCGACCGAAAAAGCAGGTGCTTAAGGTGTTAATTAAATTAGTGTAATATTAATTATTATAAACAAACACAAACTTTTTAGCGTGTCGTGTCTAGCTGCATGCACGTTCCTTCTGAAATGAAAGTTTCAGAAAATTTATATCGTAATTTTGTTTAATATACGGTTCAAGAAAATTTGAAGACATTTTTTTATTGCATTGCGCCTCGATCCCTATAGAGTTGTTTGCTGTTTTTGTTTACGAGGAAAAATAGCATGGCAGGTATACGGACGGTCAGGAGGGTAGAAAAGAGAAAGTGGAGGCCCATTTACTATGGCATTAGATGGGAGAAATGACAAAAAAAAAAAAATAAAATAGTTTTGATTGTTCTATAGTGATGGGATTTTTTTTATACTATCTATCATTTATTGGTGTATTTTACAATTTTTTAAAACTGATTTATTTTGTTTCATAGAGTGACAAAAAATCAATATGTAATTTTTTTATATACTAGTCTGTGCATTCTGGTCCTCCATAGGGCAGCCTAACTTACAGGGGCATGACGTCAGCGCAATCAACTCTATAGCTCAATCGATTTTTTTAACGTATTTTCGTTTTTGTTTTCTTGTTTTTTATTATAAATTATAATTATTATATACAACATGCAAATTACTGATATCTTTCCCTCCCTCTCTCCATTTCCTCCTACAAATTTCGCCTTGTTGTTAGGCAATTTGTTCGTCTCAAAAACATTTGTTCAACTTATTAACAATTTTATCACACAAGTCACAAGTGGATAATTTTATACACACAGTCACATTATGTAGCAAACTTTATGTATATACTGTAATTGTATTAACTGCTAGTGTATAAATAGCTCAATATACACAGACACATAGCACACAATACGTTCACATGACGGTGTTTAATACGTATTCGTTGACGACGCCACATAAGAATAACATTATCCGTTGTCAACGAATACGTATTAAACACTGTCATGTAAACGTATAGTGAATATATAGGACTATATTTTTGAGGCATCGATTTTAATAATTATTTTAGATCACAATTTTTAAAAGACTAAAAATTTAAAGACTATAATATTTTAATTTAAAGGTTTTTGAAAAAAGGAAAAGTTTAAATTTCGAGAATTTTTTAAAACTTTATCATATTATAAATAATAACATATTAATGTGGTTTGAGTTGGTAGTTTTCTCACCACAGCTCCATTTCTAGTTTATGTCCATTACGCTCCATGTTAAACTTGAACTTAATTAAGTTTTTACAAAATTGGCCATGTACACGTGTACCAACGTTCAAATATATACATGTAAATTTAAAATACTCTTTGGTTTGTGTTTTTTTGGTACACGAAACATTCATTACACCGACCTCAATAACAGAAATCTCAACAGTTTTTTTTTCTTAAATGTGAGGTTCTAATTGTCCACCTCATTGAAATGTTGAGGGCCCCGCTCCTCGAGGTTTTTGGCAAGATTCCTTGGCCCGAGTTTTGTTTACCCAGGTCACGTGACCGGGCAGGTCGCCCAGAGGTGAGGGGTCGTGTACGCATCACTTCATGGGAGGTTATTTATATCGAAGAGAATTTTCGAATAAATCTCACTTTCGCAATGACAATTTGCAGGCAATTTTTTATTGCATATTTTAGGTAGAGAACCAAGGACCTCCAGTACTATTTTGTCAACAATTTTAAGATGAAACCTCTATATAACTCTCTTAAAATCGTGCTGCAAAATACTATGATGTTATACAATGGACAATATACATGAAAAAAAAAAAAAATTTATTGCAGAAATGAATAGAGGGTACCAAATTATGCTACTCTGAATTTTTTCAGATTTTTTTGAGACCCGGTAATATTTTTAAATAATTATTGAAAGTTCTGTAAATTAAGTTGGCACCCCTGAATCCTTAATAAAAGGATAGAGATTGGACGCCTATTGACGCCTCCAGGGGGCGTGGCAGCACATTCAATAATTATTTAAAAATAGTTCTGGGTCTCAAAAAAATCTGAAAAAATTCAGAGTAGCATAATTTGGTACCCTCTATTCATTTCTGCAACTAAATTTTTCCATAATGTATGTTTGTCCATTGACTACAGACCTCAATTTTTTTAAATCACAGAAACGAATATAGGGTGCAAAGTTTCATATTTACATGAATTTGTCGTCACTGCACTTTTGCAGTTATAAGTTTTAAAATAACTGAAAAAAAAAGTATATAAAATCACCATAGACTGGTGCTCACAACGCACACAAACAAAGCTGAGATAACTTTCGTGGTGTTACGAGGTGTACATTTTCAAATACTTCTTTCATTTTTATGTCCTCAAAACTGCTGGTCTTAATTTAACGATTAATCTCAGTTACTGCTGGAGTCAAAGAATATTTTTTTACGACAAAATCGAATGAAATAATTTTAAAAAAAATTATATGTTTTAAACCTAATCACTTATCATGGTTTTCTTACAACAGCTCTGTTTCTGGTTTCGGTCCATAAGGCTAATTTTAAACTTCTAATTCAGTTTTCACAAAACTGATAAGACAGATTCGCTTCAAAATTTGTATACCACCTATTGATGGTGAGTTCTAAGTCCCCTGCAAGTCTTGTTGCATTCAGGCACGCCGATTGCGAGATCTCAACCTACTGAGATTCATCTTTAATATTTTATAATTTTATTTTTTATCGATAAAACTTGATATTAGTTTCTCTGTCTTGCATTCCAACCAGCTTACATTTCACAATTCGCGAACGCAACCAAATTCAGCCCTCTAGCGGCCAAAAGTGTGAACTACTAGAATGCGGCTAGCTGTTCATAACAGTATAGGAACAACATACCATTCCTGAGTTAATTTACGTGATTATATAATATTATCCACTTGCAAATTTTTAATTATCATAATAAAGTTAAATATTAGTCTTAATAAATAAAATAACAGATAAATGTGACCATACACCGTGTCATTTGCTTTAAATAGAGTCTTGCGCGCCGCGCGTGGTATATATGCAAATATGTATATGTCGATCAATATGATATTAAATTATTGTTAATTTTTCTTACTGATTGGGATAAAATTATGAAATTAATTTTCAAGGTGTAATCGACCCTAATAAAAACTTGGAAATAATTTTAGATTTTCTCCCCGACGCACCCCTGAGGGTAGAGAACTACCCCGAAAAACAATCTTCCTTAAAAATTGTGCTAAAATTATGAAATTAATTTTCAAGGGGCAATCGACCCTACTGAACTCGGAAATAATTTTAGATTTTCTCCCCGACGCACCCCTGAGGGTGGAGAACTACCCCGAAAAACAATCTTCCTTAAAAATTGTGCTAAAATTATGAAATTAATTTTCAAGGGGCAATCGACCCTACTGAACTCGGAAATAATTTTAGATTTTCTCCCCGACGCACCCCTGAGGGTGGAGAACTACCCCGAAAAACAATCTTCCTTAAAAATTGTGCTAAAATTATGAAATTAATTTTCAAGGGGTAATCGACCTTCTTGAACTCGGAAATAATTTTAGATTTTCTCCCCGACGCACCCCTGAGGGTGGAGAACTACCCCGAAAAACAATTTTCCTTAAAAATTGTGCTAAAAGTATGAAATTAATTTTCAAGGGGTAATCGACCTTCCTGAACTCGGAAATAATTTTAGATTTTCTCCCCGACGCACCCCTGAGGGTGAAGAACTACCCCGAAAATCAATTTTCCTTAAAAATTGGGCTAAAATTATGAAATTAATTTTCAAGGGGTAATCGACCCTACTGAAGTCGGAAATAATTTTAAATTTTCTCCCTGACGCACCCCTGAGGGTGGAGACCTACCCCTAAAATCCATTTTCCTTAAAAATTGTGCTAAAATAAAACAATTAAATTTTCAAGTGTTTATTAACCCCTCTGAAACACGGAAATAAATTTAGACTTTTTCCCCGACGCAACCCTGAGGGTCAACGGCTACCCACCATATCCTCTTCTTTCTTAATAATCGAGTTGAAATTGTGAATTAAATTTTTATTCGGGATTTATCGAAATTTTTCAGAGAAAAAGTATCCCAGACACTTCTTCACTTGCAGTATGATGATGGTTTCACTCAATGTGTTCAGCACCGTTAATTGGCGTGATGGCACATGTTGGTCCGCTCAACGAGGCTATGTGTGTAGGTGCATGGCCTCTAACATCTGAGTTGTGACCAATTCCATGCAACGTCTTATCTCCCCACTTTCTGTTCGTCAATTGGTCTCAAATCTCTTCTTGTAAACCTTTTGCTTCAGAAAGAGATTTGAGACCATTGACGAGCTGAAAGTGATAGACGTTATGTGGAATTGATGGTCACACCTCAGTTGTTAATTAAAGTCACACATAGCCTCATTGTGCAAAGTGCAGACCCCAACATGAGCCTTCACGCCATGTAATTATTATAACGGTGGACATCCATCATCACACTGCAAGTAAAGAGGCGAGTCTGATATATTTTTTTTCTATGAAAAATTACGATAAATCCCAAAAAAAATTTAATTCACAATTTCAACTCGATTATTAAGAAAGAAGGATATGGTGGGTAGCCGTTTACCCTCAGGGTTGCGTCGGAGAGAAAATCTAAAATAATTTCCGACTTCAGTAGGGTCGATTACCCCTTGAAAATTAATTTCATAATTCTAGCATATTTTTTAAGAAAAATTGATTTTCGGGGTAGTTTTCCACCCTCAGGGGTGCGTCGGGAAGAAAATTTAAAATTATTTCCGAGTTCAGGAGGGTCAATTACCTCTTGAAAATTAATTTCATAATTTTAACACAATTTTTAAGGAAAGTGGATTTTAGGGATAGGTCTCCACCCTCAGGGGTGCGTCAGGGAGAAAATTTAAAATTATTTCCGACTTCAGTAGGGTCGATTACCCCTTGAAAATTAATTTCATAATTTTAGCACAATTTTTAAGGAAAGTGGATTTTAAGAGTAGTTCTCCACCCTCAGGGGTGCGTCGGGGAGAAAATTTAAAATTATTTCCGAGTTCAAGAGGGTCACTTACCTCTTGAAAATTAATTTCATAATTTTAACACAATTTTTAAGGAAAGTGGATTTTAGGGGTAGGTCTCCACCCTCAGGGGTGCGTCAGGGAGAAAATTCAAAATTATTTCCGACTTCAGTAGGGTTGATTACCCCTTGAAAATTAATTTCAAAATTTTAGCACAATTTTTAAGGAAAGTGGATTTTAGGAGTAGTTCTCCACCCTCAGGGGTGCGTCGGGGAGAAAATTTAAAATTATTTCCGAGTTCAAGAGGGTCACTTACCTCTTGAAAATTAATTTCATAATTTTAACACAATTTTTAAGGAAAGTGGATTTTAGGGGTAGGTCTCCACCCTCAGGGGTGCGTCAGGGAGAAAATTTAAAATTATTTCCGACTTCAGTAGGGTCGATTACCCCTTGAAAATTAATTTCATAATTTAGCACAATTTTTAAGGAAAGTGGATTTTAGGGGTAGTTCTCCACCCTCAGGGGTGCGTCGGGGAGAAAATTTAAAATTAGTTCCGAGTTCAGGAGGGTCAATTACCTCTTGAAAATTAATTTCATAATTTTAGCACAATTTTTAAGGAAAGTGGATTTTAGGGGTAGGTTTTCACCCTCAGGGGTGCGTCAGGGAGAAAATATAATATTTTTTTCTAATTTAGGAAGGTCGATTACCCCTTGAAAATTAATTTCATAATTTTAGCACAATTTTTAAGGAAAGTGGATTTTAGGGGTAGTTCTCCACCCTCAGGGGTGCGTCGGGGAGAAAATCTAAAATTATTTCCTAGTTTAGGAGGGTCGATTACCCCTTGAAAATTAAGTTTTATAATTTTAGCTCGTTTATTAAAAAAGTGGAAAATACTAATAGGTCTGAATAACGGGGTACTCCAGGGGTGTGCGTGGTAGAGGTGGTGCCACGGGGGTGTGGTAATGAATCTGTATTAATTAATTATTTCAGAGGTGTAAATTAATTACCTATTGTATGAAATTTTCTACATAAAATTCTTATAAATTTTCAAATTGTTACATATATCTCGGTCATATTCATTGGAAAAACTTTTCGTATTTCCTATGGGGGAAAAAAAAACACCCCTGAAAAGGCTGAAAGGGGTGTGATTGGCTCCAATAATATTGAAAAGCCACTAAATTTAATTTGACAGCTGGTGCGTCAAATTTTACGTTTGTATGTAAGCTTCTAATCGCACATTATCAAATTATTAACCTGCTTTTCATACTCCATATTTCTTTCGAGCCGCATTACGTCCGCCATTTTGTGACGTCATCACTCTGCAGACAGCACCGCCATCGGTCATTTCGTTCGAGATTCGGAAGCTTCAGTTGATATAGCAGCATACATATGGTATCTGTTCTTTATTGGTTATTTACTTGAAGGCTTCTGCTTTCGTAGCAAGAAAAAAAAAAAGACGTTGTTGATTTTTCAATGCCACAACTTGTGTATGTACTGTACACCTCTGTACAGCACGAAATTTACTCCTGCCTCACTTGCTAGAGCTGCAGCTACAATAGACAGGGGGATGCAAATTTGGAATTTTGGGTGCCTTGAGATAAGAGGAGAATCTAAACTATCAATATCAGAAAACTTTTGGTTCACCATAAACTGCGTGGTAATGCTTGCAAATTAACAAAGCAGGAGTATTATAATTATAACGTTCGTGGTTTTACAAGCTGTACTTTATTTATTAAATGAGATATTAGAATGTGAAAATTTTTGTGGCTTAATCAAAAGAAAAGGTAAAAATATGGTATTGTGAATTTTTGCAGATTTTTTTGAGACTGCGGGAACTATTTTTAAACAAATGATTGAAAGTCTATTTTATGACGTCACGGGCGGCACTGCCCTATCCTTTTTCTTAAGGAATGCCGCCCGTGACGTCATCAAAATAGACCTTCAATATTTTTTTAAAAATAGTTCCTGGTCTCAAAAAAATCTGCAAAAATTCACAGTACCTAGCTGCATATTTTTACCTCTTCTTTTGATTAATTAAGCCACTAAAATTTTGACATTGTAATATCCCATTTGACATCCATTTCTTATTTTTTTTTTTGTATTATTCATTTACAAAATTGTACGCGACACATTGTGATTATAAATCTAATAATAAAAAAACACTTTTTTTTTATTTAAATCGCATACATTTAAGTTTTTATCTGTATATAATTCCTCGTCACAAAAGAAGCAAGAAAAACGCATGCAAGTTTACAACAAGCTACAACAGTAATTTATCATGTATGCAGTGTTAATGTATTATATATACATTAATGTATTATATATACTTATTAATTTGTAATAAAATATATCAAAAGTAATTGCATGAATTTTTTTTAATCGACTTAACTTAAAATCCCTTAACTGTTTATTGACCTTTGGAGTGCGGTTTTTTTTTTATTGCTTATAAAGTTTTAACCTAAAAAATTATAATACTTCGATTTAAATTAAGAAATTTTTAATTTTATTAAGCAGGGGCAAAGTCTTAAGGCCACAATTAAGGCTCAATAATTTAAGACCAGAAATTTTGGGTCTAAAAAACACGTCTAAAATCAAGCTTTAAATTATCGAGCCTTAAATGTGGCCTTAAGACTTTGTGGTGAATGTTCACTCTATGTGTATAGGCTCCTTAGCCTTTTATATTCACCAATTTGGGTTATTATGTTGTTGCTATTATTTATTTTTTTCCCTATTCCCTACAATGTAATTTATCCCAAATAAACAAATATTATTATTATTATTATTATTTGTGAATGCCCCTTTATTTTGAACTGTACATCACATGGTGCAAATTATGTATAAATCAATAAACAAATTAGAGTATTTTGTATTTTTGAAGTCACAATTTTCTATAATCTGCTACATATTTTGCAAATTTTTGTTGCACAATAATTTTTCTGCACGAAGTCTTTCAGCCAACATTGTGAACGTTGGGAAAGGGAAAGTTACGACGAGTTAAGTGGGCCAAGACGATCAAGTGGGGTCACTCTTGCCAAGGTCAACCGAAATAGCAACTGCAGCAGCCAAATACATTCTCACTTAATTGCATTGTGCACCACCGCAGCGCCGTGTGCATTATAATGCAATGTAACCTAAATATCTTCACTTTAGAAATTTAAAATTAAATTTTGGCAACGAAATTATAATTATAAACGTTGAAATATTTCACCATTTCATTTATTTTTTAAATACATGTACATGCAACATTTTTAGGGAATGACATTATTTAGATGCAGTTTTTAAATTAATGATGTAATTTTAAAAAAGTAGAACTGTTTTGAAATAAGAAGAGGTGAGTGGGCATGGGTTATAAAAATAACAGTAAACGCAGAGACTTGAAATTAACACAATTTTTAGAATAAAATTATTAATTATTATATTTTTAGTATTATAAGAAAAATATCTGGATATAACAATGAAGTAATTATCAATAAGGACTTGATTATAAGATCTAATTATTAAGTTGTCAAAAAAATGCAAATTTAATTTGTCATTTAAAAACCATCTTTTTTTTAATGTTCTTTTTGAAGCATAAAACTGAAAATTTACATGCTATTATGGACACGATATTTAATTTATTTGTTATTTTTGTTTATTAAAACTAGAATGATTTATAAAAATACAATTTTACTCTAAGATAATTCATCATTTATTTCAGATTTTGTATTGAAATTTTGCAAGTTATAATTTTAAAAAATGATCCTAATGAAAAATGTTTGAAAAAGGAATACCAAAAAGGACTTAAATTTGTTCATTTTTAGAATAATTATTTATCATAAAATTAAAATATATATTTTAAAATTAGGACAATCATTTGCAAGGTTATTTTTAAGGTCCTCTAATTTTTTTATGCAAATCTAACCTAAATAACAATTCCTTCATCTCAGATATATAATTTTAAAATAAGACAATATGAGACATGCTTAGAATTGAAATCCCCTCTCATTACATATCTAAATGATGTCATTCCTTCTTAAGGTTAAAATAATTATTAATTTCATTGAAAAAAACTTACCTTTATAGTTATAACAATAAAAATTTCTTTGAAGACCTTGTTTTAAATAATGTCAATGCACTTATTAACAATTAAAAATACAACAATTGAATTTAACACACAACTATCCACATTTTTTTTTTATTAATTTCTACACTAAAGAAACTGATGCTACACGAAAGTATAGACAGATAAGAACTGCAGTGTTTGATTCACACGTGTATCAAGCCAGACGGCTAGCGCGGTATGAGAGCCGCTACCACACTCAAAAGAATCACGTGATAAAGGAGTGACCGCCGCCGCAAAGTTCGCTAACTTTAAAGCATTTGTTACATGGAACCGAATTAGCTAGGCGAGGACGTTTTTTTATATAAAATTGTAGTGGGGATTTTGTTGTGAAATGTTTTGTAATCCTGCCAATGATGATGTGTTTTATAAATAAAGTTTATAATGTGTTACTAAATTGAGTGAAAAATAAGATTAACATAGATTAACATGTATTTGTTTATATTTTTGTTTTATAATTTGGAGCATAATATTTGAATATTATAAAATTTTATTTAATATAATTTAAATCATAGTATTGATAAATAGAAAAATAGAACATTATTTCTCAATCAGATAAAGAAATTGATAATTCAAAATTATCAGAAATCCAGTTCATATACAATTTAATTTATCTGCCTAATTATTATTATTATTATTATTTTTAATTTGAATGGAAAAAAAAATATACCTCGAGATCTTATATATAAAGTATTTCAGTGTTAAGTATATCTATGTGTATATTTTAATTGTGTATGAATATTTATGTGTGTATATAATATTATATCTATATATAGTATATAATTTTATTAGACGCAATAATAATTTAAAAATTAATAAATTTAAACGACAATAAAATATAATATTAAAGATGGTATAATTATGATGATGTATTAGTATTTAATAATCCCTGTATATTAATATTAATTTGATCTTTTGATCCAAGGGAAAATTAATATAATGATGTTAATTCTGTTTAATTAAAATGTATGTAGTGCCATGATAATATAGCTATAAACTTGGAAATAATTTTAAGGTACACAAAATAATTATAGAAAATCTAGCAGTAAATTTGAATCTGGCATAATGTTTAAAAAGACATGATTAAATTTTCATAAAATTTTATTTTATGCCTAAAATTTCAATTTAAGCGTTTTGTACACCAAATTCTACACAATGTTTCCATGTAACCTTTGCTATAAGAGGTCACGTGACTGACCTAATGGTCGCTAAAGTCAACTAACGTGCTAATCAAAATTATATGAAGTGTGAAAAATATTCTTAAAATAAATATTTAGCAATATCATTCGTATTCTATATAGAGAGAAATTTTGAATGCTCCAAACTTTTTAGACCAACCATCATAATTAAATATACACGTATGTTGATACAATTGCTCTCTATATATTTAGTGAGAAGCTATTTTTAATTTTATTTTTGGGTATTTTCCATTTGAATTAAAATATAATGGGGGACATTTACGAAGCACTTTAGCCTCGATTTTTATCCCTGGTGCTAATTAAACCAGGGGCTAACCATAGGGACTATATAACCATGTTTAGCCCCTGGTTTAGCACCAGGGATAAAAATCGAGGCTAAATTGGGGGCTAAAGTGCTTCGTGAATGTTCCCCAACATATATTGAAATATTGAAGATAAAGATAGATTATGGATGTGGGTTTAATAAATATTACAACGAAAAAGATAAATAAAAAGATTATTTTTTTATATTATAAAACTCAAAATTAAACCATGTCGTCTACCGTTGATAAGATACATCAAATAAAGACTTATCGGAATTAAAAATTTATCGTAAAAATTATAAACTAATTCATTCAATAAACGACAACCTGCAATTTTTTATAACAATAAGTCTTATGCTCATAGAATTTAAGGTTCATATTCCTATAAAATTTTTGTATAGTTTTCTGACACATTCTGAACCGACAGTATTAATTAGAAATTTTAAAGTGTTAATTAATTAATCAAACAGTTTCAAATCACTGAAGCTTAATTGTATTTCATGTCATTCAATCAATCATTCTATTGCATATTTGAATAGATCACCTTAATTAATAAGTTAATTATGTATGTATTATCAATTTTTTCATGTTAATTTTGAAACCCTTTAAAACCTTCAAAATTAAAGGGAAAGACGCTGTGACGTCATAGTCATACAAATATTTAAGAAGCAAGCATAGGAAAAGACGTTGCATGATTATGACGTCACAGCACTCCCCCCCTCGATTTTAAGGGTGTTAATTAAAGGGCTCAAAAATTTGTTTTAAGAAATGAAAAACATAACATGAGGTACGTTCTCTGTACAAATTTGCAATAAAAAAAAACATTTATTCAAAATCAAATTATTTTTTTATCATTTTTTTATAATGGGGTACTGACCAAAAAAAAAAGTTTCAAGTTTTTGTCAACATTTCAAAAGGCACGAGAATTTCATGAAGAACAAGCCCTATTACAGCATTCTACGACAATTTCCTGATTTTATATGAATTTTTAAAACCTCTCAAAAATGACGTCATACCATTGAATCTTAAATGGGAAAATAGATCAGTTAACATTGCCAAATTCCATACTTAATATTGAAATGTAACCAAAACTTCATTTACAAGGTTTTTAGGTGCTAGAATCACGATAATGAAGGTTTCAAATTCCTACCTTAATAACTTTTCATTTTAGCAATATATGTTAACTGAAGCATTTTCCCATTTAAGATTCAATGCTATGACGTCATCAAAAAAAGTTTTAAAAATTCATATAAAATCAGCAAATTGTCGTAGAGTAGGGCTCGTTCTTCATAGAATTCACAGTAATTTTTACTAGTATTGCTAACTCAAATACCGGTCAGTACCCCATTATCACCATGTGTAAACAATATTTTTTTAATTTGACTTTCACTAGAAAAAAAATCATCTTTGTTTTTCTATAGTAAATATTACAAGATTTGGAGAAATTTGATAAATGACTTTTGAAAATTCTAACTCATTGTTAAGAAAATGGACCTTATTTCCAGCGAAGTTATGAAGGTCGAAGTTTATATCAGACACAGACAGACGGGCGACTAGTGAATTGAGGTCAATCAACTGACAATGAACCAGTCTAAAAGTGGACCTCTCTGAGGGTCAATTTAAATAAATTAGACCACAATTTTTAATATGTTGTTTCATAAAGTTAAAATTATATTATCTCATCTTTAATTCTTTATCTAGCATTATATATCTATATTTACATTGTGGCTTCATCTGCATATTTAATATATACTGTATAACATACTCATATATTTCGTGATTCTTTCGTAAATATTTTTTTTTGCATAAACCACGCAAAGCCTATACATATACATTACAATTCACTACGTTTACATGACGGTGTTTAATACGTATTCGTTGACGACGGATAATGTTATTCTTATGAGGCGTCGTCAACGAATACGCATTAAACACCGTCATGTAAACGTAGTGAATATATCGTCCCTCGTCCAGAATAATGAGTTATCTGCTTACCACTATTTCGTTGCAATAATCTGTTATTTCAGGTGAGCGCAATCATGAGCAATCATATTATATAAGAGCTCCATTTTGTACCGATTTATAGCTCATATATATTTTATATATATATATATATATATATATATATATATATATATATATATATATATATATATATATATATATATATATATATTATATATATATATATAACTGCACTTACCTGAAATATATATGGCAGATAGCTCATTATTACAACGAGATCATGGTATGCAGATAGCTCTTTATTTCGGACGAGGGACGATATAGACTTTGGTATTAATAAACTTATTTTATATGAAAGACATATATTATACATGCTTATAAACCTGCATGATTAAATTTATCTAAACTGCCTTGAATTTAATTTATTTTTATTTTTGACATTTTTGCAAATTATTTGTAATATTATGATATATATGATTATGTTCAGATTTTGAATGAATTATAACAATCTGTTATAACAGTAGTTAATGATTTACTAATTAATGTAAGAGTAATTAATATTTGTAATAATTAAAATTATATAATTTATAATAAATTATATAATTTTATAATAGAAAGCATGCATTTTATACTTCGATTTGTTTGAATTGTTATCTTTTCGTCCTGAATTCTTTTCCTATAAATATGTATTATAAAATTGATTTAAGAAAAATTAAAAAATCATGCACCAATATTTTTTTTATAATACTGCATTACCCCAAACAATATTTTTAATAATCTGAATAATATTGAAAATTTTATTAAATAATTAAGTTCCTTTTTATCACATTTGAAAAAAATAAATAAAAATAATAATAATAATAAATCGTTTTCATTATTTTATCATTGCATATATTGTGTATTATTTTAAAATGTTCAATATAATATGATCAAGATAATAATCAATTTCTAAACAATGCCCATGCAGTGATGAACATAAAAATGCATAAAAAGTCAATTAATAAATATATAATCTAAATTATGTATTGTACTTTTTATGAACGTATCACGTATGTTTTATATATAAGTGCAATGTGTGCAAGGAATCACGTACTTGCTATGAAAGAGGATAATATGAGTCAGATTACACGTATGACATTTAAAGTCAATGCATCTAATAATCTAAATAGTAAATCAGAGATTGCAGTACTTGATTTTTTCTTCTTTATACTTCTATGTAGGATTCTATACACTGCTGCTTGTATGACAGTAACAATCAACATATTTATTAAGAATTGGGGTTTAATTTATTTCAATTGATCCCTCTCTAGAGCAAGAAAAGTTCACTTTTAGACTCTGCATGGGCTCCCTACGCCTATAATTTGCCTCGTCGATTTTGATTAGCTTCATTTTTTACTATTATTATTTTTTTTTTCAAGGTTACAACCCTATATATGAGCTTGGAGCTCAAGAAGGGGTTATGGGTGGGGAAAGGATGGTGGCCACGGCCTGTTAATCGCCATTCGCTGAAGTGAGACTGAGGGAACCGTGGAAAACCTCAGTCAGAACGGACACCTCTACTTTTTATCACTAGACCAATATAATGTCCAAAGTCTGGGGATAACCACACACAAGTATATCACTGTACTGGGTGGAAAGTGAGATGAATTTACACAAAAGATTTGATTATTTTATCAAGTACTAAGCAATTTAAAAAAAATAAAATAAAAATAAGGTCCGAAATAAAACATTTTGCGACAAAATTTCGTTTATTTATTAAATTTTTATTTTATGACAACATTGTAATTTTACTAACAAAAAAGCTTATCAATTTTTATATTGCGCATTTGTGAATGCAAAAGGATACATAATGTTCTTATCAATGCAAACTATCAATAAAAATATTATCTCTCACTCCTTATCAATCACTGCAGCCAGACGCTCGCGATACGAAAATGTTATCATATATAGTTTCTATAAAAAAATCGGACGTTGACTTTTTAATTAATTGCGTCGTAAAATCGATCTAGAGTCTTCATTAATACAAAGTCCACATTTTAATTGTGTGATAATAGATATCACATTCTCGAGACTGCAATTTTCTATACTGCTTTATATGATTATCTTTTAAAAATTTTGTTTCATATTTTTTCACCAATAAATAAATAAATAAATAAATAAATAAATAAATAAATAAATAAATAAATAAATAAATAAATAAATAAATAAATAAATAAATAAATAAATAAATAAATAAATAAATAAATAAATAAATTAATAAATAAATTAATAAATAAATTAATAAATAAAGAGTAAAAAGGGTTATAAGTAAAATATGAAGGAATTAAAGACTCGATCTCAAATACAAATTCTGTTGATACATGCACGGTGTATTTTTAGTTCCAGGGCCGCATCATGCAAAAAGTCATTAATTTAAAATTGATGGGGAGCGATAAGAGATAAAATAAACGTTTAAAAGTTCTGATAATGAGGGATCGAGGAATGAATTAATTTAAAGTAGGGGATCAAGGGTGGGGGGGGGTAATTTAATGATAAAAACTTGAAATTTAGAGTCACCGCGCGGTTTTTCAATTATAAAGCTGATAATTATAATATTATTACAAGTGTATTAATTTAAGTTGGAGTGGCCGGGGTAAGATAATATAAGTGAATATTTTGTATTTCTTTAAACTTTAAACTAATTGTTGGCGTGTCAGAAGTACTATGAGCAAAAGAGAGTGTAGAAGGCAAGAGAGTATCTCATGACATCAAGACGAGTGAAGCAAGTAGAGTATTATGTGATCCGAATAGACTACCCACGAGAAAATAAATGCGAATAAATTGTGAATACGAGTGAAAAATTCACACATTTTCCCACATGTTGAAGCCGATTGACGACTCTCTCATGCAGATTGATGCGTCATTCACGCATTTTAACAAATTCTTAATAATTTAACAAAATAAGTGTATTTCAAGCAATTTCGCCCATCCATATTGACATATACTGATTAATATTCACATAGTTGACTAGAACAACTCCACGCATTTTCACATAAATTGACGTATTTTTAATTTAGTATCAACTTCGACTCTATTGATGCAAATTGAGTTGATTCCACTCGCCCATTTTCATGAATTTTCACGCAGTTTCATCCAATTATGATCCAACATTTTTTATAAAGTCAGTTCATGTATACTGACGCACTTTCAGCCAGTTTGATGCAAAGTACGTTCACTAACTTTGAAACTTTTTCATGCACATTCACCTATTTGTCAACCAATTTTTTTCATAAAGTCCCCTCATGCAAATTGACACATTTTGACATATTTTGACGCATTTTCACCAATTTGCTGACCATGTTTTTTCAGAAAGTCCCCTCATGCAAATTGGCACATTTTGACATATTTTGACGCATTTTCACCATTTTGTTGACCATTTTTTTTCATAAAGTCCCCTCATGCAAATTGACACATTTTGACATATTTTGACGCATTTTCACCAATTTGCTGACCATTTTTTTTCATAAAGTCCCCTCATGCAAATTGGCACATTTTGACATATTTTGACGCATTTTCACCAATTTGTTGACCATTTTTTTTCATATAGTCCCCTCAAGCAAATTGACACATTTTGACATATTTTGACGCATTTTCACCAATTTGCTGACCTTTTTTTTTTTTATAAAGTCCCCTCATGCAAATTGACACATTTTGACATATTTTGACGCACTTTCACCCATTTGTTGACCATTTTTTTTTAGTAAAGACCCCTAATGTTTTTTCACGCATTTTCACACATTTTCACGCACTTTGAACTATTTGTTCGACAATTTTTTTTAACAACATCCTTTAGTGCATATTAATGTATTTTAACATATTTTCAGCATCTCTCGGTAGGAAATTTGACGTCCCATGACCAGCAAGTGACGTCATGGAACAAGGCGTGAAATTTTTTTATTCATGTGAGGGGACTTTGGAAAAAAATTAGTCGACAAATGGTCGAAGTGCGTAAAAATGTGTGAAAATGCGTGAAAATAAATAAGTGGTCTTTATTAAAAAAAAAAGGGTCAACAAATGGGTGAAAGTGCGTGAAAAAGTGTGAAAATGCGTGGATATGCATGAAGGGACTTATTGAAAAATGTTGGTCGACAAATGGGTGAAAGTGCGTGGAAAAGTGTGAAAATGCGTGAATATGCATGAGGGGACTTCATGTAAAAAATGTTCTACAAATCTGGTCACATGACCGGAAGTCATGTGACTTGGCCGGCGGTTGGTAGTAACACAAGATGGCTGACGCAGAGAGGTTATAGAAAAAGCTCCTCGTGTGTGTATGGTGATTTATGAGGTGTTTAAGTGAAGTTTTACTTATTCCTGAATATTAAATAGTTAATTACAATGAAGTTAGGTTACCATTCGTTTGTCCAGTGTTCATATTTGCCATTTTTTCGCACTTTTTATGATGTAAAAAGAGAAAATTCAATGTTGCATTTTTGCCGGTCGAGTTTTCAAAATGTCAGATTTAATTGGAGTCGCATAAAATATCGAAGATTAAGCCACGACGAGAAGTTCTATCAGATAAGTAAAAACAGTTCTTAATTTATTTAATTATGACGAAGTATAAAAATAATTCCTTTAATAGTTAAATTATTCAAAGGAATATCATTAATTATAAAAAGTAGTGAAAACCTTTCTGCTATATATAGTCAGCCGAGGAAGTTTTTTTTTTGTATAAAAGCCTCTCATTTTATACTAGCTGTATATCTGTATACCGGCCTATATTTCTCTTTGTAAAAATTATTGTTTTTATTTTGCTTTCGATGTTTGACAAATGAGAACAATCTTTATTACTGTAAGTAAAAATTTGCGCGCGTTTCTTTGTGGATTTTTCGTACATTTCAGGTATCCATGGGGACTGAGGCCATGGGACTGTATTCTCACTTCCAATGGTTTGGTGAGCTAGCCTGCGACGAAAAATGCATGAGACCATGTGTAAAAATTTGGTAAATGATGGTGTGAAAATTCGTGGGAATGAATGAATTTTGCATGTATAGACTTTATGAAAAAATTACTTGTTAAATGTATGAAATTTCGTGAAAAGGTTTGAAAAATATTAAATTTGAATGACTGGAATTTGTAAAATAATATGGTTGATAAAAGCGTGAAAGTTCATGAAAAAGCGTCAAAATAAGTGAATTTGAAGGACTGAACTTTGTAAAAAATAATGGTTGATAAAAGTGTGAAAGTTCATGAAAAAGCGTCAAAATAAGTGAATTTGAAGGACTGAACTTTGTAAAAAATAATGGTTGATAAAAGTGTGAAAGTTCATGAAAAAGCGTCAAAATGAGTGAATTTGAATGACTGGACATTGTAAAAAATTATGGTTGATAAAAGCGTGAAAGTTCGTGAAAAAGCGTCAAAATGAGTGAATTTGAATGACTGGACTTTGTAAAAAAATTATGGTTGATAAAAGCGTGAAAGTTCCTGAAAAAGCGTCAAAATGAGTGAATTTGAATGAATGGACTTAAGGAAAAAAAATAATCAATGAAAGTGTGAAAGTTCACGAAAAGGCGTCAAAATGTGCGAGCCAGTATACCTGAAAGTGTGTGAATTCGAGCGAAGTATTTTGGTGGCAGGCATTTACGTCAATATTTGTTAATATTAATCAAATTACATGAAAATGTGCCAATATATGATATCAAATTCACTCGCGCATATTGACTCAGAAAAGGGGCGAAATTTAGGTGAATTGGAGTCAATATGCGCGAGCCAATATACCTGAAAGTGCATGAAGTCGAGCGAAGTATTTCGTCAGGCATTTACGTCAATACTCGTCAATATTAATCAAAATACGTGAAAATGCGTCAATATAAAGTACCAAACATCGCCAAAGTGCATCAATACACGTTAATTCACTTGCGCATATTGACTCTAAAAAGGGGTGAAATTTAGGTGAATTGGAGTCAATATGCGCGAGCCAATATACCTGAAAGTGCGTGAAGTCGAGCGAAGTATTTCGGCAGGCATTCACGTCAATACTCGTCAATATTCATCAATATACGTGAAAATGCGTCAATATAAAGTACCAAACATCGCCAAAGTGCATCAATACACGTTAATTCGCTCGCGCATATTGACTCCAAAAAGGGGCGAAATTTAGGTTAATTGGAGTCAATATGTGCGAGTGAATTTGTTGTGAGCTTTCACTCTTATTTTCTCGTGGGTACATTATAGTGCAGAGGTATATCTTGTGGACGGCCGAGGTAATAATGCTGCAAGGCTTAATTATAATATATACCCCGTGTAATTTTGTTTACTTTCAAAAATATATAATAATTGACCGAAAGATAATTCGGGAGGGTTATAAGGTGGATTCACATGGCGATTTTTACCATGCGACGCGACGCGAATAATGCGCACTTGCTGTAACATCCATTGGCGGCCATATTGGGCGATTAAAAGAAAAAAAGCATCGTAATTAACGCGATTACCTGCGAATTCGCCGCCGCATAGGATTTCACAGCTTTCAAGTTAAAATCGCGCCGCGTCGCCGTTGCCGCGCCCATGAAAATCCACCTTTAATTGGCTCGATTTTTCCCGACCCGCGAATTCTGGACTTTTTTTTTTTTAAATTTTAAATTTGATACCGTACACTCTCACCGCACCCACAGCACCCCTAATTTTTGCAGCATTGTACCCCCTGCTTTGATCCACGTGTAAGCAGAATGATCGACGATTGAGTCACGGCGGGGAAGGGCGGTTGACGTCTGGCCGTGCACGTGTCTGTTGCTACATTGTAAAAACGTCAAGGCCGGCAGGTCACGTGGTCTCAGTATAAACTTGATCTTGTAATCGTTGCAGAAAATACTCGACTCTTGTTTCATCAAAGAAATGCATACACCGCACAAATGTCTTACACGTGTGTGCATTAGAGGATTTAATTTTCCTTAATGCGTATAAATACTTTAAATACGGTAAGAGAGAGAGAGAGAGAGAGAGAGAGAGAGAGAGAGAGAGAGAGAGAGAGAGAGAGAGAGAGAGAGAGAGAGAGAGAGAGAGAGAGAGAGAGAGAGAGAGAGAGAGAGAGAGAGAACAACATATTATACATATATATGATATCGGATCCCGCGTGCATGCGCGTTATGGTCCAGATGGTCCGATGTTAAATATATTTCCACACATGGAAATGATGAAACTAATCATAAAATGTTCTCCTCTACATTCCCTATCTGTAGCTAAACTATTATATCGATCACATATACAAATTCGAGCTAGTTTTTGAGTTATTAATTTTTAAAGTTTTGTCTTATATTTTTTAACATGGAAGTTCCATTTCTCCATGCATGTTAAAAATTAGTCAATTTTAAAAATTCATGACCAAAAAACTAGATCGAATTTGTACACCTGATTTTTTAGCCACTGATAGAGGAGATTTTTTTTTTTTTTTTCATAATTTTCATGTGTGGGATTTTATTAGCATTGAGTCAGCTGATCCGTGTTACCTTACCCTTAAAAATGTTTTAGCTACTGATAAAGGATGTAGAGAAGAACATTTTAAGATATGTTTTATAATTTTCATGTGTGTTAATTTTTTTAAGGGTAAGGTAACGCCACCAATGTTAAAAAAAATCCCTCTCACAAAAATTCTGAAAAAAATTTAAAATGTTCTCCTCTATACCCCCTATCAGTACCTAAAATATCAGGTATACAAATACGATCTAGTTTTTGAGTTATAAATTTTTAAAGTTGACTACTTTAACATGGAGAAATGAAACTCCCATGTTAAATTGGTCAACTTTAAAAATTCATAACTCAAAAACTAGATCGTATTTGTATACCTGATATTTTAGCTACTGATAGGGGGTGTAGAGGAGAACATTTTAAATTTTTTTCAGAATTTTTGTGAGAGGGATTTTTTTTAACATTGGTGGCGTTACCTTACCCTTAACATTGGGCGTGTTACCTTACCCTTAATTTTTTGCTTTCTTTCTTTTTTATTCATTTAAATTGATAATGAATGCAGTCCTTAATTTATATTAAATTTTATAGTAAAAATTCGATGGAAGAAGCAACCAAATTTTAACATTATTATAGAAGCAATTAACGGTTCAATGAATTTTGCATGCTCACAGTTTAACTATCTATCAAGGATAATATATAATTTATTTCCTCCATGCTATCTATTTTGAATAACTATTAATTAAAATTATTAATAAAGGTTTAGTAAAATAAAAAACATTTTTTTTTTACACATTTTTACATATTTTATTTCAAAACGTTAATTTTCTTTAATGACTTTTTTTAGCATTTACAATCAATTTTTTTTTATACACCAATACACTAAAACACATATATAGTAATAATATATTTTTCCTCTTCTCTTATTTTATAATAATATCATAATATTATTTATTCATTTTTTTTTTTACTTTGTTTTAAATATACATAAAAACACAAATTCAACTGACACATTTAGACAATTTAGCAAGCAAGACTGTTTTTTAAAAATCAACAAAATTAATTTGTCCATTCATTCATATCAGTCATAATACAAAGACATTAATTTACAATTAAAATTATAAACAAATAATTTTTATAATTTAAATTTCATTATTTGCAATATAACTGGCCATTTTTTAAGGTTTTTTTTATATGTTACACTTTTGTTTCCATTTTTTTGCTTACAATAAAAGTACAAATCCATTTATAGAATGGCTGATTGTATTGCGGCAAGCAACAATTAATTTTGTCACAAATGTGATAAGAAATTTGCATACAATATTTTTAAAAACTAGTACTGCAATGTGTAATATACAACCAGGTACTGTAAAATACATCCCTTACTTTCTGTAAAACCTTTACACATATTCTGTATAATTGTATGTACAGAGACACAAAGAAAAAAAATGTAATTTTTAACATTTTAATGTTCATTTAGCTGCGTCAATTATTATCAACTTCATTTTGTATGGCTAAGCAATTGCCACAATGCATGTAAAGCCATTTTCTTATATTGTCTGTGTATAAGCATTTTTTTTTTCCTTGTGTATCAGTACTTAAAAATTAAATATAAAATTTAGAACAATATCAGGAAAAAGAGGTAATATTACCATATTTTGTTTTTCAATTTATCCAAAACATGAGTGTGTATATATATATATATATATATATATATATAAAAAGAAAAAAAAATGCACAGTTTTATTACAATATATGAATTAACATGATATAAATAATGACTTTAAAAATTTAATCAAAAAACGACTTTAAAATTGTAAATGGTGGAATGAAACTAATACATAATTTAAAAACTTTAGATTAAAAACTACAGAAAAACATGCAATAATTTTTAGAGACAAAAAAATCACTTTCTTTACTTTAAATATTTTTGACTTCAAATAAAAAATATATTTTATAAATTAGTTATAAATTAAATATGATACTTTAAATATATTTTGCTAAATATTAAATACTAAAGAACTGAAATAATTTGTTAAACAGATTAAATTTATAATAAAAATATCACAATATGTATAATTATAATATAGAAAAAAAATTTGCTGCCAAAATTATTATTAAGGGTAAGGTAACGCCACCAATGTTAAAAAAAATCCCTCTCACAAAAATTCTGAAAAAAATTTAAACTGTTCTCCTCTATACCCCCTATCAGTACCTAAAATATCAGGTATACAAATACGATCTAGTTTTTGAGTTATAAATTTTTAAAGTTGGCTACTTTAACATGGAGAAATGAAACTCCCATGTTAAATTGGTCAACTTTAAAAATTCATAACTCAAAAACTAGATCGTATTTGTATACCTGATATTTTAGCTACTGATAGGGGGTGTAGAGGAGAACATTTTAAATTTTTTTCAGAATTTTTGTGAGAGGGATTTTTTTTAACATTGGTGGCGTTACCTTACCCTTAAGAATGACAAAATAAATTAAGGAACAATATTTTTTTTTTTTTATTTGCCATGTTAAAAATTACTAACAATTTTCGAATTTGGTAATATGAACACCCAAGAATTTTAAAAACTTTCAGAATATTTTAGTAATGGAGTATGGACCTCAAAATTTTTTATTACAGAAATGGATGCAAAGTAATGCTACCCCAATTTTTTTTTTTCAGATTTTTTAGTGTCCGGAAACTATTTAACAAAAATTATTGAAAGTACAGAGAAAGTGACGCCTCTAGACGCCTCTCTAATAAAAGGATAGAATCTACAAAGAGGTATGGATTCAAACCCGGCCTTGGCAAAACTTTTTAGAAATACTTCCCGGGTTCTAAAAAATCTGAAAAAAAATCAGAGTGCCATAACTTTGCACTCTGTATCCAATTTGGCAAAATAAAATATTTTGAGGTCGATACTCCATTTGTTATCCAATATTTAATTTTTAGATAGATTATAACATAAAAAAATGAATACAAAAAATGAATAGTAATTTATAATCATGTCAAATTTTCTTTGAATATTTACTTTGATTCGTATTTCCTGACCTTTACTACATGACCTTTAAACAAAGCTCCAAAGTTAAAAGGTCAGTGACCTTGCACATTTGACCTTGACAATTTCTTCCATTGCATTGTTGAAGAGTTCAAGGTTATTTTACAAAAAGAGTTTTGAAAAAAAATAACGATAATACTTTTTGTCTACCATAATGAATGGTAAAATATTATAATTTTAGTTGGAAATGGTCACAAGTTCATTGAAATACAATATACTTGTGACTTTTTCTAACACTCTTATGATAAATAATTTAAATAAATTTTCGATGATCAAAATAATAAACGGTCATTTTGTAACAATTATAACTGTAAGTCAAAAAACTAGATTCTCATTCATGCAATATAAAACATTTATACAATATTAATTAGCAATAAACTGTAATTAAAAATTTATTAGAAGAAATTATAGTTGAAAATAGTAATTACGTAATTCTCATGAAAAAGTCCATTTGAAAAATTTGAATGCAAGATATTTTTTTTAAATGTTTAATTGAGAAAACTACAATAAAAACTTGTTATTACGTAAAGTCAAGGGACCCAGGAAATTAGGGTTACCTTATACCGAGTTTTTCCTATTCAATCAATGCTAATTATTTTTGACAGAACCGCTATCTGCTTTATGTACTCAAAATTGAGCTTTACCTAACAACAAATTGCGTAATAACAATTTTTTACTGTAAATGGTGATAAACGAATTTGATAAATCAAAATTTTAATTATAATAACTTCCACAATTATAATACATAGCATTAAATGACATTATTTTATACATAAATTGATTTTACAAAATTCAATACTGTGAATTTATGTCAAGTTCTGCTGTATCTTTTTTTTTTTTTTAATGCAACATTCGAACACTTGGCATCATATACACGGAAACTGGCAGTTTGGCACGCACCCTCAATTCTATAATGTGTCTCGTATGAAAGTAAAAACGTCCATTACATGTTCCCTCAAAATGTGTTGAAAACTCAAGTTTTTGGTGAAAATTTGGACCTTATGTACATGCAGCATTAGGATCATAATAACAGCTAAAATTTGTGGTGCTTACATTACAGACATTTATATTTTGATCACTGGTTATTTAATTATTATTCATATCATTTTTCAATAATGACAATTTAAAATTGATCAATACGAAAGACATTTCTTTTGAAGAAAATTGGTAATATTTAATAATTTATAACAAATCTAATTCCTCCCTTATATAAAGTACATATGAAAGTATTTAAGTATTATGTAATTAATACTGTTAGTTCGTTTTTTTTTAATTATTAAAAAAAATGTCTATTCCTACAATGCTTAATTTAAATTTTATTCAGAAATGGCATTCCAAACTATTTACTTAAATTGAGTCCAAATGCAAAAGCAGAGAATGGACAACATACATGAAAAAATTTTATTGCAGAAATGAATAGAGGGTACAAAATTATGCTACTCTGAATTTTTTCATATTTTTTTTGAGACCAAGAACTATTTTTAAATAATTATTGAATGTTCTGTAAGTTAAGTTGGTACCCCTGAATCATTAATAAAAAGGATAGAACCGAGACACCTATTGACGCCTCCAGGGGGCGTGGTCGCACTTTCAATAATTATTTAAAAATAGTTCCGATTCTCACAAAAATCTGACAAAATTGAGAGCAGCATAATTTTGCATCCTCTATTCATTTCTGCAATAAAATTTTTCATGCAGGTTGTCCATTGTCTGCTTTTACATCTGCACTGCAACTTCATATGTTTTTTTTTTATTGGTAGACAGGTTTTAATTCATGGTCCACTGGTCAAATATTAGCCAGAGAAAAAAGAAGTATGTGCCACCCAGTTGTGATAATTTGAAACCATTTTTACCCTCACGCGAGACACACTAGACCCGACACTAGCTTACATTCACACATCTGGCAGATCGGACCGTACAGAGACGTTGGGTTCAGTTGAAGAGAACCGAGTTTGGGTCCTCGTTGTCCATTTGTTTGATGTGTCGCAGAACATCCTTCTTGGTGATCACACCGAGCAGTCGACTGAAAAACAACAAAGTAGCGACGTCAGAATCATGTATAGTACGTTATGTACATGTATAGTAAGGTCTATAATTACAACAAAAATTCAAGTTATTTAAGACACTTATATTCTAGAGTGACGAATAGTAAAAACTTCTTCTTTTTCAATCCATGTTTGAACAAAATCTAGCACTCTATTTATCAGGTTGACCATGTCTATAGAAACAATACCTGTACATGGTCTAAGAACGATATGGTTTCTACTACATGGCAATAACTTTATTTTTTATTTTTTCTTGGGGGGGGGGGGAGTATTTTCTTTAATTTAAATGTGTAATTTATTTTAATTTTCTTTAATTTAAATGTGTAATTTATTTTAAGTCATCTAGACACAATAGAGTATCAACTTCATTTTTATTGCAAAAATGAATAGAGCGTGCAAAATTAAGCCACACTGATTCGTTTCAGATTTTTTAAAGCCCAGGAAGTATTGCTAAAATTTTTTGCAGAGATCGGGTTTAAACCCACACCCCTTTTAGTCTCCATCCTTTTATTAAGATATATATATATCTTTTTTTTTTGAGACCCAGAACTATTTTTAAATAATTATTGAAAGTCCTGTGATTTCAGTTGGCACCCCTGCAGCCTTAATAAAAAGGATAGAGACTGGACGCCTCTAGGTCTAGGTTTATATATATATATATTTATATATATATATTTATATATATATAAATATATATATATATATATATTTTAAATAGTTCCTGGACTCTAAAAAATCAAAGTAGCATAACTTTGCACCCTATATCCATTTCTGCAATAAAAAAAAATTTGATGTTGATACTCCACTATTTCCGTAAACATTTATTTAGCTACCAACACTCACCCGTTGTGAGTGACAAGGGTTTGTCTGAGTCCCAGTTTTCGGAACATGTCCACGACAGTCTCCATGGGGGTCTGGTCGGTCATGGTGATCGGAGCCATGTCGAGGATTTTCTTCAATCTGAGGGCCGGCACGTGGGACGACTCGTCTCGACTGCCCCCCGCCTGAGGTGGCGACGAGGTGAAGATCACCAGCGACTGACCCGTGATACCGTCCTGCAGACGCTTGGCGTTCGCTGTACAAACCACATTTTTTTATTATTTGAAACTTTTTGATAACAAAGAAGCATCAAGGGTAAGGTATCATGCCTATTGTTAAAAAAAATTTCCACACATGAAAATTATGAAACATGTTTTAAAATGTTCTCCTCTACATCCCCTATCAGTAGCTAAAATATCAGGTATGAAAATTCAAGCTAGTTTTTGAGTTATTCATTTTTAATGTTGACTAATTTAACATGGAGAAATGGAACTTTCATGTTAAATTAGTCAACTTTAAAAATTCATAACTCAAAAACTAGCTCGAATTTGTATACTGTACCTGATATTTTACCTACTGATAGGGGATGTAGAGAAGAACATTAAATTTTTTTCATAATTTTTATATGTTTTTTTTTAGCATTGGGTCAGCTGATCCGTGTTACCTTACCCTTAAGGTAGAGATAATACGGATCAGCTGGCCCAATGCTAAAAAAATCCCATTCATAAAAATTATGAAAAAAATTTAAAATGTTCTCCTCTACATCCCCTATCAGTAGGTAAAATATCAGGTATACAAAAACGAGCTAGTTTTTGAGATATTAATTTTTAAAGTTGACTAATTTAACATGGAAGTTCCATTTCTCCATGTTAAATTAGAGAACTTTAAAAATTCATAACTCGAAAACTAGCTCGTTTTTGTATACCTGATATTTTACCTACTGATAGGGGATGTAGAGGAGAACATTTTAAAAAAATTTCATAATTTTTATGAATGGGATTTTTTTAGCATTGGGCCAGCTGATCCGTATTATCTCTACCTTAATATGGAGAAATGGAACTTTCATGTTAAATTAGTCAACTTCAAAAATTAATAACTAACAAACTAGATTGAATTTTCCTTGTGGGATTTTTTTTAACACTGGGACTTAATTTTAGGATTATAATCAACATTTTTATTTATTCTCCTGTTGTTCCACACACAATGTATATTCCACTTGACTGACACGTACCTATCGCGAGGTTGAGGTCTCTCCGCAGCACAAAACCGACGAGGTACTGACTCTCCTGAGAAACCACCACGGGGAAGCCGTTGTGCTCCGTCTCTTTGAGCAGAGCGTCAACGTCGTCAACCGTCATCGAGTCCTGCGTCAACACGCTGAGTGACTCGTTGCGTCTGGGAACAAAGAATGACGGTTAATGTAGTTAGTGTTTCGCTTCATAACATTTTTATAATAACAGAATTTTGAAGGGAGATTTTTTTTTAAATAATAATAATAATATTATTATTTGTTTATTTGGGATAAATTACATTGTAGGGAATAGGGGGAAAAAATAAATAATAGCAACAACATAATAACACAAATTGGTGAATATAAAAGGCTAAGGAGCCTATACACATATAGCGAACATTCACCACACATCAGAAAAACTGCATCGACAAAAGTTGTATATATATATATATATATATATATATATATATATATATATATATATATATATATATATATATATATATATATATATATATATATATATATATATATATATATATATATATATATATATATATATATATATATATATATATATATATATATATATATATATATATATATATATATATATATATATATATATATATATATATATATATATATATATATATATATATATATATATATATATATATATATATATATATATATATATATATATATATATATATATAAAATAAATATTTAACACATAAAAATTAATACATAAAACGTATAAGTCAATATAATGGACAACCTACATGGAATTTTTGTCATGCAGAAATAAATAGAGGATAATAAAGTTATACTCGTTTCAGTTCCCATGCTCTAAAAAAACTGAAACGAGTATAACTTTATTATCCTCTATTTATTTCTGCATGACAAAAATTCCATGTAGGTGTCAAAAAACGTCACTTCTTAATAAAACACAGTAGAAAAGGGAGATTTAGACCTGAACTTGGAATTGTAAATTTTTATCAATACTTCCTAGCCTCTAAAATGTTTTGAAAAATTCAGGGTTATTCAATTTGATGCCCTCTATTCATTTCTACACTAATGATTTGTCATGCAGATTGTCCATTTAATGAGTCATCGAGCAATGTTTCAAACCAAGATTTCTTCAAATAGGTTTTGTCTTATTGTAAAAATTATGTATCACTTCATATTGAGAGGACCCTTTGTGGGCAAATTTAAATATCTTGCTCTATTGTCACACTTGATTTTTTTCTGATTGGTGGATTTTGTGTACTAAAAAGTTAGTGACTTTGAAATTAGTTTAAAATTGGCAAAATTGCAGCTTAACTTTTATGAATTAACATTATCTTAAACAATAAATTACTTAATATCGTAAAAAAATAAATATTTTTATTCTACTAAATTTTCCATGAATTTTACTACGCCTGTTTATATTAACACAATAAAAAAAAATAATGACTTATTTGATGAACCTAATATTCCATGTACAGAAAATTCATCTGCTTATTGATTCATGCATTGATTGTGCATTTACAAACAGACCTATTATCAATTATAAATAAATTTACGAGATACATTTTGAGTGACGACTCACTTTGGCTGCATGACGTCTGCTGCTAGCGACGTGTGAGCGAACTCCTCTTTACTGTCGAGGAACGGGTAGCCGTTGAGGTTGATGTGAGCGTCGTAGATTCCCTGACGTCCGAGAGCATCTCCCACCCACTTGCTGGCCATCGCCGCGGCCATCAGAGGTACGATGTAGCGCACACCACCCGTCAGTTCGAACATGATCACCACCAAGGATACTGAAACATTTCACAAACCAGGCATTACAACGTGCATTATTATGGAAGGAGTCAACATAGAAGGTTCAGTAGCCAGTCCAATGGAACCAGCTCATCGTCAGGAGTCTATTGCACTGGCTACTAAACCTTCTATGATGATTCTTTCATGTTAAAAAATAAGAGTTCATCATAGGCCAGTTAAATGAGATCAGCTTGTCGACAGGATTCTATTAAACTGATTACTGAACCTTCTACAATGAATTTTTACAAGGTAAAATAATTTTATTGGTGTACAATGGGATGATTTAAAGGCCTTCACTTCAATGTTTGCCATGGAAATATTAATCACATACAGTTCAGTCGCCAGTTGACAGGAACTACGTAGCTTGTCATCAGGATTTATTTAACTGGCTATGGAAATTTCTACAGAGACTTTCTCTTATGTATAATAAATTTACTGTGGCAAATGGGATCATTTTAAGGCTTTTAATCTTATATTTTTATCATAGATTCATCACAGACAGTTTGCTAACCAGTTCAATGGAACCAGCTTGTCGTCAATGGCTACTGAACCTTCTTCAATGACTCTTTGTTATCTATGGAAGGAATTGTCATAGAAGATTCAGTAGCCAGTTGAAAGGAATCACATCATCATAAGGATTATATTATTCCTTCACATAAAATGCCATAAAACCAATCCTACTTGACATTAGTTATGTACCAAGTAAATACACATTTTAATTGAATTGAGTTATATTGACTTTAGGGAAATCCCACACAGTCAGCAAAAAATTGGAGAAATGTATGTTTATACAGTAAAAACTCTTTATTACACAACTTGTTGTTAGGTAAAACTCAATTTCGAGTAAAGGAGATCACGGTCCCGTCAAAAATAATTAGCATTGCATGGTATAGGAAAAACTTGATATAAGGTAAATCTAATTTTCTGGGTCCCTTGTCTTTACTAACAAGTTTTTACTGCAATTAATTTATCATATATAGCATTTGCTAAAAAGCAAGAGGTTAAATGGAGAGGAATGAAATATTGGAATTATACAAGGTGAAGCCAGGTGGAAAACATCCACCGATCTTCTGTCAGTAAGGCCCAACACCCAGGAATGAAAGACCAGTTTTACGGAGGTCATGAAGACTTGACACTCCACCCACCTGTCATCCTGGTAACTCCACCCAGCACGGCCGCTGCCCCCACCATGGCGTACAATCCTGGCGTGATGCAGTCCTCCCCCGTCGAACACTCCCCGCTGAACAACCAGATGTGCGGGTAGTTGTACGCCAGCTGCTCCATCCCGATACCGACGATACGACCGACTATCGCACCCAGACACAGTGACGGGATGAACAGACCGCACGGAACCTGAGACACAGTGAGGTGATCAGAGGAGGTCGGAAAAAGAAAGAGGTTGTTTTAGGAGCAAAGTATAAAACTGAAACATGTTGTAGTTTACAGTAAAAACTTGTTATTACGTAAAGTCAAGGGACCAACAAAATTAGGTTTACCGTACTTTATATTGAGTATTACTGTACCTTATATAGAGTTTTTCTTATACCTGCAATGCTAATTATTTTTTTATGGGACCACAAACTCTTTTACTCAAAATCGAGTTTTGCCTAATAACAAGTTGCTTAATAATAAGTTTTTACTGTGTATTGTTTATATTCTGATGATATTCATGACAGCTAAGTTCTGTAGCTTATTTTATTAATTTATTATTCAATCATTAGCTTATTCATCGTAGAAGGTTCAGTAGCCACTTCAATAGACTACTGATGATGAGCTGGTTCCATTGGACTGACTACTGAACCTTCTACCATGACTATTTTTTTGGTCATGCACGCATGAAAAAAAATTTCATAGAAGATTCATGGTCGTAAGTTGCAGCCACCTATCCGAGAATAATCTGAGGATTATCCGTGGATTATTTACTAATTAACATTAAATTTCTCGGATAATTCTCCGATTTTTCTAGGATAGGTTGGACGCAACTTACGGCCATTAGTAGCCAGTCCAATGGAATCAGCTTGTTGTCAGGAGTCTATTGAACTGGCTTCTGAACCTTATATGATGAGTTTTTTCTTCGTTATTCATGGAAGGAATTATCATAGGAGGTTCAGTAGCTAGTCCAATGGAACCAGCTTGTTGTCAGGAGTGCATTGAACTGGCTACTGAACCTTCTAAGATGGCTCCTTCAAAATACCAAGGGCAGCACCCTCTAACCACCCCTGATTTTGACGTCAGGTCTTACCTTGATGCCGAAGGTAAAGATGGTGCCCACCAGTTTGAAGACGAGTGCCAACACGAGCAGCCACAGAGCCTTGTACACTCCGGGGCCCGCCGCAGCTATCTCGATGGCAGAGTTGACGTCAGTGAAGTTGCGGTTGTAGTCACTGGAATCATAGTGTAGCGTTAGATCACAGATATGTTGGCTTTATAGTGATCTAGGTAGATGGATAACAATTTTCTTTTGCAATTTTCTAAAAAAAAATAATAAAAAGAAAAAAAAAAAAAAAAACAGCACAGTGAGCTAATAATGGCACTCCTATATCAAACTCTTTACAATACAAAATATGAAAAGTAATGTGCTGTGAAGTATATGGCATCCAATGTTCACCTTTATCACCAATCAAGAAAATTTGAATGTCAGATACCCTGTTAATTTAATCATAAATCAATTTTAATTTGATAATTTTTGTATTTTCCTGAGACATAAAGGCAATCAAAGTAGGTCTCCTACTTCACAGCACAATATTAAATTTAAATACAGTACATCAACTTTAAATTTAATACATTTTCAATGGGATACTGTTACAAGCTAAGCAGGATGATTGCAGGACAATGTATTGCCGGGTATATTAATAATGTCTATGAATTGCTATCTTGCTATGTTTTATAATGCCTAATGTGTCAATAAATTAAGTTAAAGAAGAAAAATCAAACTGCATTATTTGTTTAAAAAGAGAGCATATGAACACGGATTGTTTTAAATTTCTCTCTTTTTGTTGGGACAATTACGGCTAAAAGATTCATTACATTATCAGAAGACCCCTAAATAAAGAAGGGAGGGGGGGGGGAGTAGGAGATGGTTTCAAATCAATGGCTTTATAATAGTTACTGAGAAAAAGTTCAAATTTTCTAACATGGTGGCTAGAGGAAATTTTCCTGCCGGGGAACATTTTAAGCCTAAATTGAAGTAAAATAACAAAATAAAGCAAACTCAAATCAATTGCAAGGTCTAAATAGGTCTTTGTTTCACAGGGATGCTATGCACTTAACGTGTTAGGTTCCGCTTGGACTGTTTGATGTCTCCTGCCTCTGACTTGTTTTTTATGTATTCACGAGGGAAATATAATAAATAAAAAATAGTTGCTGCTCTACTCACCAGAGGTTGTCTGTGTTGGCCACTCCACACTGACTGAAGAGCAGGTAGATCAGCTGAGAGGTGGACATCCTCGTGTACGGGTTGGGGTAGGCGATGACCGTGGTCACCAGCGTCACCATCAGCACCTCGGACACCGGGTACTGTCCGAGACGAGACACCTTCCGGTAGCGGCACCACCACAGGTTGGCCTTGATGAACAGCGTCGCAATGCAGCCCTGGACGAAACATGGAACTTATTAGAGACGGAAGAAGATTGGAGTCTGGAGAAAATCTAAGACTTTTGGACACAAAATAGACCAAAAGTTTCAAGGGTTGTATGTTACCTAGATCTTTGATAGTTTTTCATTTAATTCATTTCCGTACTTTGTATTTCTGAGCTAAATTTTATATTTAATAAAAAAAATAAGTGAAACCACCAGATACAATGAGAAGTTATTTTTATCTTTCAGCAAATGATAGTTATCATTAACCTCTTCATTTCATAGCATTGACTCAGAATACAAATTTAAGGGGAAGGTAACACACCCAATGTTTTAAAAAAAAAAAAACCCAGACATGAAAATTATAAAAAAAAATATATATATAAAAAATAAAATGTTCTCCTCTACATCCCCTATCAGTGGCTAAAATATCAGGTTACAAATTCAAGCTAGTTTTTTAGTCATTAATTTTTAAAGTTGACTACTTTAACATGGAGAAATGGAACTTCCATGTTAAATTAGTTAACTTTAAAAATTCATAACTCAAAAACTTGCTTGAATTTGTAACCTGATATTTTAGCTACTGATAGGGGATGTAGAGGAGAACATTTTAATTTTTTTTTTTCATAATTTTCATGTGTGGGATTTTTTGACCCTCACCCTTAATGTTTTTGCTGCAGTTAATGATGGCCATAATGTACAATACACAAAGCCTACAGTGTTTCATATTTTATAAGTAACTGATGATTTATTTGGCACTTTTATTTCAAGGCAATGAATTATCAATTAATACAATTAAATTTTTCTTTCCATTTTTTTTTTTTTTTTTTTATTTTACATGGATATTTAAAATCAGCGTTTACCATTGAACACAGACAGCCTGTAGTTAAGAGGACACATATAAGACAAGATTGACTCACCCCAATGATTCCCAGTCCGATGAAGGGGACGAGCTCGAAGAAGATCCAGGGCTTGCTGTACTCCACGAAGAACAGCACCGAGTGCTCGTTACCGAAGGGGTTGATGGAGCGCAGGATGAAGGCCGCGATGAGCGCACAGAAGAACGAACGCCACAGAGTCTTCAGCGGGAAGTAATAGCTCACCTGGCGGGAGGTAGAAATATTAATAACATGAGAAGTGTCTAGTATCTAGTAAATATCAGAGATTGGACAACCTGCATACTTTTTATAGACACGTAGGGGGGCATTCACAAAGCACTTTAACTTAACCCCAACTTTAACCCCAAGTTTTATCCCTGGTACTAAACATTGTGCTAAACCAGGGGCTAACCATGTTTAGCTCCTAGTTTAGCACCATGTTTAGTACCAGGGATAAAACTTGGGGCTAAAGTTGGGGTTAAAGTGCTTTGTGAATGTCTCCCGTAGTTGATAAGAGAGCCTTGAATTGTCATAAAATACATACAATGTAAAATAATACAAAATAGAAAAAAAAAAAAAAAAAAAAATCTTTAACACATTTTAAATTATGTTGAAAGCCACTGTTACACAATAGTCCTATCCCTATCCTTGCTTGCAAAATATTTACAGTAATACTATGACATCATGGTGCTTTGCAGCAACATTTTAATGCATTACAATTTTAAGAGTGTTTGTGGGTTAAAAATAATGTGATAAAAATTGACAAATATGCAATAAAAAATTATACATGGTGTCTAATGCTTGGGAGCCTAATGGATAATGAACTGACTTCTGAGAAGTAAGGTGTGAATTTATCAAAAAAAAATAAATTTCTTGTAATTTTTTACTTAAATCCACCTTAAGAATGAAAAAGTTCAAATTTAAATTTAAATCATTTGAGGTGTCTAGCATAGTATTATTTTTTAAAAAAAAAAGAAGAAAAAAAAAACATACAGTAACAACTATAATTACTGTACACTGTACAGTCATGCTGTGGGAAAATATCTTAGAACCAATATATTTCAAGCATTCATTACAGCAACAGTACAAAACAAACATTTTTGATTCATTGATTGATTTGCATTTTGGGGCAACTGACACATTTTGGTCATGTATACCCTCAGTACAAACTTTTTTATTACCTACAAAGATGGTAAATATAAAACATAAAAATAAATTGAATTTTATTATTGGTTAATTTTATTAATTTGGATTATTATGTTCATTAAAATTGCCACATCAGCCATCACTTATAACTCTATTCTTCAACTCTTAGAGGTTCAAAAGTCACCACCAACAACTATTCTCATCTTGACTCCTATGCACACTATGCACCCTCCTCTCACCTCCTCCAAACTGAAGAGAACTCCTCCTATGGGGGCTCCGAAGGCGACAGACACTCCGGCCGCTGCTGCCGCTGAGAGAATCTCCCTTTTCTTGGCCTCGTTTTTACCGTACTTGGGGAATAAGTAGGACAAGATGTTGCCTGAGAAACAGACAGGTTTAGTTACTGGACCTTCGAGAGACAATAAAATAAATTAGGTAGCATTAGTAACATTGAATTTTAATATCATCTTACGTCCAGAATAATGAGCTATCTGCCTACTATGATCTCGTTGCAATAATAAGCTATCTGCTATTTCAGGTAAGCGTAACAATAAGCTTTATTTCATACCGATTTATGGCTTATAATTGTGCTCATTTGAAAGAGCAGATAGCTCATTATTGAACAAAATCGTGGTTAGCAGATAGCTCATTATGATTTATAGCAGTAGGAAATCCTGTACAATGCATAATCTGTAATAGTTTTTTTTTTTTTTTTTTTAATTTATATTGACCTTAAGCTATGCAATATAAATTTTTCCCCGATTTTTTTGAACCCTTTAAGGGTGCAAGGCCACCGAAGGCCACGGGGTAGACAGCGCCATCTCTTGACAAATTGATTTTTAATTTCTTACGGGCAGAGATTTTAGAGTATCGACTTGAAATTGAATTAAGGTATGGACATTGACACTTTTGATACGCAGTAAAAATTTCATTGTCGTAGATGAAACCAATTTTTAAATTCAAGCCCAAAACTGGTTTGGTTCCCGCCCGTTCCCGCCCGTCTGAAAATAGCGGGAACCAAACCAGTTTTGGGCTTGAATTTAAAAATTGGTTTCATCTACGACAATGAAATTTTTACTGCGTATCAAAAGTGTCAATGTCCATACCTTAATTCAGTTTCAAGTCGATACTCTAAAATCTCTGCCCGTAAGAAATTAAAAACCAATTTGTCAAGAGATGGCGCTGTCTACCCCGTGGCCATAGGTGGCCTTACACCCTTAATACCCTTAAAATCATGACTATAATGTCATACAATGCCTATCCTTATGTTTGTGTTAAATATTTGCACGACTTATATGACGTCACAGCGTTTGGCAGCACGATTTTAAGGGTGTTAGATTTAAGGATACTAGAAGGCTAAAAAATGTGGGGGGAAAAAAAGGACAATCGGTACACAACTTAAGGTCCTTTACCCAAATATGCAATAAAAAAATTATATAGGTTGTCCATTGATAGAAATGTAATTCACTGATTTTTTTGTATTATTTTATTTTTCATAAAAATTAGTCCTCCTAAAGCAGAGGGTTAGTGCTGATATCAGATATATAATTTCATTTACAAAAAGCAAACTCAGCATAACACAATTAAATACAAAACCAAAAATGCTAATAACTATTTTTCTTCAACAATGAAACTCGTAGTCCAATCTTGTATCACTACGGACTCACCTATACAGCACGCGATGTGCACCATTGGTCCCTCCTTGCCGAGGTTGAGTCCAGCTGACACGGACAACATGATGCCCACGGACTTGATGATCAGAGTCCACTTGCCCAGGTAGCCGCGGATGATGAACCCGCTCAAAATCGTTTTGATCTGAAAGTAAATAAAGGAGTTTAGTCAGTTATTTTAGACAATGGATTTTATATTTGCATAGAAAAATAATAAATTATACAAATTATCAAAAGTTTAATTTATAATAGCCACACCTTTTTCTAGTTTTAATCTTTTTATTAAAAAGTGTTTTCAAAAAGAAATGTAATCAGTAATTAAAAAAAAAGGAGATTACATAATTTTTACCCTCTATGCAATAAAAAAATGTTGAATATCATAAAGGAATCTTCTTTTGATTTTTAACTCTCAAGTACAGGAAAAAAACAATACAATTTATACAGAGTTAACTGAAAATAATGGACTAAATTATAAATTAATACCGTAGTGTAGGAGATATTAAAGTTCAGAGAATGTATTACAAAATTTCTTTGAATTAAATTGAAATTAAAATTAAGAAATAGTTATTCTGTAATTATATCTTTCTACAATATGAAGCTACGACTTTTCTCCTCACCTCGGGGATACCTGACCCGCAGGCGTAGGGGGCAAACATTCGTACGAGCGCTGCCGCGAGAGAGGCGAAGAAGAGAGCCCACAGCACGTAGAACAAGTACGAGAGGATGTACGGGCCGGAGCCTTCGCGAGATAGCCCGAACACCTCCGGCCAGGTCAGCCACTTTAACAGACACACCGTCGTTAGTTGATAAATATTGTCGCTAACAATGGAATATTTCTGGACAGGGCAAAAGTTGAAACTTATTGAGAATAGTTTTTTTAGTGGTGGATTTTGGAATAATTTGAAACATATGGGGCAGTTCAATTGTTAAATAACTTGCTTCCTGCACTTGTAATTTGAATGAATGTATTTTATATTGAATGGATTTAATGTACACAACAGTGTACAATAGTACGAAGGGAGTCGACTATTATCTACATTGGTTTTTCTTTTTCTCTTTTTCTTTATGCAACCGCCTTTGATTTAAGTATGTTTTGGTTTGTATTTTCACTTTAGCTATGGAGTATCAACCTCATTTTTTTTTTTTTTTTTTTTTTTTTTATTGCAGAAATGGATAGAGGGTGCAAAGTTATGTTACCCTGATTTTTTTCAGATTTTTTACAGCCCTGAAAGTATTTTTAAAAAAGGACTTTCAATAATTTTTTAAAAATACTTCCAGGGCTGTAAAAAATCTGAAAAAAATCAGGGTAGCATAACTTTGCACCCTCTATCCATTTCTGCAATAAAAAAATTTGAGGTCAATACTCCAGTGCCTTTAGACCACAATTTCCTGTTTACAAAAAAAGTTCTTTATATAAAGTTCTTTCTTTATACCTGGCTACACCTGCCGATATCAAAGTCCGTCTCGTTAGAGGACCAACAACATTGCTCCTGGTTGAGCCAGAAGGCCTGGGGACACAGTCCGTACTTGAGGTCCGACATCCAGCTGGAGCCGATGTCGATCACGCCAGCCACCGCACCTGTAGGCATGAGTACATGATGTCAAATTAACCATTACTGCCAGGGGTCCGTGGGGAGGGGGGTTTTAGAGCAGTCAGTGTTGTCAAAGAGATGTATGATACACTCCTGACAATGAGCTGGTTCTATTGGCTGCTGAATCTTTTATGAAAATTCCTTCAATGGATAACAAAGAGTAATTGTAGAAGGTTCAGTAGCCAGTTCAATAGACTCCCGATGACGAGCTGGTTCCATTGAACTGGCTACTGAACCTTCTATGATGACTCTTTTTTAACATCCAACTCTCTCGTTTAAAAATCCTAACAAGATCTGGAAAAATCAAGAAACTGGAAATGAGGCACACACGTACCTCTCTTAAATAACTTTAAAACATTTGTTTCAGAAATTAAATTTCAGATTATTCTTGATTGTTCAAAACTTTAACCAGTTGTTTATAGGCTCCCTTCCCTTCCTTCACCTTTTTTATGAAATTAATAAGAGTAAAAAATGAACCTACTTTAAAATTTAGAAATGGTCATTGCAAAGGGTTAAAGTAGAGATTTTTCATAATTACAATTTTTTTTTATTTTTATTGAAAAACTTTTTTTAATTACTCACAAATGTGTCTGTAAAATTTGATAGTGCCAACCCACGAAAAATATTTACAAAACTGAGGGGGTCTTCAAATAACACAAATTACAACAATCTTAAAATTAGGACAGTCTTAGCGTATTCTTTATTGTTGCGCTAAGACAGTCTTAGGTTAAGTTTAGGTTAAGTGGTGTTATTTGAAGACCCCCCTGAATCTTTAAATGGTTTATTTTGACAAGGTAGCAACAAATATCTTGTGAAAGGACGCTCGACTCACCGGTGAAAAGTCCAACCAGCAAGACACAGACCCATCCTGACCAAGCGTCATGGGCCCCTCGTATCAAGTCCCAGATGGAGTCCTGCTTCTTTTTGACGATGTAGCGATGTCGCATGCGGTCCCTGGCGATGTCGCGCTGCCAGTCGATGGTGTGAAAGTCCTCATACTGACCGATACCTGGGATGTCATCACTCTCCGTCGTACCTGTTAGACAAGATAGTTGTCACTTCTGTGCTTTTAAAGATAGTGACATTGCTTAAGTATATTAGTGCATAAAGGGGGTGTCAATCAAACGGGTTCAAAAGTTATTATTACATGTTTATTCATTACAAATGATTACAGGTTATTTATCAGTGAAATGATACAAGAAAATCCATTTTATTAGCAATGGTTTATATACCCATATGATTGTCAGGCCTTTATACAGTAAATAGAAAATACTGTCGATCTTGAACCTAGAAAAAGATTCTGGGTGCTTGATAAGCCCCAGCTTGGTGGCAAGATTACTCTTACTGGCCACACTCAAAAAGGTTTAAATGACGTCAAGGATATTAATTTTAACTGTCAAATCTTTATATTGCTTATTTTTATAGTTGCAATAACTAAACTTAATCAAGACTAGCTTAAAATCAGACAATGTACGGAGTAAATGTTACAATTATTTCTTATTTTTAGTTTCACTCAAAAAAACTATAAATTTCTTACTATAAAAAAAAAAAAGAAAGCAATGTGTACACTAGATCAAAACCTTCTACTCACAATAACAAGCCATGAATGTTTGTCTCATGAAGATCTTTCATTGTTACTAAATATGAAACGATGAAGTACAATACCTGATTTTCATACCAGAGTACAGTATGTAATGACATTGTTGGCACTCTAGCTCGTATCATTTTACAAATAGTAACATGTAACTCAAAATCTGCCCTGTGTTATTTTTTTTTCATGCGACGGACATTACCAACAATACTTTGTTTACTAACAACAAGCAGAAAAATTTGCTTTAAATATAAAATGAAACATCTTCATAAGAAAGCATTTTTAAAAGTTATATTATTTATTTATTCAACGCCAGTGGGCCCATGTATTAGTTAAAACAACTATAGTTAATAATTATGTAATTAATACATTACAATTAATAAAAACATAAAAGAAAAATTAATAAACTATAACTACTGACAATAACATGATAAATAATAATTTTAACAGTGAGCTATGTACACAAACTTACATTTTTCATGAGCAAGTCCAGAGCTACTTAAAGAAGAAAATGAAATTGCTGAGGAAAAAAGAAAAAAAAACAAAACAAATCACAAAACAAACACCACATGCAAAACATGCTGCGTTAGGCAATAATTGTTAAACAGCAAAATATTGACGTAATTTCTTTTCAGAAAATAAATTTTATGATGAAACAAAAGAAAAGGTCACACATAAACTAAGGTAAAATACTTTCTGTATTGCATTTACTTTTACAAAAATATATATTTCAGGTACTGTTATTTCATTTTTGTGTTCTTAAAAATACTTATTTTATTTCATTACAAATTATTCAAGATTAAAAAATGATACATTAATTAATTAACTAAAATCAATTATTATTATTATTATTGTACCCCAAAACATAAAAGTTATAAACTAATACTTTGTTCTGCACTGGAGAAATATTTTCCGTACACCAAAATGTGTGTTAATTTATTAAAAAAATTCCCAGTTTTTACACACATTCAGAGAAGAATGATAAGATATTAGGAACAATGGAAAATCAGTTTACTTTAAGCCTGATTGAGTGAAAGTAGAATATTACAACAATTTCCATGCTATTTTGGCAACAAAGCAATTATGCATAGCAATGAGTTCGTGACAAAATCCTCACTTTGCAAATTCTGGTTTTGTACTAAATGTTTACTTTGCAAATCAAGAAGGTATATCGTCCTCCGTCCGGAATAATGAGCTATCTGCTAACCACGATTTCGTTGCAATAATGAACTAACTGCTGTTTCAGGTGAGCGCAAATATGAGCTGTAAATCAGTATAAAATAAAGCTCACTTGAAATGACAGGTAGCTCATTATTGCAACGAGACCGTGGTGAGCAGAGCTCATTATTCCAGACGAGGGATGATAATGTTAACTTTCTATATTATATTTTAAATTATTTATATTATAACCTTTCTAAAATGCAAAGTGAACATTTTTTGAAAAGTACACATTTTGTTGCTGACATATCAATATATTACAATTACAGAATGTTATGCTGTACGATCATGCCAAGTAATAAACATAACTCACCATGTCCAGACGCATTATCTTCTTCCAACATGGCTCTTTCTGAGACGGTTCCTGTCGTGGTGATATCTATCATGTCCTCATCGGAACTCAGAGAATGGGTCCTCCCAAAGCCTTGTTGGTGCCCGTTACTGGACACCTGTCAATCAAATGGTTCATATTAGTAACAGTAAGGTATTATTAAATTTATAAGAATTTAGTAACATATCGATATAGTAGCAGAAAAATATCCCAACTTCATTTGTAAGTAAAAATGGAGTTAGGATATTTTGTACAGGGGCGCACATGTTAGAATAACCTAACTCCATTTTATTTACAATGGAGTTAAAATATTTTTTCGCTACCACGTCGATATTCGACTTGTTTTTCGTCAAATAGTACTTTGGTTCGTATTCAACCAATGAGGTTCTTTGTTACAAATTATCAACCAATGACAGAGGGTGTTACAAACATGACAAAAATCAAGTGCTATAGAGGCTTCAAGTGTTGCCTGGTGGAAAAATTTTCTCCATAAGCCACCATGTTAGAAAATTTGAATTTTTTCTCAATAACTATTAAAGCTAACCATCTCCTACCCCCCATTTAGGGGTCTTCTGATAATGAATCAAGAGCTTATTTTCCTCTAAAAATTTTCTTTGGTGCAAAAAAAGCAATTTCAATTTTTTTACATAGGTTTTGATAGGACAGTGGGAACACCGAAAAATCAGCTGACTTGAAGCCTATATATGTCGAGCAGTGATCTTTTAAGATTTTTATTATGTTATAACATTCTAAAAGTCAAGAAATGTACTAAACATCTCCTAGAATTGCAATAATTTAAACAAATATTGTATAACTTTGTAATAAACATGTATGTAATGATGCTGCACTTACACAATATGTATGGCATGTGTAACTAACATAAATACAGTAATAAGTAAAAGTCCTAGAAAAGATTACACTGAATGTGTGTGTAAAACAGACGCTGTAAAACTAAATTATAAAACTCCATGTAGACACCTTAACGTTTCACTGAAACTTTTTAACTGTTTAAAATTAATGAAGATATAAAAAGCACAAAACACAACTAGAAGTACAATTTTCTAAGAATTCAACGTTCATGTATTCTTGCAGTAAACACGGACAATCTTAGAGATATATTGTTATCACTAAGCAAACATACAACCTTGTTGAACATTTTCACAATTTTACCACCAGCGTAATATTTTTTCTATGATTGTAAGTCGGTATAATCCAGAACTGCAAGTAAAAATAAAATTTAAAAAAGTGAAAATAATAATTTTTACTTTAAACTTTAAAAATTTTCGTTACTACAGTAAAATATTTCCTTGTGCTATCCAAGTAAAAATTTATTTTAATTCTTCTGGCAAAAGTTGGCACTGTTGTTTTTTTTAAGCAAATTTATCACTGTATTTACCTTAATTTTGAGAAGTCAAACAGGGCGATGTATCAATATGATGCAATAGTTGCTAATATATTTTTAACATTTTTTTTTTAAATATAGATTAAGCAAATTTATTTCAAATAAACTTATTTATTTCAAATTATTTGTTAATCTTCTTAAGGTGCTTTCACATACTCGAAAATCGCTACGGAAACGCTCCGTAGCTACTCCGTAGCAAATGTGTTGATTTTGCTGCGGCGCTCCGTAGCACCTCGCGATCTTCTGCTGCACGTTCTACGGAACTCCGTAGCAAAATCAACATGAGTTTGATTTTGCTGCGGCATTCACATGATTTTCCGCCGCAGCTGCCGCAGACGAACAAGAATATGTGAAAGGCTTACGGCATTGCTACGGAACTCCGTAGCGATTTTCGAATATGTGAAAGCACCTTTAGAAGACAAGTGAAGAAAATGTAAAAAGAGAAGGGAAGGGGGAACAACAATTATTCACAGTGAATGTAAACAAGGAAATTCTATATTGTAGTACTGCATTGATTCACCCTAGAAATAGTCATTCTCCAATATGCAGTAGTCTGTGTTTAGTTAGTATTTCTTTGTATATATTAGTACAGTTTTTAACTTTGTACTAGAGTATGTATTAATTAATATCTAACCACACTTAATTTTAATAAATATTATGTAAAATATTAGGGACAAAAACAGTAAAAAAAAAAACAACATTTTAAAATAAAATTCTATTCTAAACTCGTGTGTAGCTGACTAGCTGTTCATTAGACTGTATACAAGAATGTTACCTATAGTGTCACCTGCCAACTGTTGTGTTATGTAACATGTGGGATATATAATAAAATGAAAACTACAGTAATTGCCACAGTAATATATATATATATATATATATATATATATATATATATTTTTTTTTTAGTTTTTAATCAAACCCTATTTGGTACTTCTATTTACTAATTACATACTACTTTGAAACCCCGAACCTTCCGAAACCCTAACTTGAGCGTTTCGCGGGCTCTTCTGGAACGAGGGCGGCCACGGCCTTGCAAATCCATCCCGGCATTTGCCTGCGGCTGAGGGAAACGTGGAAACCTCAGCCAGGATGGACGCTACAGCTTTTGTCAATGAACCGGAAGTGCAATGGTCCAAAGCCAGGGGAACCACATAGTGGAAAAGCGCAACGTTTTACCCCTGGGTGGGAAACGTGGTTTTTGTTGAAAATGGTCACCCATCCAACTACTAACCACGCGCGGCGTTGCTTGACTTCGGTGATCAGGCGAGACCCGGTCAAGCGCACTGCGCCACACCTCTAAATATATAATAATAACATACCATACAGTACTGTATATTATTAAATTAATTACTGTACATGCAGTGTTCTTTCTTTCTTTGAGTGCTGGGGTCGCCGAGGCTCAGAGTTATATTGTATCAGGTGCTGATCCAGGGGGGAGGGGGGCTGGGGAGCCTGTAGCCCCCCCCCCTCCCCCCAAATATTGGATTTAACATGTTGGCCTGAAAGAGGCAGCCCTGCCCTCCCCCCCCCCAAAAAAAATTTTTTCTTGGATTTGTGCCTGCATTGTAATATGTTTTGTTTAGGAGAGCATCTTTGAGGATGAATGATCTTTCGCAAGCCACCGTGACTTAATTATTACATTGTTAAGAAATACATAATATTAAAATACAAATTAAATTTTAAATAATAACATTACTCTTTTTAATATAAAAACTTCACCCATTTTCTTCTCACTTATTTAATAAAATACATCACACTATATAATTTTATTACTGCACAGACAGGAAGGCACTAAACACACACACAGGGGGCGTTTGAAGGAATAACAGTACAGACATGTGACTGGAATATTTTATCTTATCTCTGACTCATTGAAAACCATCCACGTACTTCATACATTTGTGTGTCACTATTTTGTAGTCCATTGGCTTTTTATAATGAAGAAATGATCATAAAAGGTAGCGTGGTATAAGTAAAATATAATTAAATTTATAAATTGAAGCTTAAATTATAATATTTAATGTAATTTTATAAGAAAATTACCAAAATTTGTATACGTAAATCGTTGTTTATTGAACGATCAATGCTATCATGCACCCAAAATTCTCATATACTGTAATGGAACTGGATGGAAGTTTTAAAGTATTATTAACCCAGTTTATAATCTTTAGATAAAATGTAGTATTAGTTTGCCTTATATTTTATCAAATATTTTAATCTATAAAATGGTAAAAATAATAAAAGTAAATGAAAGCTAGGATATGCAGGAAAAATAATCCAGGCAACATTTTACGTAACCTATTATGTAATATCATTGCTAAAAACTTCTTCATACATTAAAACTATGATAAAACAATTCTTTTGAAATATGATCTATAAACCTAGGACACCTGGAAAATGAAGAAACGTCGTAATATAATTTAATTTCGTAATAAAAGTCGAGGTGAAAAATAATACCTTACCTTGCGGTGGTAAGTAACTGAGGCGATTTTGTTTTTAGATCTCCACTTTAGATGGATAATTTATCACTCACACCAATATTTATATATTCAATTACAATTTATAATTCCAATAAAGGAAGTAGAGAGCTTATAATGCGAAGAAATCGCATAGAATTACAAATTAATCTAGTTTTTTAGCAGACGACATCGCGAAACGTCATCATCACATGATCATAAAACAGCTGACTAGCGATTAAATGCGCCAGATTTGAAATATTTGATAGAATTTTTTCATTGAAATCCGCAATTTATTTCTTAATTTTCTGATGATTACACTAATCAATGCTAAACAATAAAAAGTATAATTTCACAGTAAAAAAATGCAAAGTCGCCGTTAAAATTAGTGGGACAGTCATGGATTACGATGTACACCAAAAATACACCAATTATAGCTCCGTCATACATCCCATGCATCCCATGGCAGCTAAGATAGAACCATATAATATATATTATAGAACTATAGCAAAATCCCACATTTTATGATTAAATCCAGCACTGAAGAAAAAAAATGTGTGTGGTTGTAGATTGATTTTATGAATTAAAACAATATAATTATTCAATTCTAAAAAATATGTTGAGCCATCATGGCCGGTGCAGATGGGTTCTCGTTAGATCAACGGAGTTAAATATGCAACATCAAGCATGGTTGGCTAGTACTTGGATGGGTGACCGTTTCAAGTAAGAATCTCGTTGCTCCCTTTCTGGGGTAAATTCGTCTCGCTTTCCACCCAGTGCAGTGACCCTTGTAAAAAGGAATTATACTTATTACAAATTAATAAAGTATAATTCCTATGCTTAATTCGCCTAATTTAGTATAATTTCTGAATGATTAATATACTAAATTACATGATTAATTATATTATATATATAGTTTAATTTTATTATACTAAATTATAGAAATAGTATACCTCTTTAAATCATTTTGAGGCAATCATATAGGGTTCAATATGTCACTTATTTTTTTTACTTTGGAAAGATGCTTTTCTATAATTAAGTATAATAAAATAAAAACTAGTATAATTAATCTGTAATTTAGTATATTAATAATTCAGAAATTATACTAAATTAGACGAATTAAGCATAGGAATTATACTTTATTAATTTGTAATAAGTATAATTCCTTTTTACAAGGGGATACACTTGTGTGTGGTTCCCCCAGGCTTTGGACATCACTTTGGTCCATTGATAAAAAGTAGAGGTGTCCGTCCTGACTGAGGTTTTCCACGGTTCTCTCAGTCTCACCTCAGCGAATGCTTGGATACATAACAGTTCGTGGCATCCATCCTTCCCCTTCCTTATCCCTACCTATTACCCCAGCTCGAGAGCTTCAAACGCCTGAGTGTATCCTTGTAAATATTTTTTTAATTAAAAAAGTTAAAACTATGCTAAAAAAAATATTAAAATTTGCTATATCATGAGCTGAACACTTTTGAACCTAATAACATTAATAACATGACCAGCAGGTAAAACAATAAAATTAAACACCAGACCAGCTCTCTGAGGCTACAAAATTGACTACAATTTCCCGAGAACAACAATTTTTCAGGATGCCACTCGGCAAACGCCAATCAATAGTTCTGTTTCAAGGAGAGGAGGTATAGCCATGCTCAACACTATCGCGTCCCAGAAAAGATCATTCTCTTAAATTTTTGGTTCAACTTCGTGGCCATAAGACTCTCAAATCTCTTCTCAGAGGTAACACATCACAGAAAGACACACAACTGTAAATAATTTCCTCATTAGCTGAATCAGATCCTAGCTACTATTTTGGTGAAGCTACAGCCATATTTTTAACATAGGACTAAACATTAAAAATAAAATAAACCATCATGGTAATTTACAGAAATTGAAATTAAATATTACATGTTTTAGTGGAGCAAAATGTTGCAAATTGAAATCATTTTTTTCCCCCTACAAAATCTGCTATATTTCAAATTTTAAAATAATTTAAAATAAAAATCAAATCCAACAAATCAGAAATTAAATCTTAAGAATTCTGAGAATAGAGATTGCACAAATATATAGGATAATTTTAAAGGGACCAGGCTTCTCGTACCTATTTCACCGCGAACTGCTATAACATGAACAGCTCCGGATTTCCTCCCCCCCCCCCCCCCCAAGACTAAATAACGTTTTTACACATGCCCAATTTGCATAGATGAGGTCAAATTAAGCCAGGCTTAATTTTGTTGATTTTGATTATTGCAACAATCAAAGAATATAGACACGATCGCTATAAAAAAATGCAGTATTGAAATACTTTTAATCTTATTAAAAGAAAAGGATAGGAATAACCAGCAAGGCCTTACCGATCGAAAGAGTCACAGCAGGTGGAAATTCTTGCGGTCACAGAGGTTCACTCGAAAGTTTTTACATCTTTGAAACAAGAAGTAGAATGTTGATTCTACTTCTTCTTGTGACTGAAGAAGCATCTCCACGATGCGAAACGTTTCAAAAATGTAAAAACTTTCGAGTGAACCTCTGTGACCACAAGAATTTCCACCTGCTGTGACTCTTTCGATCGATAAGGCCTTGCTGGTTATTCCTATCCTTTTCTTTTAATAAGATTATCACAACCTAAATGGTTTATTTTCCTTAATTTGAGTATTGAAATACTGTACAGTATATATGTACATATATAAGGTACATAAAAAAATACTATTGCATGTACAGTATTGAATGTAGACTCTGCATGTCCACAGAAAATTATCATTAATAAATTTTCCCCTCAAGCTATAGGAGTTAGCCGAAACATAGTACAGTAAAATCAGAACAGGTATAAGTCCATTATCTGCACGAGCACAATTAACACCAGTGGACAAGTAACACCAGCCAACTTGCAAATTTTTTTTTATTTTTTTTGTTTTTTATTTGAACTAATGACTGACTGAATTTATTTTATTTCCTGAATCTTCACGAACCCAACCTAGCATTTAGGATTTTGTGAGTCCCTTCCAAATTGGGGTGACCACCATGCCGTGGTTTATAACAAGCCATCCCAGTATTCATCTTGTTGTGACTGAGGAAACCATGGAAACCTCAGTAAGAATGGTTGGCAATCGATGGAGGATGCCACCAAATATCTCCAGGATGCATGCGTGATCGGAGCACTAAGTCTAGCCATACAAAGAAGTTTGTCTGAGAATGACATTAACTTTATGATGAAGTGCTGACGGAGGTCATGTGTGTAGCAATCAATTAAGGTAGAGATAACACCGATCAGCTGTTGTTTTTAGCTCCATTTGATTAACATATATGTAAACCTTAGCAAATTCACAAAAACTCTGAAGTATTTTTGAGAGGCAGATATTAGTACAGTACCTAAATCCATAGAAAAAGTTTCAAAACAATTTTACAAGCCGAATTTCTTTAATTAATTTACATGTATTTAATTTTCAGTATAGGGCTTTCCCATGGAGAGACAAACTAAAAAATTAATTAAAAAAAAATGGCTTGTTAAATTGTTTTGAAACTTTTGCTATGAATTTTATTGAACTGGCTACTGAACCTTCTATGATGACTCTTTCTTTGCTATCCATGGTAGGAACTATCATACTGCAGAAGATTCAGCTGTTCACTGCAATATGGAACTATACAGAGGTCTGCAAACTATTTCTTAAGGGTAAGATAACACGAACAATCGATTGTTGGTAGTCCCATTTGAATAACATGTAAACCTTAGCAACCTCATAATAATTCTGAATTTTTTTTTGAGTGACAGTTCTTGGCATTAAAAAAATATGGAGAAAATTTCAAAACAATCGGACGATCCAATTTTTTTAAATTAATTTTTTAAATTTTCAGTATAGGGCTTTCCCATGGAGACCGAAACTAAAAAATTAATTTAAAAAAATTGGATCGTCCGATTGTTTTGAAATTTTCTCCATATTTTTTTAATGCCAAGAACTGTCTCTCAAAAAAAATTCAGAATCATTATGAGGTTGCTAAGGTTTACATGTTAATCAAATGGGACTAACAACAATCGATTGTTCGTGTTATCTTACCCTTAAATTTTCAATGGTGATGTTTTTTGTTTGTTATTTTTACTAAGGAAATAGGAAGAAAAATAAGCAAAAAATGTTTATAAAATGACTTTGATGTCAGTTTTATAATGGGTTGTAAAACAATGAAATAAAAAGGAAAAAGGCAAGCCGAGGTTGAGCAACGGTCAGGTCACGGACTGTGCTTTGAAGCAGCAGATTTCACGGGCCTGGGTCAGGCACAGTAGCCACCTGAAACGGCTGGTCCGTGCACGCCTCTAAATGTAACCATCCATCGTACAGAATTTCTTCTCTCCATGCAATATAATTTTATTATACTCTGTATGCCCTTTAGGAGACGAGAGTATGCACTAGAGCTTGAAGCAAAATAAAAGTCAAACTACCTGCCTGTCAGCTGATTTTGCTAAGGTATATAACATGAACTTTTCAACGTTAAGTTCATATGTTACGAGCGAGAGGACTGTGGTGGGGGAAGGAGAAATTTTTGTCTCAGACCTTAGTCATGTAGAGATGAAGCTAGTGTCAGCTTTCTATATGTTATAGTTCAGTGATGCCCTCTTACATTGGCACACTATGTTTTTGATACAGTATATGCCATATATAACCACAATCTAACACGACAAATTAGAAATATCAAAATGAGGTCATTGAACTTCTCGCTCTTAATATCATTATAATTAAACACCTGACAATCAAACTTACCTGCTGGTCTGATGCTAAGGATTGATAGCTTGTCGGGAAGAACTGCGGAGTTTCACCTCTCAACGGATTCCTCTCCATCGCAAAAGAAGTTGATGGAGCTGTCGTCGCAGACTCTTCCTGCGTTAACGGAGTGTCTGAAAAGAACATCCCAACGTTACGTACTACACATGACATCTTATAAGAGGATTACCTTATATTAATTAATCCCAACACCAGATATTAGTACTCAGATAAAATCTATGTTAACACACCCACTAAAAAATACCACATTAGTTAATATTAAATATTAAAATAATTGCTTACTTAATTGTAATAATTTAAAAACATTCATTTTAATAAAATAACATTGTATAAAAATATAGTATTATATAAACAAATAAATATTACGATGTTACTTAATTATGGCATTAATTATTATAATGTTATTATAAAAAACACAAATAAAGAAAGCATGTGACACGGAATCGACAGATGATTGGTTGTTGCAAACGCGGTTGCAAAACACCTGTGGGGATAAAAGCGGGAAGATTTGAATGTAATTTTGCACACGACGCGCAGAGTTTTGCAGTCGCTAGAAATTTGACATCAATTGTGAAATTCTTGTCACGTTTTTATTATCACATAATATCACATTTTATTATTTACTTTACTCTGATATCAGTTTGATGAAAAAAAGTTTATGAATTTCTTTAAAACCAATAATAATTATATTATAATTATACACCATATGCAGTATATAATATATATATTATATATTGTGCCATATATATATATATTAATTAATTATAAAAATTAAAATTAATGCATGGATAAATGACAATTAATTAATATATGCCAAAAAATAAATATATGTTATATATTATATATATATTTTATTCAAACCTATCCATGCATTAAATTCAGTTATAATTTAACTTTTAAATAATTACATATATTTTTTGCATACAATATATTTAACAGAGGTATAACATAAATAATATAATTATAATATACTTATCATGCTCTTATAAAAATAAACAATATAAATATTTTTGCATGCACGCATGCATGCATTAATTGACAGCAAAATTATAATTAAATTCTAAAATGAAAATGGTACCTATAAGTTGTGGAAAATTTTAATGAAGAAGCTTCATAAATTTCCTTTATAAAATTTTAAATAAAAAATAATTTATAATGCACGATATTATGAACATTATTATATATTGAATTATAATTAATTGAGACTCTACCACGGTAATTAATACGTATATCATATAAAATAAATGGCACTATCACAGATTCTTTTATCAGAATAAAGTGCCATGCATTTTAATATATATTATAATATGCATATTATAGTTTTTTAAATTAAGGTGATCATGCATTTTGGTCTCAATTAAATTGTATATTAAAATATTTTTAATTGTATTAACAGAGGACATGGCAACTAAATACGTATTAAATTAATCAAATTCCAATAAAACAATTAAATTAAAATTATAAATATAATACAAAAATTAAAATAAAATATATACGCATATAAACAAAATAACTTATACTATGAATGTATATTATCATTATCACTTGTCAAATAAGGTTATAATTCTTATCTCTCTTCTATAAATACAGCTATCCTATTTTTACGTGAAATTACGTAAAATAAAAGTTAATTACAAAATCTTACACAACAATTAAACTTAATTAAAAATATATACTGACACTTCACAACAATAACTGGTGACTTTTTCGTCTTCTTCATTTTAAACATTATTTGATCACCATAACTAGACAGCATATTCACTTGTCTGTAGGTTAACGAAAAGATTACGATTTGAAAGTATTATCTACTCGAATGACAAAGTTTTTTACGTCACTGTAAAGTCGGTTTAAAAATACATTAACAAAATACAGTCAAATTTACATAATATTCCCCCAGGAAGTAACCGGAAATGTAAGGTTTCTGATCTTTCCATTAGTGTATTTCAGCGTTACAATTTCACACATAGGTCAATACTTTTATTTCAAACCAATTTGTAAAGTTTCAAAACTGAATTACAAACAGATTAGCTGTAAACTTCACACTTCCGGCTACTTCCGGAAGGAATAACAAATTAATTTGGCTATATTCTTCATTTTTAGAGTGTATTTTAGAATATAAAATAAAAATAATAAAAGTGGCGCGCCTATTATATTTCCAGACCTGCTTTGTAGTATGTATAGTGAGAAATTTAATTAAAATGATACTAAAAATAGGTTCAAGACTTGTAAAAATTATTTTAAGACGAGTATATCATCTTCACCACAGGCAGTAAGTGGTTTAATGTTGACAGTTATATTTGAAAAGCTGCAGGGAATAAACTTTGTTGCTTATATAGTGAGTTACATGCAAACACAAAACGCAAGATGATCGGCTTACAACGAGTTTCCTGTAAAAATAATATTGTAGTGTGAAATTACTCCAGTGGTGGCGTTAGTTACATTAGTCAGTGCATAAATATACTTTTATTTATTTTCAAAAAATCCTTATATGCATTGAAAGTTCGTGCATATATATATTATAGCGAGTGAGAAATGTGTATTATAGGCAGGGTTATATGTGAAGAGAGTGCATATATAAGATTTGATGTAGTGTGACTAAAGGAACCGTGGTAAATCCAAGTCATATATGTTTTGCGTCCCAGCTAGCATAATTTATACCCTGATCGAAGTACGTATTGTACAGGTGACTGTATAAAGGAATTGTGGGAATAAATAATCTTGACACCTTGTGAGACAGTTCATACTTTTTATATATCTATATTATATTATATATATTTTATATATTGAATGATAATATAGGATAATTATTTTTAAAGCAATATAAATTGAGCTTTAATTTCTTCCGAAATAACTCAAATCTAAAATACATGTTAATCTGTTTTACTGTTACTTAAAAATAAAATATTAATTCTATAACTTTTTATTATGCATGTGCAGGAAAATTATTCAAACCTTAGAGTAATATATGGAGTTAATTAATTAATTTAATTAATTTATTTTATGCTTGTTTCTACATTTTTAATTTATATTCATTAATTGTCTTAAGAATTTAATTGGCTCAATTAGAATAATAAATGCAATAATATCTATTAATTATTATAATGGTAATAAATTATAAATAATATAATTAAAATCACAGTTTTAACAAAATTTATTTTTATTTTTTTATTCTTTCCTTCATATCAAAAAGAGTCAATGTAACATAATTTTTTTTAAATTGTATATTTTTTTTTAAATTTTACAATAATTAAATATTTAATAAATGGTCCATAAAAAATAAACAATTAATAAATATTTAAAATATTTACCTTTTTGTACAACTCGACGTTTCTCTCTTAAAATTTTTCATCAAACTAATCTTGCAAGGAGACAGTTTCTCTCCCCATTTTATGCCATAATATAACATTTTTTGTTACATGCAAGTTCAAAAAACCTGATTGTAGTAAAAAAAAATCCTTATTTGGTTTACAAAAAAAAAAAAAAAGTAACGTATCACATTTCAGAGAAGGTAAAAAAATATAGCAGACAAGTTTAACGTATATTATTTTTTAGAATTAATTAAGTTTTATAACAGCTAGCTAGACTTCATTTACAATGTTTAATTATTTATAATTTTATTATGAGCATCATGAGCTAAAGAGATAATTATATGTTTTTTTTGTAGAGAAAAGATTGCATTCTGTACTATATTCATTAAAAAAATTATTTGGAATAATTAAAAAAGTAATAATCAGTAGAACCATTAAATAAAAAAAAAAAATCATCTAGGAATGTTTATAACTTGTAGTGAAGTGACTGAAAATACACCACTCGACATCACAAACGTTTACTTCTACTCTGTATATAGGCGTTGTGGAGGAATGGTGAACTTGGTTCAACTTGGACTTTCTTAGCTGTCTACACACTAAACTTTTTAGATACTGAATGGGTTTTCAGTACTTTTATTTTCACCTTACAGCAAGGACGTTTTAGGATTCAGTACATTAAATGGCTGAATTAAACCTTATTTTCAGTACTTTATGCACTTTTCAGTACAAATTTTGTACTGAATTAAACAGGGTCAATTTAAGTACACAAATTGTCCTTAGATTCAGTATCTAAAAGTTAAGTGTGTACACTAGCCGTCACATTTATCTGGCTCATGGTCGTGTTTGTAACACTCTGTCATTGGTAGCCGGTTTGTAACGAAGGACATGACTGGCCGAGCCGAGCCGAATGACTCCCGAGCGTTTCCGAACATGAGTCTTTTAAGGGCATTGGGTGTAGCACCGGTAGTTGGCAACACTGACGTATCTTAACCATGTAAATTTTTTATCCCCGCTCCTCGGAGTAATTTTTATGCTAGAGCTAAGCTGATTGCAGTAGTATCAAGATAATTAGTAGCCCAAGTGCACAATTTGGCTAAATAAAACCTGATTTAAAGAAAAGTATTTTTTAGTAATTTTTTAAATTTACATGCATTTTTTTAAAAATATAAAAAAATACTTTTCTTTATATCAGGCTTTAATATTTAGCCAAGTTCTGCACTTGAGCCACTAATTATCTTGATACTACTGCAATCAGCTTATATAGCTCTGGCATAAAAATTACTCCGAGGAGCGGCGTTGAAAAATTAACATGGTGAAGATACGTCAGTGTTGCCAACTACCGGTGCTACACCCAATGCCCTTAAATGTGACGGCCATACACTGCAGAAGACTGATGGGTGTTTTTCTCACCCCTCCCAATGTTAAAAAAAAAAAAAAAAAAAAAAAACAAGCAAAAAACATGAAAATTATGAAAATAAATAAATAAATAAATAAATAAAATGTTCTCCTCTACACCCCCTATTAGTAGCTAAAATATTAGGTGTACAAATTTGATCTAGTTTTTGAGTTATGGATTTTCAAAGTTGACTACTTTAACATGGAGAAATGGAACTTCCATATGTTAAAAAAGTCAATTTTAAAAATTCATAACTCAGAAACAAGCTCAAATTTGTATACCTGATATTTTAGCTACTGATAGGAGATGTATAGTAGAAGATTTAAAAAAATTTCATAATTTTAATGTGTTGGAATTTTTTTAACATTGGGCGTGTTCCCTTTTACCCTTCAAAACTCAAATTTGCATGCTGAACAAGTTGCCTAACATCAAGGTGAACTGCAGCGCCAATAATCGAGGCAGGGGGGGGGGGGGGGGTTATAAACTTGCTGTTCTGAGGTGTAAAAAAAAAAAAAAAGACTTCACTGCCATCAGCGACAACTTCTAGCAGCAAAATCGATCAGTAAATACACCACTAAAACCCAACCCTTTTTTAGGATAATGAACAAATAACATAAACAACAAGAACATATTTGAATAAAAAGTAAGTTGTTTATTATAATCATATTATACATTATATAAAAATAAAACGTAATCAGTAAGTACATGGTAAGCAATTTATAAAAGAGGATTTGGTGACCCCACCCCTCTTTTCCTAAAAGTTCATGAAACACATTATATATAGATATCTTCATTGCATTTACCCTTCTGTTCTCTCCTTCTTTATATAATATAATATATAAAAACTAAACCCCAAACTAAATATTGTGGAAAAATTATTAAAATTATTAGCAATAGAGTGCCGATCTAGAAAAATTTTAATGCAGAGAGGGTGCAAAGTTCTCTTTTTTTTTCAATTTTTTTTTAGAGTCCAGGAAAAAAATATATATATACTAAAAGTTTGGTTTTCGACCGCGCCTTTTTTTGCGGTGGCAAAAACCTACAATTTTATTAACACCTAGTGACGTCATTCTGTCAATATTTTTTTATTTTATTTTTTTAAAGATTAATATTATATTGTAACAAATCTTATAAAAAAAATCAAAGTAGTATCATATAATATGTTGCATTCTTTTCACCCTCTATCCATTTCTGCAATATTTTTTTTTTAGGTTGATGTAATATACTACATTATAATTAAATACAAAATATGAACAAAATTAAGTTTTTATTTAACTTTATATTATAATTGGAATAAAAATTAACATTTAATTAATATATTTATACCGACACATTATCAGTAATCAGAGCACCTTTCATTGCGTAAAGGAAGCTATTGTCCAAGTACCAAGTCGAGACAACCGTTTCATTGATTGTCTCCATTTTTTTGGGGACATCTGATCCTTGATAAAACTTAGTGGGATATCGTCCTGATTTTTGGAACATGAACTTTATTTCATACCAGCTTGAATCTTCGCCACTTACGAAAGGCAAAATGATTTTGTCTTTAAATTGCAAGTTAATTGAAGAATTATATTGAACTTCGGACGAAAATAGTTCAGAATAAAGAACGTTCGTTACATTCTGTACCACGTAAACGGTAATACTTTCATTGTAATTATTTGACTCCATTTGAGATTCAGTTAAAACTTGTGACGGAATTTCAATGCCATGTAATTCAAAAGTAGAAACAACTTTAAAACGGAAAGTTGAAAAATAATTGTAATTTTGTTTTGCAATAATAGAGTCTGTTTCATCTTTTTTACAACCTTTAAATTCTTTTTCAGTAGCCAGTACATCAAAATATTTAATTGTATTATTTCCATTTCTTGAATCATTCATTGTTGAAATATTATCAGGAATTTTAAATGAAAATGATGTATTTAATCTAAATAATATAGCTAAAGATTCGGTAAAGTTTAAGATATTTGATGACATTTGGGAATCAGTAAATTGTTTCAGGGTAAAGGTTAGGAACCTGATGAGACCAAGGGCAGGTCCCAGAACCGTTCTGACACTCTCAGGCTCCTGAGGAAGGCCTCTACGTGTTACTTCAGCCGTAGCCCAACGAAGACTTGCGTCGAACAGAACGAGTTCAGAGCTGACGTTAAGAGAGTCTTTCTCAAGTATCGCCACTAGCGACGATTGTGGAATTTCTTCGAACTCAGGAGATGTTATCACTTCTTCAGTCTTCCATTCAATCATCTGAAAACAAACATGGCTTTAATTAAGCACGGTCCAGAATTGTCGAAATCGGAAACGGAAATAATTTTCGATCACTTGGCTAATTCTAACAATCGGAAATTTTGAATTTTCTTAATAGAGTATTGTCCTCATTTTTTTTTTATTGCAGAAATGGATAGAGGGTGCAAAGTTATGCTACCCTGATTTTTTTCAGATTTTTTACAGCCCGGGAACTATTTTTAAAAAAATTATTGAAAGTCCTTTTTGTGACGTCACGAGACGCCGCTCTTTTTGCCGCCGCGTGACGTCACAAAAAGGACTTTCAATAATTTTTTAAAAATAGTTCCCGGTGTCAAAAAAATCTGAAAAAAATCAGGGTAGCATAACTTTGCACCCTCTATCCATTTCTGCAATAAAAAAAATTGAGGACAATACTCCATTATTGAGAGCTTTTCCCTTCCGAAGCATTATAATATATATTTATTATTGTTGTTAATACTTCTCTGATACCATATTGCGGTTGTATAGATTTTCAATGAACAACATTTATTTTAATGATTTGTTTATTGCATATTTGAATCATGGAGCTCGATTTTTTTATTGTTAAAATTTTATTAATAAACCCTCTAAAAACCCTTAAAAATATAATATACATTATATCGTGCTGCAAAATGCTGTGACGTCATTGTCACGAAAATATTTAACACGTAATGTAAGGAAAGACGCGGTTACGTGATTGTATGACTTCAGTTTATTTCCTCTTGATTTTGAGGGTGATATTAAGATTTAAAAAAATTGATAATACATGACACTAGATTCGAGATACTCTTTTCAAATATATACATTAACAGATAATTTCATGCGGGTTATGTCCATTGTGAATATTCAGAAAATTGAAAACAGTTTAAATAAGCACAGTAAATATATAAGACTTTACATAGAAATAGTGCCTATAATAATGATGCTTTTTTGTATGTTTTCTCCATATTACATTTTACCTAATTTATATATAAATAATATAATTTTGTATGTATGCAATAATGTATCAGGTGAAATAATAAAATAAATAAATATTAAATATATATTATTTAGTCATATATACACTTTTTCAATTAAAAAATCGTCAAATTAAAAAATAATGTAGTTCGCCCATCCTTAACTTAGTTAACTTATAACGCAAGGGTGGATGCAGCATTCGGCTCTGGATAAGTAAAAAAGGAGGGTGAACGATGCACCATTTTCCCAATTTAATATTTAATGTGATACACGCAGGGCATCAAATTAATTAAATATTAAGCAATCACCAAGTTTTGCTCTAGTTTATATTTAAATATCATAATTTCGCATATTATTTTTACCCAAGCACGGAACAACATTGTGATGTTGAGCACAGTACGTGCAAAATATTCTTTACTTGAATCGCCACTTCGTACTATAGCCGTACAGTATTTCACTATATTTATTCAGATTCAAAAGGCTTTTATTCAGAAAACACAAATTATCATACAAGTTTGGGTTTAAGAACAAGACTTTTTAATCAGATCAGCCATAAAAATATTAAAAATATATTATTGTGCATTGAATAAAAATTACATATAGAGGAAACATAATTAGTTTCCTCCGGCAGTTAGAATAAAAAGGGTTCTGCTTGATTATAAGTTTTTTTTTTCGTTCATTTTAACTGATATTGTCTTTACTAATTGCACACACTGTGGTATATTGAACGTACTAACACTTTTATGATGCATGAGATTTGGCGAGCGGCTTTAAATTTGTGAGTATCCTAGTAAGTAGGCAGCGCTGCAATATCGCGGAGTATTGCGGGTTGCATTTACGTCTTAGCAGGGGCTAACGATTCCGCATGCAGCGTTTGATAATAATGACTGTGTACATACAGCACTTGGTGAATAGAGTTGAAATAAATGTTTTATTAACTTTTTATGTCTCCTCATCCTTTCTCCTCCTATTTTGACAATTTTGAGTGAAAATAAGAGAGAAAAAGACGAGATTATTTATATGTCTTCTTTCCTCTTCTGAGCAAATAATGATAAGAAAATTATATCTTTTTCAAACTCAATTTAAGCGAGAAACAAATATAATAGGTCTGTTCTTAAATAATCGATTCTTTCTGATTCTGTGTTCAAGAACATACCTATTATTATATGTTGTGTTTTTAAGGTAAAAAAAAAACGTAGCAATGTAAGATTCTTAGATATTAGATTTAGAAGAGTTAAAGAATGAGTTGGTGATGATTATTTTTATAACTATATAGAAAATACAAATAACTTTCATTGATTTTCTACCAGTTTTTAATTTTTTTAGTGAGATATATGAAAATTAGGTATGTGTTTTTTTTTTTTTTTTGAGGACATAACATATCAATATTTCCTTATAGGTGAAAAATTACGTCTTCAACTTATCCTTTATCTAAAGTTAATTTTTTTTACTTCTAAAACACGTCTTATTTCCTCTTCGCTCAAAGTGAGGATGAAATGAAAATTTATGCTCAAAAAGAGGAAAAAAAGACGAAATTTCGTTCTTTTCCCTCTTTTTTTCCCTCTAAAATGATGCAAAATAAGAGGACAAAAGACGAAAGGAGAGCTTAAGTAGCGAAGAAACGATGAAATTTATTTCAACTCATGTTCACTTCAGATGAAATACCCCCCCCCCCCCTCACCTGCATGGCCGCGTGCTCGAGTTCGTTGTCTCGGTGTCTGAGCGCGCACTGCAGGACCTGCCACACGTTGCCGGGGTGCAGCGAGGACCACAGGAAGGCGCGGCTCTGCCTGGCCAGCTGATCCACCTGCAGCCGCGCTGACACGCCCACCAGCTCGCACGTGTCAGAGAAGCTCGTCAGACATACGCCGCCCGTGTACACGAACCTGAGGGACACGTGTCAAGAATTAATTAAGAGAATTTGAGTTTGTACAGCCTCTAGCTCTCGAGCGATTGATCGAGTGCCTCTTAAAAAGATGGATTTCCATAAAGTGACATCATTCGGCGGGAGAAAGGCACACTTTCAGTAAAAATGTATTGCAGCCATGGTAATGTGAAAAAAATCAAGGTGTGATTTAACCTGCACTGATGCTTTAGAAGCGGGGTAATGGGTAGGGAATATGATAAGGGATGGTGGCTCATCACGATAATAATTGGTGAAGCACAAAACGGAGAGATAGAAAGAAATATACCTTTCTCGCGGTGGTGGATTAAAGCGATGGGGTTTGTCGCATTCCACCCTCCCCAAAATTACTTTGCTGTTTTTTTACATCAGCCACCTTAACTTGACAATAACTTCTTCTCCCACAATCTACAATGATAACTTACTGTAGCAGGAGGTTGAAGACAGCAGGCGTGACGTCACGCAGACGCACGTGCTGCCCTCTGGTGACCCCGGGGTCAGCCAGCAGCACCTCCAACACAGGACTGGCGCTCGCGAGCACCGCCTTGTGAGCCGAGAACACCTGCGGGCACGTCAGTGAAGATTCAAGATAGGTTTAATTTCTGACGACACCTCTACTTTTTATCAATGGTTAAATGTGGATTCAGATGGCGACAAAACTCGATTTTGACATAAAAGCTGAGAAATCCTATGCGGTGGCGAATTCGCCGAGAATCGCGTTAATTGCGATGCTCTTTTTCTTTTAATCGCCAAATATGGCCACCAATGGATGTTACAGCAAGTCATGCGCATTGCATCATGCATTTCCATGGAGTGTGGAAAGCGAGGCTTGAAGCGGCGAGAAAGGCGCACTTGCTTCAATGTCATATGGCAGCCATGTTGGCATTAAAAAATCGCTTTCCTGCAGCGATTAAATCGCACCACGATTTTTACACGCCAACATGGCCGCCATTGAAGCAATGAAGCAATAAGTGCAATAAGCCAACATTGAAGCAATAAGTGCGCCTTTCTCGCCGCGACAAGCCTCGCTTTCCACGCTCCATGAAAATACACCTTTAGACGTGTTAAGGTGGATTCACATGGCGATTTTTACCATGCGACGCGACGCGAATAATGCGTACTTGCTGTAACATCCATTGGCGGCCATATTGGGCGATTAAAAGAAAAAGAGCATCGTAATTAACGCGATTACCGGCGAATTCGCCGCCGCATAGGATTTCACAGCTTTTACGTCAAAATCGCGTCGCATCGCCGTTGTCGCCATCTGAATCCGCCTTTAGAAACTGCAAGGTGACCTCACCTGTGTGTCATTGTCCGGTCCCACCACGAAGGTACAGTCAGTGAAGAGGGCGCTTCCCTGCAGCTCCAGCAAACTCTTCGGCACGCCCGTCTGCACGTGGTTGGAGTAAACAAATGTGAAGTTTAATTTAGTTAATATTTCAAGGAAGCAACTGAAAACTCTTTGTGTCTGAGTTTTCAAATTTTGTAAAAAAGTCGATCAGTATATTTATTTTATATTATAAACTTATTACAAAACTCCCTGTAAAATTTCCAACTTCAAATATGTATATTAAGGACTAGAAATTAAACACTCACATTCTCACCTCTGAGTATACGTCCAATGAGAATTTTAAATTAATTTGAATGTCCCAAAGTCGTATATAGGCAGACAGTAACTTGTCAATAAAATTGACTTAAATGTAATTTATTTATTTATTTATTTATTTATTTATTTATTCATTTATTTATTTATTTATTTATTTATTTATTCATTTATTTATTTATTTATTTATTTATTTATTTATTTATTTATTTATTTATTTATTTATTCATTTATTTATTTATTCATTTATTTATATATTTATTTATTTATTTATTTATTTATTTATTTATTTATTTATTTATTTATTTATTATTGTTATCATTTTTTTTTATAAATTTCAACTTGTAAGAGATTTGTTATATTTATTTCATTTAAAACATAATTTTGTATGTAATGTTTTTTTTTTCTTAAAATTTTGTATTATATGCATCCATGCATTGCAGAGTCGGATTATAAAGGGTATATATAACGACGTTTCGTTGCATAATATATTTTACATAAACATCACATACCGCATAAGATATTTACACGATAAAAATTATGAAATTCTTTACAGTATATTAACTGTATAATTAATTAATTAATAATACATCTTATAATGTAAACATCTCCATTATTTATATACATTAATTAGGATTATAAATACATTACGTACGTACCGAATTATTACTGAATTTTTTGAGAAGATCTTCAAAGTCGACTTCGCCGTTTGTCTCCACAGTAGCACTTTGGACAGACGACAGGCAGGGGTTAGAGGATGCGATTTGAGGTGGTAACGAAACGCATTTTAAGTTAAGGACTTAAATTGTTTATATACACTTTGGTTATGGTTTTGAATTCGATAAATAGTTAAATTAATTTTATTTTCCCGCCGGAAATAGCCGGAAGTAAGATATTTTCAACCTTCCTTTGTAGTTAGAAATTTGGGCTACAGATTCGTAAGAAGTGTATTATACTAAAACTATTTAATGAATCTATTAAATCTATAAATCTTTATAATAAATCTATTTAAGAATTTTGCAAATTTTCAAGACTTGGATATGAACAAAGCGACCAGCGGGTGACCAGAAACCTGTCACTTCCGGTTACTTTCAGCGGGAATATTACATAAATTTGATTATAACTATCGGATTTAAAAAGATGAACCCTTTTGAATACCACACATGCAGTTCCATAAGGAAAAAGCTATAGAGCCAACTTTTTGGTTCATATGTTCGAGTTGTAAAGTTTAGTTATTGTTAATTAGCGGTTTCATTAGAAAAATGTGAATATGACAAATATAATATAATGAGAAGCTTTAACATTGACGACACAATTCTCTCAGCCAATGAAAATCTAGCGCGCGAACTGCGCGCGACGACATGTTCTATCAAGCTTCCTATCCTTTAATCCAGCGGTACCTGGTTTTTAATTTTTTTCGGTGGTTCTTATGAAGGGCAAGATTAATAATTCATATGAGCCACGGAAAAGATCATTTTACACGACATAAAAAATATTCGAGATTTTGTGCACCATAGAATTTGAATGAAAAAATAAATAAGATTTTTCTCCTAACAAACCTTATATGAAGCGATGTCAGAATGCGGCGTTGCGGCATTTTTACGTTGAAGCTTGTCATTATATAAATATTTAATAATTATAATTAAAAAAAAAAACATGTTCAATTAACATACCTCTTTGGTAGTGACGTGACATCGTCTGTCGTGCACGTGTAAAGCTTGTTGCACACGTCGAACAACTCTGCCTGGCTGTAGCACTACATGACAATAAGCGGGGGTTAAATTAGAATAATTACGTGGCAAATGTGGCTAAGCCACTGCCTGGCTGTAGCACTACATGACAATAAGCGGGGGTTAAATTAGTGGCAAATGTGGCTAAACTAACGGTGACAGCGCGAATGTGAATTGAACTCGCGTCCTTAGGGTTGGTAATAGGTATACCACCCCACCACAGCTTAGCTACTGAATTTTCTTTAAACGCCTGAAGTATGATCCTACCGCGGCTCAATCTAACTATCCTTGAGCTGAAATTGCGAAACGTCCAGCACAGAGACTTGTGAGCCATAATGGAGTATCGACCTCAAAATTTTTTTATAGCAGAAATGGATAGAGGATGAAAAGTTATGTTACTCTGATTTTTTTCAGATTTTTTAGGGACCGGGAAGTATTGCTAAAAAGTTTTGGCGAGGTCGGGTTCGAATCCAATTCACTTTTGGGTCCTATCTTTTATTAAGAGAGGCGGCAAGAGGCGGCACTTTTTCTGCACTTTCAATAAATTTTAAAAAATACTTCCCGGTCTCTAAAAAATCTGAAAAAAAATCAGAGTAGCATAACTTTGCACCCTCTATCCATTTCTGCAATAAAAAAATGAGGTCGGTACTCCATTAATGGTCACTATAAAATACAAATTTATAGGACATGACATTGTACGAATTTATAAATTGAATTCGCATAAATTTAAATTTATTTTAAATTTTTATATTCGAGATTCGAAGAGGAGAGAATTAAGGAATGGACAAAATGCTTATTTTTATTGATTGAGATTATATCATGTTTAACATAATTTTTTTTTTCAATGTCTTTCTTCGTTATATTTTATTTATTTATTTTTTTTGCTTAATAATGTCTGAGAACAATGAAAGGAAAAAGATTCGATTCGTCTTCTTTAAGTATTATTGGGGGGAGGGGGGTATTAAAACTAGCATTATCAAGGTCTCCTTTGTACCACGCTATACCAAGGTATGAAGGGGGGTTGAAAGGACCCACAATCTAATATGTTCCGTATATTAGGTAACCCTTTTTTTTTTTTTGGAAATAAGTTGCTGATTGGCTAATCAAATTTTATTTGGAGTATAATATATAATTATATATTATAGTCTTTCTCATTTTTTTCCCCACCGCTTGAAAATATATGGAGTTGCGGATCGTTACCTCCCCCCCCCCCCCTCCCCTAGGTAATGCTAGGGTTAATGGTAGTATGAGATTATGAGGTCAAGATGAAGGTCCACCATTGTTTGTGTTTTTGAACCTCACCTTGCATTGCAGAGTTTACAAACATGTTCACAATAAGGAACTGCTAGCTATAGTCTCACCGAGGTTTCGAGGTCCTCTCCCCGAATTTTCAACACTTTGTCAAAGTTGTCAACAAATGGCGCCTCAGTCGTCAATATGGCGCCATTCACCGTCGTGGGTGGCTGCACAAAAACAGAAATATTTATAAAATATGAAATTTCAGTGATCATGTATTTACTTTGATCTGAGGTAATTTCACATTGATACATATATAATATATATATATAAAAAATTATTAAATTTAATATTTTTTAAATAAAATTTTAAATAATAATAAATATTATAGTAAAAAAATATTTATAAAATTAACAGATTATATTTATTTACTTAAGTAGCATTTAAAATTTTTACATTTATGTGTATATGTATACTAGTATTATATTGAGGTCCGGATCCGGGAAGATGGCTGGGGAGTTGGGCTGAAGTCCCCAGAAATTTTGAATTTAACATGGGAAATATAGTCATTTCCCTTACTCCCAATTTTTTTAACACCTAATTTCCTTACGGAGCCAGCCCCACCCCCCGAAATGTGGTTCTGAATACCCTGAACCTGATGTTATAGCAGTTCATGCGTAAAATTTTATTTCTACTTGTTATATTATCTTGTTTTATTGAGTGTTTTATGCACTTTTGGTGAATGGGAAAAATAATTTTCCATGTCACCCATGCATCGCGCATGCATTGAGTTGTTTTTCTGTGTTTTATTTGTACTAAACTGTTTAAAAAAATGTTTAATATAATAAATCACATATTATATTTAATTTATACTGTATATTATATCAATTATATAGCACACGGAGTCTCACCAAGGTACACTCTCGCAACGAAGTGTTTCAGAAACACTTGCCTGAAACGGAAAAAGTGTCTCACCATGAGTAAGGAAACACATTTCGTGTTTCAGCCATCGATCGAAACACATTTTCGTGTTTCATGAAGTGTTTCAAGAAAGCAAGACAGAATAAGTGTTTCGGAAGTGTTTCGAATTTTATATTTTCAAATTATTGCGCGTTTTCAGTTGAACTATCAACCAATCAGAAAAAAGCTAAAAAGCGTTAAAAATTCCAGCTGACTAAAAATAAAATCATGGCTTCGAGTTTATTTGTTGGACGCTCATGTTTATTAGTTAATTGTAGTGTAATTAGGGTGGTAATATATATTTAGTAACTACCTATAGTCGTAAAATTAATTAGTAAACATTTATTTAATACGTGAAGCCCTAAAGACAATTTTATTTATTCATAAATTTAATTTTAAAGTTATACATAGTGCTGTGCTGCCTGTGCTATGCTGCATCTGAATAAGTGAAACCAATTGGTAAGTGCTATTTATTTCTTAATGTTAAATGACACTATTATCAGTATATAATGTATTCGTAGTTTCAAGTATTGAACTGTACGGTATGCATAAAAATATATTTCATAATATGCATATTTATGATACATACCGGTACTGTATCAGACATTATCCCATTCATTATAAGTTGAGTTCCTGTATGCAAAAAGCTGCAATGTTTGATGTTTGAGTGTGTATTCATGAACAATAATAAAATCTGCAGCCACTAAACTGAAAACATTTAAGCATACATAGTATCAATACAGTACTGCAAAAGATCTGCTTTTAAAAACTGTTAAGTGAACATATTTAATACTATTTTCACTACACAATTAAAGCCGGTATTACACGATACAATTTTTCAAACTACAATATTGAATATAATTTTGCCTTACAAGAAAACTTGAACTCCATGTGTTTGTATGGAAATGAAATATTCTTGTTAGGAAAAATTGTATCGTGTGATACCGGCTTTAGTCCATGAATGTCTGTATCAAACTTGTATGAATTATATAATGAACTAGGTACAGTATTATAGGCATGTTATATTAGGTTTGTATTCTATAATAACACTGCTTGGTGTATGCATACCGGTACATTTGGTTTATACTTTCTTACTCTAGCTCAGAGGGTGGAGTAGAAAGTGCAGTGTAGATGACATATGTTTTGTTGTCTCAATACTTCCTCCGAGCTCATTGTGCTCTGGGCAGAGTTTACAGAAAGACATTTAGATACTGTATACAATACGGTAAAAACGTCAATAAAAACCGGTCTGTTTTTAATTGTATTTGACTGAATAGACTCGCTCAGATTTTGTCTCTGTAAATTAATGCATTCAGATAAGTCTTCCTGAAATTGTCATACAGATATGCAAATTTTATCTAAGCTTATCAGCTACAGTACTCTTTATTATTAAAAAAATAATATTGTTTTAAGGTAGAGATAATACGGATCAGGATCAGCTGGCACAATAGTAAAAAAATCCCATTCATAAATATTATGAAAAAAATTTAAAATGTTCTCCTCTAGATCCACTATCAGTAGGTAAAATATCAGGTGTACAAAAACGAGCTAGTTTTCGAGTAATTAATTTTTAAAGTTCTCTAATTTAACATGCATGTTAAAATAGTCAACTTTAAAAATTTATAACTTGAAAACTAGCAAGTTTTTGTACACCTGATATTTTACCTACTGATAGGGGATGTAAAGGTGAACATTTTAATTTTTTTTCATAATTATTGTAAATGGGATTTTTTAGCATTGGGCCAGCTGATCCGTGTTATCTCTACCTTACGAGGAATTATAGAAAATTATTTTTGTATCATTCATTTGTTCCTGTGGTTTTGACTGCAGAGTAACACCAGTTGCCGAACAATGCACGAAAATTTTTGTGCATCTTGACATCAGTCCTTTGGGAGATCAAGGACGCATAGGACTCAATGCAGACTTGGCCCAGGTAAGTTCACAACTATTTTGAAAGTTTCTTCTTTAAGTCAATTTCATTAACTATTGATTTATATGTACAAGACTGCAATCCCATAGTTTAAATTTGCATATACAGTACTTTAAAGTTTTCTTGCTACAAAATATGTAGTAAACTTGGATGTACTTGTTAAATATAAATGTAAACTGGTAATTTTAGTTTAAGTAAAAAAAAAAAAAAAGTATGGTACAATGCATTGGCTGGTTCTCGTTAAATGACCGTTTCAAGTAAAAATGACGTTGCTCCCTCCCTACGGTAAATTCATCTTGCTTTACACCCAGTGCCATGATGCCCTTGTGTGTGGTTCCCCAAGCTTTGGATATCACTTTGGTTCATTGATAAAAAGTAGAGGTGTCCGTCCTGACTGAGATTTTCCACGGTTCCTTCAGTCTCGCCTCAGCGAATGCTGGGACACGTAACAGGCGGTGTCCATCATTAGTTCCCTACCTTATCCTCACCCATTATCCCACCTATAGCTCCAAGCTCATAAGGGTGCATTCTTGGGGGGGGGGGGGGAATAAATAAATAAAAAGTGATTTCAAAATACAGTACTTAAAAATCTTGCATCTTGTAGTCATGGTTATTTGGCTTTGTCTTATCTCAATCTCTACTTGCAAATAATTAAGCATTTAAATTATGTGAAACTTATTAACAATGTGTAAATAGTAGATTAGGGATCGAACCTGTCATGACAAGATGGTCACCTTCTGTAACATTTTTGTTATTGATAAGGTGTCTCTGCAATTTTATTCTTTATAAAAATTGCAATAAAACTAAAATGTTTTATTTTCTTTAATTAACATTACAGCAATATCAATTTAAAATAATAATAATGTGCCAAAATTCCTTTTATTGTACTTTAAAAGTAAGAAGTCAGAAGAGAATAAAAAAGTTTTAAAGCAGTTCTGGTTTGCTTTTTGAATAAAAAACCAGCTACTGTATTTATTTTAATTAAATTATGTACCAACTTTCTACTTATCCCAATTGAGTGTTGCTCATCCAGCAGGATCTGTTTTACAAATAAAATAAATGCAGTACAAGAATTTTAAATCATGGAAGTTATATAATGTTAGTAATTTACTGTAACATTAAAAAGTGTAATCAAGACTCAGGACTCAACCACTCCTAGTGGTTGAACGCAGGCAACGCTGACCCAGCTTTTGAGACAGTTCCTGCAGCAGGAATCCTGACTTAAGCGAATGAGTACATTGTATCTGTGGGTCAGCGGCTAAATTAATCTCAAAGTATGTTCGGCAACACAAGCCGTTATTAACATGTCCTAGGTATGTGGGGTCTAGTATAAGCCTCAATACTTAAAACAACATCTTACAAAAAAGCAGAAAATAATGGACAACATACATGAAAAAAAATTATTGCAGAAATGAATAGAGGGTACGAAATTATGCTACTCTGAATTTTTCAGATTTTTTTGAAACCCATAACTATTTTTAAATAATTATTGAAAGTGCGGCCACGCCCCCTGGATGCGTCCAGTCTCTATCCTTTTTATTAAGGCGTCAGGGGTGCCCACTGAAATCACAGTACTTTCAATAATTATTTAAAATTAGTTCCGGGTCTCAAAAAAATCTGAAAAAATTCTCAGTAACATAATTTGGTACCCTCTATTTATTTCTGCAATAAAATTTTTTCATGTATGTTGTCTATTGCCTTGAACATCATAATGCTGCTGGCTTACCCCGCAAGGGATATGGTGTCATGTTATGAATGAATTAATTTTGTATGTCTGAAAATTTCCTCATGTCAATAATTATTATTTTAGATGGAGGTTGCTGCGGCCCACTTCTGTCAACCCTTCGTGGAAATCCATCCTTCAAGAAGCGATATACTCTGCATTAGAGGAGGTTTTGCCAGCGTTACCCACCTTGTATTTAAATAAACATATACACATAATTTGGACGGTGGAGGTTTTTACCTTATGGCTTCTCCGAAACGGGATGTGGCGTCATGTTATGTATGTATGATATCAATTTTCACAATGCCAATGCAATTTTTTTTTTTATTATTATTTAAAAGTGCTGGCTAATTAATTTTGAACTTATTTTTTTAAAATTTAATTTCTTAAAGTGTATATACACACATTCTGACTGTTGAATGTTTTGATGGTCACAATTATTATTTGTATAGAAAATCAGTTTATAATTATCAAGGTGAAAAGGCACAAATGTTTGATTCTCTTGCTAACAGTGCTTAATATTTGTGTAAACTGTGCCCTTTTTTTAAAATTCAGGCTTTTTATTGAAGAAGCATTAAAATACTGATATCTTTGATATAATGGAGCATTGACCTTAATTTTTTTATTTTTTTTTATCGCAGAAATATATAGAAGGTGCAAAGTTATGCTACCCTGATTTTTTTTTTTCAGATTTTTTACAGACCAGGAACTATTTTTAAAAAATTATTGAATGTTTTTTTGGTGAAGTCAAAAAGATATAGGACTTGCCACCGCGTGACGTCACAAAAAGGACCTTCAATATTTTTTTTAAAAATAGTTCCCAGGCTATAAAAATCTGAAAAAAATCAGGGTAGCACAACTTTGCACGCTCTTTCCATTTCTGCAAAAAAAAAAAAAATACAAATTGAGGTTGATACTCCATTATAGTATATTTACATCTTTTATGATTTTTTTTGCTACTATATATTTCAAATTCTCGTACTCCTATACATGCATTAAACATTGGTGGTTGAGATTTCATTTTCATCCTAAACTGATTAATACATGACAGTACCAATAGTTGCAAGTATATATAGGCATTGCTTAAATTGGTAGTTGCAAGAAATTATTTAAGGTCAATGTCTCCTGAATCTGGATTTGTAATCCGCTGTTCTCTAAAACATTCTTTCGCCAAGGTACAAATTTGATGATTATTGCAATCAGACCAGTTAGAAGGGGATAGGGAGTAAGAATTTGTATCCACCTCCTTCCCTTTCTACTCAACTCGTTGTCACTTACTGTGGACATTTTTCAGGTGACGTCTCTGGTCTGATTCCTGAAACTGTCAAATTTGTAACTTGGCAACAGAAAGTCATAGAAAAAAAAAAAGGATTGCAGTTTCAGGAGACTTGGATGACCTTAAACAATTTCTTGCACCTACCCCTTTAATATTATTTTTGATAGTTGTAATGAGTGTGTACTTTTTTAACTATCTTGTCATACTCTTTATATTACACTTTACTTTTATGTTTCTTCTGTTACAATATGAATACCGTAGATGTGTAGATATATTTTGAAATACTTTGAAAGACAAAGCAATTCCTGGTCTACTTTCATAGTAACAGAATATTAATGCTACTTGTCCTTTTTTCCTGGCTTCATTGATTATTAAACACAAAAATATGATTTTTATGTAAATTAAGAATTCTTTACTTGATAAGCTAAAAAACTTGGCTTTGTAAATATTTCTTACTATTTTATTATGCCTGAAGATGCATAGTTATGTAAGCAAATTCTATTTAATTTTTACCAAGGCATATTTTACAACTTACGTTGAGTGCCTACAATTGGAATTTGTGCCATGTTTAAAGTATACTTAATGCCTGCTGAAAAAAAAAAATAATACTATATTTAATATATATATATATATATATATATATATATTATCATCATGCAGATTTTTCATTTTCAGCAGTTTAATATTTGTAATGTATTTTTATTCTGTTGATATTGTTGTTAATTATAAACGCATTTGTACAAGTATAAGAGATATAAAAACAAGCGCATTAGTATAATATAATATATAACTTTTTCATGCAAAGGGCATTCATATTGAATTTTATTTAACTTTTCGGACTTTTACCTTTGCCGGTGTTCGATGAAATCCTTCTGTGTGTAGTATGTTGCGATGGTCACTTAGTGTTCGTGCACGTCACTAACACTTGCATGTACTATGCATATCACTACGTTTCGAGAATCAACCGCTCTCTTCCTCAGGTGATCTGAGACCAAGTACATGTACCTTAGAATACCTAGAGATACCTGATGTAGGACTTTGAAAAGGGAAGGGGGGGGGGAGGAGAAATATGATGATATTTGTGGATGGTGTGTGTAGGAGGAGACGGAAGGAGGAGGCGGCGGTGAGAGGGATGGGGCGGGAGATGAATTTAACTTGCATGATCTCAGATCAACTGAGGAAGAGAGCGGTTAATTCTCGAAATTTAACGTAGTGATATGCGTAGTACATGCAGCAAGTGTTAGTGACGTGCACGGACACTAAGTCAATGACCATCGCAACATACTACATACAGAAAGGTTATACATCTAATACCGGCCAAGGGAAAAGTCCGAAAAGTGAAATAAAATATAATATATAGTGTGTCACCATTAATGACACACTATTAATGATTATTGATTTTATTATTATGTTATTATGAATAAATAAAAATTGACACTATTCATATATTTGCATTGCAATTGTTTAAAATTTAAATATGATGTAACCATTTATGTGAATAAAACAATGTTAATTACTTTTATTAAATATTATACTGCAACACATTTTAAATTTTTGTATGAAATAAAGTGATTAATTAGCGACAATTAAATATGAATTTCAGTGTGTTAATTCGTAATATTTTCCTCTTAAAATTACAGGCGCGGATCCTGGCAAAAATTTCGGGGGGGGGGGGGAGGGGGGGCTGCAGCTTACCCAGCACCCCCCCCCCCCCTGGATCCGCGTCCGCGCCTGCTTCGAAACACGTAAAGTGTTTCGGTTTGAAACACGAAAAGTGTTTCAATTCGAAACACTTTACGTGTTTCGATTATCTGAAACACTTCCATGTGTTTCAAATAAGGGGGCATCCCGTGAGACACATTATGTGTTTCATTTTGAAACACTTCGTTGCGAGAGTGTATTGAACGCCTCTCTTGCAGATTGTACCTTCTGGTCTTTGCTGTCAACGTCCAACAGTGCCTTAGTGGTCGATGTAATGTCATTAATCGCGGTAGGTAACTGTAAATATCAATGAAATTTAATTATGAAAATGATTTGTTAAATAATTATTATTATTATTGCATTAGAGTTTTAGGTTGAACATATGAAATTATTTTTTATATTGTTGATGATTTATTGCTTTTTACATATAATATACTTGCTATATTATTGTCTAATTGTCTCAATCTGTTTACCATATTAATTTTCGCCTGTTCTGGATTAATATTGTGAGTGGCATTGCTTGTGTTAAATTTGTCTTTTGTTTTTATTTGTTATGTTTATGTTGACAATCACCATGAGGTTGCTACTCACACTGATATATTGACGTGCTTATATTGTAATGTACAATCGAAAAGCAATAAAGATGAATATGATTATCGCCAAAATAATAAGGGACGTGGGACGTGTCACTAAAACTGAACTTTCAATAATTTATAAAGTTGGACACAGAAATATTAGCCCTAACTGGTTTAAATTTTAGTCTTAGGTGGTACGTTCAAAAGAGCAAAAACTTGCACGCCATTTTTGGTTACCGCGTGGTACTCACCGTCTATAATAATTATATGTCCTTGCAAGAGGACCAAAAAGTTTTTTTTTCTTATTTCATTCATCTTAATAAAAATCTAAAACTTTTATAATTTAGACACAAATGCATCCATGCAGAGATCGATTTTTTTTTTTTTTTTCACACCACAATTTATTTTACTCCTCCTGGGGAAATTAATGAACGCAAAAGTCTCCTTTAAGTCCAAAAAATAGCCTCGTCTTGGCTTCCCCTCCCCCAGCAGATGGAATCTCCTGCTTAAAGGTCATTGCATGAGTGGTGCCCCAGAGGTCAACGTGGCTCCATTTAGTATTGCACACAACAGAGAGGGATTTAAATATAAAATGAACAATGGAGTATTGTCCTCAATTTTTTTTATTGCAGAAATGGATAGAGGGTGCAAAGTTATGCTACCCTGATTTTTTTCAGATTTTTTAGGGACCTGGAACTATTTTTAAAAAATTATTGAAAGTTCTTTTTGTGACGTCACGCGGCGGCAAGTCCTATCTTTTTCTTAAGGAGCGGCGTCTCGTGACGTCACGAAAAGGACTTTCAATAATTTTTTAAAAATAGTTCTCGGGCTCTAAAAAATTTGAAAAAAATCAGGGTAGCATAACTTTGCACCCTTTATCCATTTCTGCAATTAAAAAAATTGAGGACAATACTCTATTGCTCGTTAGAAACACGACGAAAACTTAATTAAATGTGACAAAAAGTGTAGCGTGTCTCACCGAGGTCTCGACGTCCTCAGATGGTACTTTCTGGTCATTGTTATCATCGAGAGGCGCCTCAGAGGTCGATGTGGCTCCATTCAATGTCGTGGGTGGCTGTACAACCAATAGGATTATTTATAAAATAATTATAATTTATAACAAATGATGGAGAACCTGAATGAAACTCCCGTATTGCAGAAAGGAGTATCGGCGACCTCAAAAATTTTTATAGCAGAAATGGATAGAGGATGAAAAGTTATGTTACTCTGATTTTTTTCAGATTTTTTAGGGACCGGGAAGTATTGCTAAAAAGTTTTGGCGAGGTTGGGTTCGAATCCACAACCCTTTTGGGTCCTATCTTTTATTAAGAGATGCGGCAAGAGGCAGCACTTTTTCTGCACTTTCAATAATTTTTAAAAAATAGTTGTCGGGCTCTAAAAAATCTGAAAAAAATCAGAGTAGCATAACTTTGCACTCTCTATCCATTTCTGCAATAAAAAAAATTTGAGGTCAATACTCCAATGAAAAGAGGGTACCAAATTATGCTGCTCCGATTTTTTTTTTCGGCAGATATTTCTGAAAATTATTGAAAGTATTACATATAAGAGAAAGGCGTTAATAGGCGTTACATTTTAATAAAAGGATAGTACTAAAAGGGGCATTAAGTTTGAACCTAAACTTTGAATAAATTTTTAGCAACTTCTTGGCCTCTAAAAAAAAAAAAAAAAAAAAAAATTCATAGTAACATAATTTGGCTTCATTCCTGCAAATAAAATTTTTTCATGCAAGTTGTTCACATTGAACATAGATATTAAATTTATTATCTCCATTTCATCCTCAGTTTGGGCGATGAAGAAATTGAGATGTGTTTAAGATGTAAGGATTAAGTTTAGAGGTGTAGATGATGAGTTGAAGGTGATATTTTTCAACTAGCTATAATACAATTTAACATTGCTAGCGAATATCTCACCGAGGTTTTGACGTCCTCTCTTTCAGATGGTATCTCCTGGTCAGAGTTTTCAATGTTGTCGTCAACTGCCACCTCAGAGTTCGAAATGGCGCCATTCAGCGGAGTTGGTGGCTGTACGCAAAGTGGGATAATATTTAAAATAATTGACCTCAAAAAATTTTATTGAAAAAATGGATAGAGGGTACAAAAAATAACCAATTAATGAATTAATTTGCAGATTTTTTAGAGACCGGGAGAGGTATTGCTAAAAAGTTTTGCCAATGTCGGATTTAAACCCACGCTTTTTTTGTCTTATCTTTTTATTAATAGAGGCGTGACTTTCTACTTTCTATCTGCACTTTCAATATTTTTTTTAAAAATAGTTCCCAGACTGTGAAAAAAAATCAGAGTAGCAAAACATTGCACCTTCTATAATCCATTTCTGCAATAAAAAAATTAAACTTTTGAAATTATTAAATTTTAGTTGCTCTCTGTGCCTGTTTAGCATAGCAAGATGGCAAGGTTGTCACAGACAAGGCAGCAGTTTAGGGGTTTAAATGTGTTATGAAAATTTTCAGAATTTCTCGTAAAAGAAAAAACTTTAAAAAACAAAATGTACATAATTAATTAATTATTATAAAAAATATTATCGAAATTGTTCGTTCTTTCAAAGTGTTAAGAATTTTGTCCAAATTTGGCAATATAATTAAATAACTCTTACTCTAGCTCCTGCTACACCTTTTATACTATGACATTTATAATATATATATATATAGTATTTTCAATATTTTGGAAAATATCCCTCTTGCAGTCTTGTTAATCAGCATTTCTTCTGTCATTCTTACGGGGAATGGTAATTAACAAGGCTGCGAAGGAAAATTTTTCGAGGTGACGACTGTACATCGATCAATAACACTGCTAGCAAATCTCACCAAAGTCTCGATATCTTCTCCCCCAAATGTTACCTCCTGGTCAATGTTTTCAATATTGTCACCGTCGAGTGGAGCCTCAGACGTCAACGTGGCTTCATTTATCGTCTGGAGTGGTGGCTGCAGTACATAATATAATATTAAGTGGGGCTAATTATATGAAGAAAAAAATAGGAATTTGGTGCCAATAAAGGGGTATGGTCGTTAAAACTAATTTCTAATTTTATTGACTCAATGTGTTTAATTAAAAAAATTCTGAGTCATTATCATAATATTTATTTTTTTATTATCAATAGCTATTTTCAGTCTACATCATATTTATGTATAATTTCTAATTATTGTAATATTTGTGTCACATTTATGCTAAATAATTTATGTATATAATAATAATTATTATTATTATGTTGTCATCTTGTCATAAACCATATAAAAATTGTTGAATATAACGTACCCCAATCACGATCGAGTTTTTAAAATGCTGTATATTTTTATGTGTAATTTCTTATGTTTGTTTTTTATGAATAAACAAATTAAAAAAAAAATATTTATGGGTTTCAGAAAAATATGAAAAAAAAATCATGCTGTAACATATAATTGGGTATAATATATATGCTCAATATATCCATTCTAGTACAGTAAAAAAATTTAATATCGATACTCTGTATTACTTTTAAACATATGTTAGCCAGTGGAGTGCGTGGTTTGCAAGTAAAAAAAAAAAAAAAAAAAAAAAAAAAAAAAAAAAAAAATGCAAAATATGATATGTTCCTCTGTCCATAATGTAATTATAATTATATAATTATAATATGACATATTTATATGAAAAGTTGGTGAGGCTTCATCTCCCCCCCCCCCCAAAAAAAAAACGAACTGTTTGTCGAGAGAAAATAAAAATTATAACTGCATGGTATGCATGGTATGCAATCAGACGTTGTATAGAGTGCAATGTATGAACATGTCCAATAAATATAGCAATTTAGCATCGGAAGAATCGCTCTCTCGGCGCGAAACCAAAAATTGGATCCCCGCTTAATTAATTGAATTAAATAGAAAAACTTAATTCATAAAAAAAAAATGTTACATATTTGATAGATAGAGGACCTTAACGGGTATTGTGTAATTGTTTCACATTTTTTTAATCTTCTAACAACCTCAAAACTGAGGTTTAAAAGTCCCTGTGACGTCACAGTCATGTAACGTCTTTTCTTATACTTGCGTGTTAAATATTTACATGACTATGACGTCACAGTGTTTTGTAGCATAATTTTTAAGAAGGTATAAAAAATGTAAAAAATATTGACAATACATAACTCGAGATCCTCTTATAAAATATACAATAAGAAATTTTCATTTAGGTTTTCCATTACAGTAACACTGCTAGCGGGTCTTACCGATGTCTCGTCAATCTCTTCCACCGATGGTACATCCTCGTCATCGCCGTCATCGGTGTCATTGTTGTCATTGGTGTCATTGTTGTCATCGGTGTCAATGATGTCATCGGTGTCAATGATGCCATCGGTGTCAATGATGCCATCGGTGTCAATGATGTCATCGGTGTCAATGATGCCATCGGTATCAATGATGTCATCGGTGTCAATGATGCCATCGGTGTCAATGATGTCATCGGTGTCATTGTTGTCATCAGTGTCAATGATGCCATCGGTGTCAATGATGTCATCGGTGTCAATGATGCCATCGGTGTCATTGTTGTCTTCGGTGTCAATGATGCCATCGGTGTCAATGATGTCATCGGTGTTATTGTTGTCATCGGTGTCATTGTTGTCATCGGTGTCATTGTTGTCTTCGGTGTCAATGATGCCATCGGTGTCAATGATGTCATCGGTGTTATTGTTGTCATCGGTGTCATTGTTGTCATCGGTGTCATTGTTGTCTTCGGTGTCAATGTTAGAATCATCGGTGTCATTGCCAGTGTCATCGAGTGACTCCTCAATAATCAACGTTGTGTCGTTCAGCGGTGAAGGTAGCTGTACAAAAACAGTAGGATTTGATTGTAAAAATTATATCATGATAATTATGTATTTCATTCCTCGTGCTATAGCTGCTTTTAATAATGGACATTTTCATAAAGGAATGTTATGTTAATAATATAAGTTCCCGTGTTAAACAACACTTTCACTCTGGGTTTTTTTTTTCTAAACTAATATGTATATTAAGATAGATTTTTTTTTTTTTCGATATTGAGGCCGGATCACTATTTGATCTATTTTTTTTTTTTTTTTTAGAACATACCAACTCAACTATTTTTCTGGTGTTGACTATACTAACTTTACAGTGGTTCCCCAAGCTTTGAATATCACTTTGGTTCATTAATTGATGAAAAGTAGAAGTGTCCGTCCTAACTGAGGTTTCCTATGGTTCCCTCAGTCTCACCTAATTGAATACTGAGACGCGTAACATGCCATGGCTATCATTCTTTTCTTACCTTATCTCTTTTAAACTACCCCGCTTATTCGACCTCCATGCAAGCTCATAAGGTGTATCTTTTGTAATGTATTTATGTTAACTATATTTATGTTATTTATGTTAACTTACGGTCTCTTCAAGAAGGGGAGAAGCTGCACCAACTCCCAGCAACATCAACATCATTAGCTGAGACAACATGATCTCCTGTAAGTAAATAAATGGAACATATAATCATTAATGGAGTATAGACCTCAAATTTTGTTATTGCACAAATGGATAGAGGGTGCAAAGTTATGCTACCCTGATTTTTTTCAGATTTTTTAGAGCCCGGGAAGTATTTTTAAAAAATTATTGAAAGTCCTTTTTGTGACGTCACGAGAAGCCTCTCCTTAAGAAAAAGATAGGATTTGCCGCCTCGTGACGTCACAAAAAGGACTTTCAATAATTTTTTAAAAATAATTCCCGGGCTCTAAAAAAATCTGAAAAAAATCAGAGTAGCATAACTTTGCACTCTCTATCCATTTCTGCAATAAAAAAAAGAGGTCGATACTCCATTAGGCCCTTGCATGTGACGTCAGATTAAAAGTTTTGACATTCGTCGGTTTCCTTGTTGGTGGAGCTACAGCCATGTATAAGCATAGGACAAAATATTAAAAATATATTAAGAAAAAAAATTTTTTTTGAGGTTACAAATTTAATTTAAACATTTTGTTCACCTCATATTTTTTATTTTCATTTTAAATTTTTTAATGTATTTTTTTAATGTTTTGACTGTAAATTAGACTAATTGCGTTGCTCATGCAACCGCCTTATATAATTATCTAGAATAATGGAATTAATGTAAAACTGACAATAACCATGCAGCAATCACAAATTTAAAAGGACTGGGTCATATATAAAGCAAAATTTTTCCTGATTACAATTATATCTTTAAATTAATTAAATTTACATATTTTTTAATATAAAAAGACGTTGATACAATTTAATTCAAAGAAAGTATAATTTTCCATCAATATAAAATTTTAAATTAATCCATATAAAATGAAAATTTAGTTCAATTTTTTGTTAAATTTTATAATAACTAACTTTTAAATAATTTTTTTTTTTTTAAATATTAACTCTAAAATTGGAATTTTACCTCTTTACTGGTGTTCTATGTAATACTGCAGTAACCAGTAGGCAGTAATATCACAGAGTGCACTTCTTCCGACACGTCAAGACGTTTCGTGAATCGACCGTCGCTCTCTTTCTCTCTATCAACTTTGTACGTCCCATTCATTTTCTCGATAATGGTCCGTTGAAAAAGTAATTAGAGCGGAGGAATGTTGTCACATTGAGTCACGGAGTACGTGATTACTTGTTATCTTATGTATAATGTTAAATAAAAAAGTTATGTATATATATTTACTAATCAGCAGTAAAAATGCATGCAATGGAAAATAGTGCGTGAAATGTCACATGGATAAAATAAAAATTAAATATTGAAATAAAATTATATATAATTGCAATAATAATTACATAATGTTGTTCCTATCATTGCAAATATTTATGATGTGCAATATTATATCTATCATCTTTTATTCATTCATATAATGCTTTTTTATTGCTTGGATTTAGTTTTAATTCTGGCGGGATATTTGTACTGTACATACAATAATGGACAACATACATGATGAAAAAATTTTACTGCAAAAATGAATAGAGGGCACCAAATTATGCTACTCTGAATTTTTTCAGATTTTTTTGAGACCTGGAACTATTTTTAAATAATTATTGAAAATCCTGTGATTTCAGTTGGTACCCCTGCAGCCTTAATAAAAAGGATAGAGACTGGACGCCTATTGACGCCTCTAGGGGGCGTGACTGCACTTTCAATAATTATTTAAAAATAGTTCTGGGTTTCAAAAAAAATCTGAAAAAATTCAAAGTAGCATAATTTGGTACTCTCTATTCATTTCTGCAATAAAAATTTTTCATAAATGTATGTTGTCCATTAACTAGTGATATAAAAACAGTTAACAATAAAATATTTTAATAAGTAATGGAAGGCTTAAGATTATAATTTTTATTTCTTAATGATGAAAATCTTGTTTTAAAAATACCCTTACACGTCCAGAACATGCAAATAAGAGCTATTAATAAATTTTGTAATGCATATTATTGCATTAAAAAGCACGAAAATATTTTATGGTATCGATAAGTTATTATTAAATTTAATAAAATATCTTCCAACAATTATAGTGCATTAACTATATACACTGATATTTGGATGCTCTTAGCTGGTATTTTTTTTAAATTGAGAAATAGGTTTTGTTTTATATATTTACTTACTCGAAGAACTATTGTATTACTTCAGTATACATAGAATAGTTGCAAGGGAATGCATCATGTTAAATTTTTAAAAATAATCACAAGTGTCCATATATAATACAAGATTATTTAATTTATTATATATTTATAAATTTAACAATATTAACAATTAATTCCACATAATCTAGAAACTAGAATAAAACGCGAGGGTTGAAAAATATAAATCGGCTTTGTTTGAGAAAAGTTGTTCCCATCAAATCGCAGAGATTTATGATTTTCTGCCGAATAGCTTGAAAAATATTCAAAGTGATAATAGTTTTAAAATTCAATTGAAAAATGTTTATATTTTTTGAAGGAATTTCACTCAATTTATTTTACAGTAATAAAATGCAAGAGAATGTTATATTTAATTCTTAGGAACATTTTAAAATAAATATGTTGTCTTCATAATATCATAATATATTATAGATAATTTTTTTCTCTCTTTCTCAATGCAATATTGTCTGTTTATATTATTTGTAATTTTCTTTACTTTTAGGTTTTGACGTAATCTATGTCTTTTGTATAACAACCAGTGTTCGAATAATAAAATAATTACACATTTGATCAATCCATCTGATTTATACTTTACTATTATAAATTATAATTAATAATATGTGATTTACTTATATTCATATATTTAAGCACATGCTTTTGTAATAAAATATATTTATATACCTATTAAATTCAGTAATATTATTAGAGAATATAAAAATAATTAAAAATGTCGGGGACAATGCAGTATTGACCTCAACAATTTTTATTGCAGAAATGGATAGAGCGTACAAAGTTATGCTACCCTGATTTTTTTCAGATTTTTTACAGACCAGGAAGTATTTTTAAAAAATTATTGAAAGTCCTTTTTGTGATGTCACGCGGCGGCAAGTCCTATCTTTTTCTGAAGGAGCGGCGTCTCGTGACGTCACAAAAAGAACTTTCAATAATTTTTTAAAAATAGTTCCCGGGCTCTAAAAAATCTGAAAAAAATCAGGGTGTAGCATAACTTTACACCCTCTATCCATTTCTGCATTAAAAAATATTAAGGTTGATACTCCATTAAAAGGATGATAGCTATTTCAGCATTCTTTTATCAATTTCTATTATAAGTAAAACTTATAGTAAAAGCCACGTTATATAATTTAATTTTACATTTAAAAATCTATGGAGTGGTAAAATTTCCAGCAAATTAAAATAAACAAAAATATACATGATAGGAAGTTAAAATAAAATTTTAATAAACAAAGGCGTGGATTTGTACACAAATGTTTCCTTGTTGAATTTCATGACGTCTGTAATGTTTTTTAATGAAATTTTCAAATAAAATTTTGATTCAGTGCACAACGTACATGTCGTCTTTTTGGTTGTACTTCGTCGTAGCAGTCTTGTTATTTTGTCTCAGTTCTTCACAACGTAAGTCAGTTGTTGTAACATTTAGTTAGTTATTGAATACCTTATAGTAGTTAGTACAGTTTTTGTTGCGATTTATAGCTGCACAAAAAAACTCTGTCCTATATTAATATGTATATAATTTTATATAAATTATGTTTGTTTTAAAAATATGTTTAACGTACATTGTAAAATATATGTAAATGAATGTGATACAGTGAAATATAATAAAAAGTATATTCAAATTTTTAATTATTTAAGTTTCTTTTACATTTATAATTAAGTATAAGAGATTATTATAAAATTATTATGCTTTAAAAAAAAAAAGTTAACAAATTAACTGTAACATATTGTAAGTAATACTGTAATTAAAAAAAAAAAAAATCAAAAATTTATTCATCTTTTAAAGAACATGTCAACAAAAATACATAAAATATTCATTTGTAATAATCATCCATTTTATACAACATGTTCATTGCCAGTAAATGTAGTTTACTTTTTCAAATGCTCATGCAATATCAATATCACTTATTAATTGACTGCATGGGGAGATTATTATATATAACCTTTGAAAAGAATAATAAGAAGGTCCATCTTCGTAAGCCGAGATGTTCATCTATGTAAAGCCGGGGAAAAACCTGTAGTGAAGTACAAAATCCCGTTAAATTCAAAATTACATGACATAATTAACTTGAAGTATTTTATATTATAGTGAAATCTAAGAGTACCTAAAGGACCAAGAGATGGCGCTGACGGCTGAAATTTTGGCTGATTCTACCGAGGATAAGGCAATATCTCACAAAAACAACAAAAAATTTTGAAATACTACATTAATTACCAGTTGATTTTTTTTTATATTTATCTGAAAATATTTAATAACTAATTATGGTGTTGTCATTTCTGTAAAATTATACTGTGGCTGCTGACAGATCATTGATATGATTTTACAATGTTAATCATATACAGCAATCCTCGCCAGACGCACGTAGTTCCAGCTGTTACCACTTAGGTTCGCACTAACTTTATGACGTCAAATTTCTTTTTATAATATAACTTTAAAATGTTTCAGAACCAACAACACGCCGGTTGACCTCACGATGCCCCGCTTTTACTCACGACGAAAATGTAAAAATCTGCACTAACACAACAGCAGAGTCTGCTACTGAAGGAGACCTCATAAATTGCTCTTGCAAACTGAACTGCAGAATTGTGACGTTGGAATGCACGCAAAATAAACATTGGATAAATAATAACGTGACTGAATTGTGTACCCGTAAGTATTGAGGAAATTAACGTTAATTAATAATAATTAATGAAAGCCAATAATGATATATAATAAATGGTAAGGAGATTGATGTTAAAATAAGGATTAAATTTAACGTGAGAGTAATTAAGTTACTTAAATTTCCAAAAAAATTATTTAATTCTATTTGGTGGCCATCATGGGCGGCTCGTGTTAAGGGCATTGGGTGTAGCACTGGTAGTTGGCAACACTGACGTATCTTCACCATGTTAATTTTTGATCCTTGCTCCTCGGAGTAATTTTTATGCTAGAGCTAAGCTGATTGCTGTAGTATCAAGATAATTAGTAGCCCAAGTGCACAATTTGGCTAAATAAAGCCTGATTTAAAGAAAAGTATTTTTTTTTATATTTTAGAAAAATGCATGTAAATTTAAAAAATTACTAAAAAATACTTTTCTTTAAATCAGGCTTTATTTAGCCAAATTATGCACTTGGGCTACTAATTATCTTGATACTACAGCAATCAGATTAGCTATAGCATATAAAAATTACTCCGAGGAGCAATGATCAAAAATTAACATGATGAAGATACGTCAGTGTTGCCAACTACCGGTAATACACCCAATGCCCATGAAATTAATTAAAAAAAAAAAAATAAAATCAATTTCTCCTTTAAATTGTTAAAAATAAGTGATTTTTACAGACTTTATTTCATGTGAATTAAACATTATATCCGTCGGTTTGTTAGTTCTTTTCTATAATGCAACATTCTAGGGCTATTGTTAGAATCCATCAGCCCTTACGCTAGCACAGAGAGTATAGACAATAACAATATATAACACTGGGGCTAGTTCAAAATTATATTAGCTCCTTATAGAATTCTCCCGCCACTCCCGCTCGCTCCAGCTCTCTGGATTATGTTTTGCCAATATTTTGCCTTGCTGACGTCACTATTTGGAGAGAGAAAACAAACACAGCAAAATCATATAAGATATATATATATTTATTAATTTAAAATATTATAACATTTATAACATAAAAATGTATAACCTGCATTAATATTGCACATGGATTTTTTTTCATGGAATTAAAAGAAAGAAAAAAAAAAACATTTAAAAAAAGAGGTTTCTATTCAAGTTAAAAAAAAATGCTCTTCACTTTTAAGGAAACAGAAATGTACATTTTATAAAATTAATCGACATCAATTGCCTTGCTCTATATGGTTAGTATTTTTTTATTAATGGAGTATTTTGACCTCAATTTTTTTTATTGCAGAAATGGATAGAGCGTGCAAAGTTATGCTACCCTGATTTTTTTCAGATTTTTTTAGAGCCCGGCAACTATTTTTAAAAAAGTATTGAAAGTTCTTTTTGTGACGTCACGAGACGCCGCTCCTTAACAAAAAGATAGGACTTGCCGCCTCGTGACATCACAAAAAGGACTTTCAATAATTTTTTAAAAATAGTTCCCGGTCTGTAAAAAATCTGAAAAAAATCAGGGTAGCATAACTTTGCACGCTCTATCCATTTCTGCAATAAAAAATTTTGAGGTCAATATACTCCATTTTTTTATTTTGCTACACATGCAGTGGAAAATAGTCTTGCTGTCTTGCTATAGTCTTGCTCATCTGATAAATATTTTTATTTTTAAAGGATAAATTAGGTTTAATTAAACACTACAGATGTCAATGATGATAAAATCATTGTCAAATTTTGAAAGCAAAAAAAGATGGAAATACGGGTGTCCCACTCTTACAAAGATTTTTTTTTTAAATAAAAAATACTTCAACTCCATGTAAACAGTATGTACTTGAAACATAACATCTTACAGTAAAAAATTGTAAAGTCTGTTCTTCACAATCAAACAAATTATTTTTATTTAGAAGGTTCAATATTGCGGCTTGAACCTTCTAAAAAAAATAATTAAAAAATTAATCTAATTGTTCTTATTTATGTAACATTCTCCAAGCTAAAAAAATGCATTTTTTTTTATCAAAAAGTAGTTACGACCCGGAAAAAAATCTGCACCTGCGGTGGGCTTTCCGGGGGGCTCTGCTCCCTGGACCCCCCTTTGTGTGGGGCCATGTCCCCTGTTTTCCAGACCCCCAGTTCTGCAAACGGGGCAAACGAGCCGCCCCATTTGGCCACATTATCAAAATTTCTTCATTATTTTTTTTGTCTAATATTTAATAATTAATAAACTATCATAAAATTAAACGATTGTGAGAAAGAAAAAAAATTGGTAAAAAAGTTGAGTAATTTTGTAAATATTTTAACAAATACAGGGTGTAACTAATACTACTACATGTGTAGTAGTCTTGGGTGTAACTTAATTATATTATTTTACTTTTATTCCATGATATCTTACCTGTTAAATAGTATAATAATATAAATTATGCTTTCAGAGGAACAATTTTCATACACTGAAGGCTCTCTTCAAGTTAATTACAAAAAGGGACTCTACAGCTTCTCCTGCATGTCAGGGTACCGTCTGATTGGTGATCATACAAGCTTTTGTTATCGGGGAGAGTTGCAGTCCTTAGCTCCCATCTGCGATACCACAGTTAAAACAGTTGAAAAAATACAACAAAAACATTTTGTCTCACTTAAAAAAATAGCATGCATTATAATATTAATTATAATAATACTTTGCTGTTACTTTGCTTACAGACATATTAGATAAATGACATTTTTAGTCTGGATCAGAAGAAATACTAGAAATAGAGATAATAGAAATGTGTATTACTCAAGTTTATTAGAAAAATGTTCTGCTAACCAACAGACTGCCAAAATTTATTTGACTTTTTACCAACATGTTTTAGAGAATTAAGTGGAAAATGAAAATTATTTAAGGAAAAATTAAAAAAAAAAAATCTTATAAATAAAGAATAAAATTGTATTTTGTAAAAATGAACTTCAATAATAAGTTGCCATGCAGAAGATATAAGTACTGTCTAATGTTGTTTTTTTAATTGATTGTATTTATCAGTCGTAATTGAATTTGATAGTTTTATGAATTATTGTTTCATTTTGATGTTGTTTTGTGTTATGTAATTTTAATGTTATTATTAGGAATGACGTAATCCATTGTACCTGTACAGCCAGTTGATTGAATAAATGAATTGAATTGAATCAAAATATGGCTAGGCAAATTGAAGTAATAACTTTGGACTGGGAGAAAGCATTTGAAAATGTTCAAGACTTGATTGTTGATAAATTGTAGGCATGTGGTGTCAGAGGTACTATTAAACGAATTGTGATTAGCTATATTTGTAAGACTATTTGGTACAATATCGAATTCGATTCAGTTAAATAATATAAAACACAATTTTTTTCGATGCTTTTTATTTTCATTTTATTATATAATTAAGTAGAGATTATGGTGAAATATTTATACTGAGGTTATAATTTAAATGTATAAATGTAATTCTGTTATTTAAAGGACTTAAAATTAATTAAAATTGTATATTTTGTAAAATTATTACGTTTGGATATATAGAGTACATTACAGAAATAGACAATGGTTGAATCATGTTTATATTCTCTGTACTTTCAATATTTAAAAAAAAATAGCTCTGCGGTTCTAAAAAATCTGAAAAAAAAAATCAAAGTAACATAACTTTGCACCCTCTATCCATTTGTGCAATAAAAAAAGTCTTATGTACTCCATTAAATATTTTATTCCTTCCATTTCTAATACTAAAGAGATTACTCTATAATATCTCTGCTATTACACTGTCGACAGTAATTATTATAATTATATCATTATAATTATGTATGAGTATTTATAATTATAATTAAGGGTAAGGTAACGCCACCAATGTTAAAAAAAATCCCTCTCACAAAAATTTTGAAAAAAATTTAAAATGTTCTCCTCTACACCCCCTATCAGTAGCTAAAATATCAGGTATACAAATACGATCTAGTTTTTGAGTTATGAATTTTTAAAGTTGACTAATTTAACATGGGATTTTCATTTCTCCATGTTAAAGTAGTCAACTTTAAAAATTTATAACTCAAAAACTAGATCGTATTTGTATACCTGATATTTTAGCTACTGATAGGGGGTGTAGAGGAGAACAATTTAAATTTTTTTCAGAATTTTTGTGAGAGGGATTTTTTTTAACATTGGTGGCGTTACCTTACCCTTAAATTATTTATATTTTTTAATGAAGACTACAATTTAAAATATAAAAAATGTTGTGAACATTCTCTGTATGATGTTTAGCATAAAAATTAAAATTATATTTTATTTTTTTTTTAGTTACTTTAGTTAATTATAGATTTTTTTTTAAATGTGTTTGTTTATTCCAAAAAGAACATATTAATGACACTTTACATAGATTATTACAATAATTAAACTCCAAGAGTTTGGAACACTCATAAACGGGGAACATCAGTTTTTAAATAATTCAAGGCAAGATGGCAAAGATATGACAAAAAAATTTGTTGCACAGAAGAATAGTTTTTTGAATATTAGCAACTTGTGTCAATGTATTATTACAAAATATACAGTTTTATTGTCTATTAATGTATAAATCTTTAATTAATTATTGAAGTTAAAAAAAGTCGAATTTTTAATTGCATTGTACAGTCAAGTTAAGTCGACCGTGGTTATATGTACTTGGATGGGAAAAAGTTTCAAATAAAAATTACGTTGCTCCCTCCCTGGGGTAAATTCATCTCGATTTCTACCCAGTGCAGTGATGCACTTGTGTGTGGTTTCCCAGGCTTTGGACATCGCTTTGGTCCATTCATAAAAAGTAGAGGTGTCCGTCCTGACTGAGGTTTTCCACGGTTCCCTCAGTTTCACCTCAGCAAATGCTATGAGACCGTGGGCACTGGGCATCATCATTTTCCTCCCTTATAACCATTACCTCGCTGCGAGCTGTCCTTATAAAAAGAAAAAGTAAAAATAAAAATAGAGGGAAAATAAAAGCAGGCGTTGGACAATTAAATAAAATTTACATAAAATTTTTCAACATGGATGCATTTTTTTATCGCATAATATTTTGGACACCTTTAACCTTTCAGGTAGAGATAACGCCGAACAGCTGATCGACGTAATGCCCTTTGATTAACATGCAAACCTTAGCAAATTGACAACAATTCTGAAATTTTTTTGAGAGGCAGATATTAGTGCCTAAAATCCATAGAAAAAATTTCAAAACGATTTAACGAGCCGATTTTTTTTAATTAATTTTTTTAATTTTCAGCATAGGGCTTTCCCATGGAGAGCCAAACTAAAAAATTAATTTACAAAAATCGGCTCGTTAAATGTTTTTGAAACTTTTGCTATGGCTTTTAGTCACTAATATCTGCCTCTCAAAAAAATTTCAGAATTTTTGTCAATTTGCTAAAGTTTACATGTTAATCAAAGGGGATTACGTCGATCAGCTGTTCGACGTTATCTCTACCTTAACGTAATATTCATGATAATCCTTTTCCTATATTAGTCATTAATCTAGTAATCAATGAGTTAAGGATTAATGTCACTGAGACGGCCATTTTGCTCAATATTTTCTGATGATAAACTAAAAATATTTTAGTCCATACATTATAAAATAAAGGACAAAAATAATTGTTGGTTTGCTGATGAAAAAAAAAAAAAAATAATAAAAATAAAAGTCACAGCAGTCCCCATTTAAAACAATGTTAATCTCAATGCTGAATATATCGAAAATATCACCGAATTTGATCTAATATTATTTCATGGTGTCAGGATCGAAGGTTTGCTGAAATTTTCAAAGTGGTTCACTATCTAATAAGCCCACTGACATTCATCATAGTGGCAGACGAAATAACATTAAGAAGATGGGAGCAATGACAAGAAAAAAATAGTTTCTGTTGTTCTTCAGCGTTGTGATTTTTTCTATATAATATCTGTCGTATATTGATGCATTTAAAAAAATAAATAAACCTGATATATTTTGTTTAACAAAAAGTTAAAAAAAAATAAAATTTTGATCTGTTTACGTGCTATAGTCTGTGAATTCTGGTCCTCCTCAAAGCAGCCTATCTTATAAGAGTATGACGTCATTGCAATCTACTGTACACAATCGTCAGCATAAAAGTTGTCGGTTACATTGCCATATAACTCGATTATCAGACTGCACGGAAGAGGCTGCGGTGATCGCGGGCGGGAAGTCGTCAACTCGGAAGTTTGAAGGATTGTCGTTCGAGATGGAACCTCGGAGAGACGTGTTGTTGGTCCTCGTGCTCGTGCTCTGTCTCGTCCAATCAGAAGCCATCAAGTTGAGGGGCAAGAGGGACTCGTCACCTCTTCATTCGAGACTGCACGATCCAGGTATTATTAATAATTTCACTATTTTTTTTTTTTTTTTTTAATTTTACAAGGATACACCCTTTATAAGAGCTTAATACAGCTCGCGGCGAGGTAATGGGTAGGGATAAGGTAAAGAAAGGATGGTGGCCACGGCCTGTTACGCATCCCAGCACTCATTGAGGTGAGACTGAGGGAACCGTGGAAAACCTCAGTCAGGACAAACACCTCTACTTTAAATTTTATCAATGGACCAAAAAGCGATGTCCAAAGCCTGGGGAACCACACACAAGTGCATCACTGCACTGGTTGGAAAGCGAGATGAATTTACCCCAGGGAGGGAGTAGCGTAATTTTTACTTGAAACGGTCACCCATCCAAGAGTACTATAACCACGCGCGACGTAGCTTGACTTCGGTAATCTAACGAGAACCGGTCAATGCACTGCACCACTCTCGAAAAATTACATCTTGAACTCTTCCTTTACACGTCTAAACCTAATCTTTTACCTCTAAAAACACATCTTATTTTCTCTTCGCTCAAAGTGAGGATGAAATGAAGACAATATTTCTAACATTTTATATGCTCAATAAGAGGAAAAGAGTCGTAATCTCGTCTTTTTCCCTCTTTTTTTTTCCCCTCTAAAATGCTAAAAATACATTCATTCTGTGTACTTTATAATAATTTCAAATAATTATGTACATATATTTTTTTTAAAAAACTTTTATTTTTATTTTTTATTTAACATTCTTGTAATAATTTTTCGGTAATAGGTCTACGCAATTCATGAAAGAATTATGTATAAAGAATAAAAAAATCCAAAGCTTTTCACTAACCGCATATCAAGTATCATTAAAAGTTAGATTGACCTTATCACGGTTATTGTGAGAAATTAACCTGCTGGAATTATGATGTCATTATGTGGGGTAATTCCAATGACTCGGGAAATATTGTTACTTAAAGATATACAGGCCTCAAATTACAAATTAGACAGACATTAAGTGTTGCTCATGTTTATAATCAACATTCGTATTATTTTTACCTGCGCGCGGTGCGTCTGTGCGAAGTCGCGCTGTAAAGAAAGTCCTTGCTGACGTCACAACTCACAGCTAGCACCAATTAGCATTGAGTTGTGACGTCATCAAAGACTTTGTGACGTCATCAAGGACTAAATTTCTTACTTTGAACTGCGACTTCGCACGGATGCATCACGCGTGAAAAAAAAATGATGCGAATGTTGATTATATACTCTAAACCCACTTGGTGACTGTCTAATTTGTATTTTGAGGCCTGTATGCCTTTAAAAAGAAGGTTTATCCGAATTATGATGTACATACTTGCTCTAGCATGTAACAAGCAAGCAATTTAAATATCTCATGGTGGTATACTGATCACATCTATAGACTGTTTGTATTCGTTTCGTCAGGATTCATTTTGATTTTTATATTTTATAGGGAGATGTGAAGGTATGATTACAATGATCATCATAATACACTAACAATGGAGTATTGTCCTCAATTTTTTTTATTGCAGAAATGGATAGAGGGTGTAAAGTTATGCTACCCTGATTTTTTTCAGATTTTTTAGAGACCTGGAACTATTTTTAAAAAATTATTGAAAGTTCTTTTTGTGACGTCACGCGGCGGCAAGTCCTATCTTTTTCTTAAGGAGCGGCGTCTCGTGACGTCACGAAAAGGACTTTCAATAATTTTTTAAAAATAGTTCCCGGGCTGTAAAAAATCTGAAAAAAATCAGGGTAGCATAACTTTGCACCCTGTATCCATTTCTGCAATAAAAAAAATTGAGGACAATACTCTATTAAGAAAAAAGAGGTTATTTGATAAATTCATATATATGATAGAGAGAGAGAGAGAGAGAGAGAGAGAGAGAGAGAGAGAGAGATTTCTTAACAAAATATAATGTTTTAATTTCGTGATCACAGTATAACATCGTATAAACATACACACACTGCAAACACACGCGGTAGTAGTATAGCATTAAATTATAATTTTATTATAACAATTTGATTTCCTTTCTGGAAGTGGCTAACAACTCGACTTCCTGTTTATATTTTGATGTTGTGGCAGAAAAATGAGTGAAGTGTTCGTACACTTTGGAACATCATGAAAGTTACCCGTATACTTGTACTTGGATATGGGTGACCGTTTCAAGTAAAAATTATAAGTTGCTCCCTCCCTGGGGTAAATTCGTCTCACTTTCCACCCAGTGCAGCGATGCACTTGTGTGTGCCATGGTTCTCCAGGCTGTAAGCTCGTCTTGAGGGTGTATACCTGAGTAAAAAAAATTAACTATTTATTAATATTTATTGTTACCACGCAGGTTCTACAAATGCTACGACAACTCTTTGCCAGGTGCCCCCAAGTCCTGCACACGGAGCGGTGGCCACGTTAAGTAACGGATCGTTCATTGTCTTCTGTGACAATGGTTTTGAATTGAAAGGAAACAGAATTATAAACTGCACCAATGGAACACCAAACAGTGAGAGAACACCGACCTGCGTAAATCAAGGTAAATTATTTACTATAATGTATTATCCTGTAATACAATAAACAGTCGTGGATTTAGGGGGGAGGACTACTATCAGAACCAAAAAGGTGTGCCCCTGAATAGCATACAAGTTCCATAAGGAGAGGGGCACACCTTTTTGGTTCTGATGGTAAGTGGCTGCCTCCACACTGACTGAAATATAACCTCTACTTCCAATATAAACTTTGCACCATTTAGAATCAACGACTAGCATAGGGTGACCAGACGTACCGTTTTGACCGGTACAGTACCGTTTTAGAGTATCATGTCCCGGTGTCCCCAAAGAGGCTCTCGGGACGCCTAAATGTACCGCTTTCGGATAAAATTTAAAAAAGGGACATTTTTTAAAAATTTTATCATTAAAAAAATAAAAAATTCATAGGAATGTGGTTGTGAATATTTACGAAAATGTATGGACGCAAATGATTTTGCAACTCCATGCCCCTTTTTCTCGATCGCATTCACAAAACAGCATATTTCTTCCAAAATTGCGGAATATATTTTGTATGTACTTAGTATGCATATATAATACTACGTGAAATGAAATCACTACTTTTCGATTAAATTTTGAATAAAAACCAAGTAAAAAACTTTACAGAAAAATAACATCTCTTGATATTGATAATATTCACTTGATGGAAACTTCCAATAAAATATAAAATTGAAAAAATCATTCTTATGCATTGTGTCGTGGCTTAGACAAAAATTTCTATACCTCTCTTTTTTTTTTTTTTTTTTTTCACAATAATCGTGCATGGATATTACGTAAATAAATGGAAAATAATATGAGGGAAAAACGCCACAAATATTATTAATACAATCAAGTAATTTTAGCTGTTATTAAGTCCAATTTGAATGCTATTATAAATTAATTCAATTCATATAACTTCTTCAGCTATTTCACTCTAACAAGAGTTCACACTATTTGCAAAATGAACAGTTCGATTAAAAGTAATTCAAATTAATTTCTTGCTTTATACTTCACTTTTTTTTTCTCTATAATTTATCTCGTGACATTATATTAAGTTTTATTTATTTATAAACAAATATATAATGCATTATTTAAGTAACATGTACATTTAGAAATATTGTGAATGGAGACGGAAAATTTGATAACGAAATAAAAAAAAAAAAAAAAAAAAATCAATTTAAAATACTATATATTTTTTTTCTTGGAAAAGTATTTTTCGAAGTTATGCTTTTTGAGTATTTCTTTTATTGCTTTTGTTTCTTTTTATTTACATGCAACTTTACAACATAATAGGATCGTGGCCAGGCCAAGAAAAAAGGTTAATTAGGAAATCAGCTCACTGGCACAGTTTTCTTGCATGGTGACTATAATAAATATTTTTTTCTAATCCTATGAAAAGTATAATTATATATAAAAAAATGCAATTATTTATATTATTTAAAGTAGAGTGAGCGATTGCATTATTTATTATTTTATTTCCTTAAAATATTTTAACCTGTCCTGCATTAGTGTGAGAAATGAAAACCGAAAAAATTTCATCTCAAATAAATTCATCGCAAAAAAAAAAAAAAAAATACCAAAGTTTGTTTTCCTGAACCCTTAAGGTAGAGATAATACGGATCAGCTGGCCCAATGCTAAAAAAATCCCATTCATAAAAATTATGAAAAAAATTTAAAATGTTCTCCTCTACATCCCCTATCAGTAGGTAAATTATCAGGTATACAAAAACGAGCTAGTTTTTGAGTTATTAATTTTTTAAGTTGACTACTTTAACATGGAGAAATGGAACTTCCATGCTAAATTAGTCAACTTTAAAAATTAATAACTCGAAAACTAGCTCGTTTTTGTATACCTGATATTTTACCTACTGATAGGGGATGTAGAGGAGAACATTTTAAATTTTTTTCATAATTTTTATGAATGGGATTTTTTTAGCATTGGGCCAGCTGATCCGTATTATCTCTACCTTAAACATGCAGCCTTATGGAACAGAAAACAGCGTTTTACTTAAACTTCGTCTGAACTATGGTACCAATTAAAAAATACTTACGTAACAATTGCTATAATCTATGACGAAAATTCTTTAATGGATTTACCAATAAAATAATTTTTTTCGGAAAAAACGGCTTCATAAAAAAAAACAATTCATTTGAAAAGCTATTAAGAAAAAAAAAAAGTAAAAAAGGGGGCGTGGCACCCAAAAAAATCGCGCCTCCGGCGGGGGTTTTGGCCCTTCAGGCCTCTATCTTGGGGGCATGTACCGTTTTGAACATCAAGATATCTGGTCACCCTAGACTAGCATGATAAATTTTAATTTCATATTTAGATAAAGGATATATTGCCCAATTTTTTTTAACAATTTTTCTAACCTTTTAACACTCTTAAAATTAAAATGTGCAAAACGACGTCGTTAATTATCATTATAATTTTTTTCTATGCTTGGTGACTGTGACGTCACAGCATTTTACGGTTCTATCCAAATATGCAATAAAAAAATTTCATAAAAAAATTGAATGAAAATTGACCAATACTTTTTTCGAGGTCGTCATTCTCCACTCAAATAATATATAATATACAGCACACTAAATTTTTAGATGCTGAATTGTTTTCAGTTTTCAGTACAAGAGAGTCAATTTTTTGTACTTTTTTTTACTCTCTTTTTTCAGTACCAAATTTGTACTTGGAATAAGTGTTTTATAGGTTAAAAGTGCTGGATGTAAGACGAAACTGGAGAAATTTTGTACTGACTAAAGCAATTTTGTACTGACATAAAGTACTGAAACCAATTCAGCATCTAAAAATTTAGTGTGAGGGACCGGATGCACGCGTTTTTTTCGTGCATCCAGGATGCGCATCCAGATGCAAATTAATTTTTCATGCATCCAGATGCATTAATTTTTCCCTGTGCATCTGGGATGCACGGATGCGGATGCAGGCCCATTTTTGCGCATCCGTGTGCATCTTGCATCTGCATCCCTGCTTATCAATAAAGAATTTCATTGTCCATTAAAAAACATGCGCATGGTTGTGGTTATTTTTTGGTTAAAACGCTTTCGTGAATCGCACGCATATAATTATTATTATTGTATTCTCAATATGTTACAAATTAAATTTAGTAAAAAACTTAAAAATAAGACTAAAATAATGAACTTTTGCATTTTAAATGAAATCAAAAAATTCTAGCATTACATTAAAAATGTGGCTTTTTATTTGTTATTATTGTAAAAAATTCAATTGCAAATAATTCTAAAAGTTGTGATCGTAACGTAATTTTTAATTTTGTTGATGATGAACCAATAAAAAAAGAAAAAAAAATTATTTCATGCAAATATGCAACATATAAAAAATATAGAAGTTTCAAAAATGATATAATATTCCTATGCCAAAATTATATGCAGGGGGATGCATAATAATATCATCATCCAATTAAGCAATTTCTTTATATCTATAATATTTGTACCGTCTAATAATCAATAAAGTACAATAAAGCATAGTGGATTATTATTAGTGGATATGGATTATTTATAAACAAAACAATAATATTGTTGCATATAACAATAAAATCAAAAATAGAGTAACTAAATTTTTCACCGTATATAAAAATGCTGACATTTTTTTTAATTATTTATTAATTTTAGCTCATCCGTCATCAAGAGGCAGAGAAATTGATAAAATAACTACCAACTATGAAAGTACAGAAATGATGCAAACAGATGACGGTAGGAAAGTCTCTAGAGTTACCATTCTTGTAGCAACAATATTCGGATTGTTGGCAATATTGGCCGCTCTTGGTTTATTTATTTGGGTACGACACACCAAGAGGGCAAACGTGTGCTGGTCCAAGGTTGAATCAGAAGCGATAAATTCTTACGAAGATCCCGCCTCCATGTCCGACAACAGACTGGATGACCACAGGGATGAAGACACCCCTCCACCCTTACCTCCACCAAGAGGTATTGTAAAAAACATTGATGTATCTAACCTCTGAAAAGTTCCCTTCTGCAGCCTTGTTAATTCAATTCAATTCAATTCAATTCAATTCAATTCAATTCAATTCAATTCAATTCAATTCAATTCAATTCAATTCAATTCAATTCAATTCAATTCAATCCAATCCAATCCAATTCCAATTCAATTCAATTCAATTCAATTCAATTCAATTCAATTCAATTCAATCCAATCCAATCCAATCCAATCCAATCCAATCCAATCCAATCCAATCCAATCCAATCCAATCCAATCCAATCCAATCCAATCCAATCCAATCCAATCCAATCCAATCCAATCCAATCCAATCCAATTCCAATTCAGTTCAGTTCAGTTCAGTTCAGTTCAGTTCAGTTCAGTTCAGTTCAGTTCAGTTCAGTTCAGTTCAGTTCAGTTCAGTTCAGTTCAGTTCAGTTCAGTTCAATTCAATTCAATTCAATTCAATTCAATTCAATTCAATTCAATTCAATTCAATTCAATTCAATTCAATTCAATTCAATACAATTCAATTCAATTCAATTCAATTCAATTCAATTCAATTCAATTCAATTCAATTCAATTCATTTATTTAATCACTGGATGTACAAGTACAACATGGATTACGTCATTTTACAAAATATAACAAACAAACAAACAAACACTAAAACACTTTACAACAAACATAATATAATACTAACCAGTTACTAATAACCTGGCATATATAATTAATATTAATTATTTATACAAAAATATTTAGAAAATCACACTAGACAATATATCTTCAGGCAACTTATTGCTAAAAAAACATCTTTACAGAATAAAACTCTTTGTTAATAAGTATTTGTTTTAATTTTTCTTTAAATAAATTAATATTTTCCACCTCTCTCAGACACGATGGTAAAAAGTCATAAATTTTAGATGTCTGATAATCATCTAAAATCATGGTGATTATCCCTGTATGGATAATCACCATGATTATCCATACAGGGCATGATGATTAACAAGGGAACTTTTCAGAGGTTAGGAGTGTACATTCACATTTTACTTAGCAATCTGAAAAAAATGAGGTTGATACTCCATTAAAAGGATGATAGTTATTTCAGCATTCTTTTATCAATTTCTATTATAAGTAAAACTAGTAAAAGCCTGCACGTTACAGAATTTAATTTTACATTTAAAAATCCATGGAGTGGTAAAATTTCCAGCAAATTAAAATAAACAAAAATATACTTGATAGGAAGTTAAAATAAAATTTTAATAAACAAAGGCGTGGATTTGTAAACAAATGTTTCCTTGTTGAATTTTATGACGTCTGTAATGTTTTTTAATGAAATTTTCAAATAAAATTTTGATTCAGTGCACAACATGTCGTCTTTTTGGTTGTACTTCGTCGTAGCAGTCTTGTTATTTTGTCTCAGTTCTTCACAACGTAAGTCAGTTGTTGTAACATTTAGTTAGTTATTGAATACCTTATAGTAGTTAGTATAGTTTTTGTTGCGATTTATAGCTGCACAAAAAAACTCTGTCCTATATTAATATGTATATAATTTTATATAAATTATGTTTGTTTTAAAAATATGTTTAACGTACATTGTAAAATATATGTAAATGAATGTGATACAGTGAAATATAATAAAAAGCATATTCAAATTTTTAATTATTTAAGTTTCTTTCACATTTATAATTAAGTATAAGAGATTATTATAAAATTATTATGCTTAAAAAAAAAATTAACAAATTAACTGTAACATATTGTAAAATACTTTAAGTTAAAAAAAAAATCAAAAATTTATTCATCTTTTAAAGACATGTCAACAAAAATACATAAAATATTCATTTGTAATGATCATCCATTTTATACAACATGTTCATTGCCAGTAAATGTAGTTTACTTTTTCAAATGCTCATGCAATATCAATATCACTTATTAATTGACTGCATGGGGACATTATTATATATAACCTTTGAAAAGAATAATAAGGTCTATCTTCGTGAGCCGAGATGTTCATCTATGTAAAAAGCCGGGGAAAAACCTGTAGTGAAGTACAAAAACCCGTTAAATTCAAAATTACATATGACATAATTAACTTGAAGTATTTTATATTATAGTTAATATCTTTTAAATCTAAGAGTATACATAAAGGACCAAGAGATGGCGCTGACGGCTGAAATTTTGGCCATGGTGTCTCTATTTACTATGATGGTGTCACGTGCGCCTATTTTCAAATTTCGCGCGTTTACTGTTCCACTGTTTATCCAATCACCGGGCGTAATTGTTGTCACGTGACAAAAATTACCCACTCTGATTGGCCGAGTCTTATACATGGGTCTTATCCGTTCACTTCCCCTCCTATAGGTCTCTAGCTTCCCTGATTTTGGCTGATTCTACCGAGGATAAGGCAATATCTGTAGCATTCGGAGAATCACAAAAACAACAAAATTTTTTGAAATACTTCATTACTTACTGCAGTTTATATTTTTTTATATTTATCTGAAAATATTTAATAACTAATTATGGTGTTGTCATTTCTGTAAAATTATACTGTGGCTGCTGACAGATCATTGATATGATTTTACAATGTTAATCATATACAGCAATCCTCGCCAGACGCACGTAGTTCCAGCTGTTAACACTAGGTTAATTCACATTAACTTTATGACGTCAAATTTCTTTTTATAATATAACTTTAAAATGTTTCAGAACCAACAACACGCCGGTTGACCTCACGATGCCCCGCTTTTACTCACGACGAAAATGTAAAAATCTGCACTAACACAACAGCAGAGTCTGCTACTGAAGGAGACCTCATAAATTGCTCTTGCAAACTGAACTGCAGAATTGTGACGTTGGAATGCACGCAAAATAAACATTGGATAAATAATAACGTGACTGACTTATGTACCCGTAAGTATTGAGGAAATTAACGTTAATTAATATAATAGTTAATGAAAGCCAATAATGATATTTAATAATAAATGGTAAGGAGATTGATGTTAAAATAAGGATTAAATTTAACGTGAGAGTAATTAAGTTACTTAAATTTCCAAAAAAATTATTTAATTCTATTTGGTGGCCATCAGGGGCGGCTCGTGTTAAGGGCATTGGGTGTAGCACCGGTAGTTGGCAACACTGACGTATCTTCACCATGTTAATTTTTTATCCTTGCTCCTCGGAGTAATTTTTATGCTAGAGCTAAGCTGATTGCTGTAGTATCAAGATAATTAGTAGCCCAAGTGCACAATTTGGCTAAATAAAGCCTGATTTAAAGAAAAGTATTTTTTTATATTTTAGAAAAATGCATGTAAATTTAAAAAATTACTAAAAAATACTTTTCTTAAAATCAGGCTTTATTTAGCCAAATTGTGCACTTGGGCTACTAATTATCTTGATACTACAGCAATCAGCTTAGCTATAGCATATAAAAATTACTCCGAGGAGCAATGATAAAATATTAACATGGTGAAGATACGTCAGTGTTGCCAACTACCAATGCTACACCCAATGCCCTTAAAAAAAAATTGAAATTGATTTCTTCTTTAAATTGTTAAAAATAAGTGATTTTTACAGACTTTATTTCATGTGAATTAAACATTATATCCGTCGGTTTGTAGTTTTTTCTACAATGCAACATTCTAGGGCTACAATCCATCAGCCCCTACGCTAGCACAGAGAGTATAGACAATAACAATAACACTGGGGCTAGTTCAAAACTATATTAAGCTCCTTATAGAATTCTCCCACCGCTCCCGCTCGCTCCAGCTCTAGCTAGCTCTCTGGATTATGTTTTGTCAATATTTTGCCCTGCTGACGTCACTATTTGGAGAGAGAAAACAAACACAGTAAAATCATATAAGATATATATTTATTAATTTAAAATATTATAACATAAAAATGTATAACCTGCATTAGTATTGCACATGGATTTTTTTCATGGAATTAAAAGAAAGAAAAAAAAACATTTAAAAAAAGAGGTTTCTATTCAAGTTAAAAAAAAATGCTCTTCACTTTTAAGGAAACAGAAATGTACATTTTATAAAATTAATCGACATCAATTGCCTTGCTCTATATGGTTAGTATTTTTATATTAATGGAGTATTGACCTCAAATTTTTTTATTGCAGCTAGAAATGGATAGAGCGTGCAAAGTTATGCTACACGGACAAAAAATTTTACTAGGCAAACTTGGTAAGAAATACACTTACTATCTTTTTGTTGAATTGTACAGCAAATCTTGTAAATTTTTACTACGGGCTTTGCAAAATTTACAATCTCAGCATTGTAAAAAATACTTGGTAAAAGTTTACCATTTTGTAAGTTATATTTACAATGTTTGCAAGTTAGCGCTAGCATATTATAACGTCATAAAATGTTACTATCAAATGTTAGTAAAAGTTTACCACGTAGTAGCTAAAATCTACAATGCTCGCAAGTTGATGCTAGCATGTTATAATGTAGTAAATTGTTACTCGAGAATGTTGGTAAAAACTTACTATTATAAGTAGCTGATGTTTACAACGTCCACAGCACGTTGGCGCTAGCACGTCAAACGTTGTAAAAAGAACATAACTGAATTGTAAAATCTTACCATACGTGGTAAAATTTTGCAAACTACAACATCCTGTTTTCAAAAAAACCGTTGGCCTTCTTCATTCGGCTTCTGTGATTTGAGCAAACTGGTTGCAAAAACTTTCTGTGCTGAAATATATATAATTAAAAGTGCTCCAAGTACCCCAGGAATAAGCAACTTATCGAGAAATGACTATGATCATATCAAGCTGATCATCAGGCTGATTATATTATAAGGTAAGCAAATATGATATTTTGTTGATTTTTCTTGTGTTTTAGAAGTATGCAATGTGCATACAGTCGATCATTACAATTTTTGTAGGATTTCTTTGTTATTTCTGTTTAGTTACTTTAATTTGTCACAGGAGATATGTATTGCAAGTTTAAATATTGCAAAATTCACTACTACGTTCACATGACGGTGTTTAATAAATATCTGTTGACGACGCCTCATAAGAATAACATGCACTATATCACACAATATCCGTTGTGTACGGATCCGTATTAAACAGCGTCATGTGAACGTAATTGTAACTTGTAAACGCACGTCATAGTACGAAAGGACTACAAAATTGGAATACAAAAGTAGAGTGTACCATGTCAAAATTATTGTTGGATAATGTAACGTTCATTTCATTAATTGTACCGAGTCTAATTATTATCATCTTTGCAGGACAACGATGCGCAGTTTGGTGTGACATCGCGATGAGGGATGAGTATTTTTTGTTGCGAACCGCAGACCTAGATCGCACTATCACCTTACAACGAACTATCCACGGCGTCGTCGGCGTCCACGCACATCAGTAACCGACCCTCGTCCACTGATTGACCCCCACGGCATCCACGACCCACGACTGACCCTCGTACGGTACCCTCGCGGGGACATTCTTCTCTACACTGTGGGTACTGTACTGGAGATACGACAGTCATCGTTTTGTTTCAAAAGACTTACATGGATTACATATAATTTTATTATTTAACATTTTAAAGTGATTTTAATTCAAACTTCATTTTTTTGTAAATCTGAGTATTCATCATCCAATAAATGCATTAACTTGATTTCTCAATTTTTTTTTTTTGTAATTATAAAAAAGTGTTCCCGTCCTTAATAATTTGTAATTTTAATTAACTTATTAGCACTCGATGATTATTTTAAAGTATGATATCAAATACTTATTTTTAATACAAATTTCTTGTGAATTATGTGTGTGATCATGTGATCAATACATGACAATAAGTAGTAGTAATAAAAAAAAAACATTATTTTTAACATATTTGGCTCTTTTAAGTGAAAATTATTTTTTGCGCAAAGATTCGGTTTTAAATTTTGCATACTTATTTGTTACTAAATTTCTAACACTGATTTGCAAAGATGAGGTCAAACTTTAAGTCCGGATTACTTTGTTGATTTTTATTGTTGCATCAATCGAAATCAACAAAGTTAATCCGGACTTGAAGTTTGACCTCATCTTTGCATATAGGCGGTAGATATTTAGTAACAATCAAAAGTATGTAAAATTTAAAAGCCTAAGGTATGCAAAAAATTACCAACATTTAGTTAGTAAAATCCTGCAGTAAAAGGAAGAACAATTTTACAAGCACTGCCAGTTAAATTTTACCAAGTTACTGACCTTCTATTTTACCAACATGCCGTAAAACTTTACTACGCAACACATTTTTAACTTCTACATCATCAATGGTGTAATATTTTACTGCAAAAGTTAGTAAATTTTAGCTACTTTTCAGTATACAAAATTTAGCAAACTCAAATATTAAGTTTTTACACAGCTACTGTCTTAGTGAGATTCGACCCGCCTTTTGTTAGTAAAATCTTACTAACCGTTGGCTAAATTTTTTGTCCGTGTACCCTGATTTTTTTAAGATTTTTTAGAGTCCGGGAACTATTTTTAAAAAATTATTGAAAGTTCTTTTTGTGACGTCACGAGACGCCACTCCTTAACAAAAAGATAGGACTTGCCGCCGCGTGACGTCACAAAAAGGACTTTGAATAATTTTTTAAAAATACTTCCTGGTCTGTAAAAAATCTGAAAAAAATCAGGGTAGCATAACTTTGCACGCTCTATCCATTTCTGCAATAAAAAATACTCCATTTTTTTATTTTGCTACACATGCAGTGGAAAATATAGTCTTGCTCATCTGATAAATATTTTTATTTTTAAAGGATAAATTAGGTTTAATTAAACACTACAGATGTCAATGATGATAAAATCATTGTCAAATTTTGAAAGCAAAAAAAGATGGAAATAGGGCGTCCCACTCTTACAAAGATTCTCTTTTTTAAATAAAAAATACTTCAACTCCATGTGAACAGTATGTTCTTGAAACATAACATCTTACAGTAAAAAATTGTAAAGTCAGTTCTTCACAATCAATCAAATTATTTTTATTTAGAAGCTTCAATATTGCAGCTTGCAAACTATTAAAAAATTAATCTTGTTCTTATTTATGTAACATTCTCCAAGCTCAAAAAATGCATTTTTTAAAAATTAGTTACGACCCGGAAAAAAATCTGCGCCTGCGGTGGGCTTTTCGGGGGGCTCTGCTCCCTGGACCCCCCTTTGTGTGGGGCCATGTCCCCTGTTTTCCAGACCCCCAGTTCTGCAAACCCACGAGCCGCCCCATTTGGCCACATTATCAAAATTTCTGCATTATTTTTTTTTCTAATATTTAATAATTAATAAACTATCATAAAATTAAACGATTGAGAGAAAGAAAAAAAAGAGGTAAAAAAGTTGAGTGATTTTGTAAATATTTTAACAAATACAGGGTGTAACCAATACTACTACATGTGTATTAGTATTGGATGTAACTTAATTATATTATTTCACTTTTATTCCATGATATCTTACCTGTTAAGTAGTATAATAATATTATATATAAATTATGCTTTCAGAGGAACAATTTTCATACACTGAAGGCTCTCTTCAAGTTAATTACAAAAAGGGACTCTACAGCTTCTCCTGCATTTCAGGGTACCGTCTGATTGGTGATCATACAAGCTTTTGTTATCGGGGAGAGTTGCAGTCCTTAGCCCCCATCTGCGATACCACAGTTAAAACAGTTGAAAAAAAAGAACAAAAACATTTTGTCTCACTTAAAAAAATAGCATGCATTATAATTTTAATTATAATAATACTTTGCTGTTACTTTGCTTACAGACATATTAGATAAATGACATTTTAGCCTGGATCAGAAGAAATACTAGAAATAGAGATAATATAGAAATGTGTATTACTCAAGTTTATTAGAAAAATGTTCTGCTAACCACAGACTGCCAAAATTTATATGACTTTTTACCAACATGTCTTACTTATAGAGAATTAAGTGAAAAATGAAGAACTATTTAAGGCAAAATTAAAAAAATATTCTTATAACTTATAAATAAGGGAATATATTCTGCATGTAAAAATGTATTTTATTAATAATTTGCCAGAAGATATACTGTCTAATGTTGTTTTTTTAATTGATTGTATTTATCAGTCGTAATTGAATTTGATAGTTTTAAGAATTATTGTTTCATTTTGATGTTGATTTTTGTGTTATGTAATTTTAATGTTATTATTAGGAATGACGTAATCCACGTACCTGTACAGCCAGTTGATTGAATAAATGAATTGAATTGAATCAAAATATGGCTAGGCAAATTGAATTAATAACTTTGGACTGGGAGAAAGCATTCGAAAATGTTCAAGACTTGATTGTTGATAAATTGTAGGCATATGCCTAACAGTGAGGCATATGCGAATTCTTTTTATCCTCGTGCTGCAAAAATGTAGTTTTGTAATCTTTGTGTTTTAGTAATTTGTATTATAAATATCTATCATTGAACTATCAATTAATTTGGGTGAATGAACACTTTGGTGAATGGACTGCTCAGCAATCTTTTTATTTGCCCCATGGGCTATTGTTGTTTTCAGTTTTGACTATATAAATTGTTATATTATTGTAAAGTGCACATGCAAGAGATAATAAAAAAAATATATGGTGTCAGAGCCCAGAGATAATTTATTAAACGAATTGTGATTAGCTATATTTCATATATTTGTAAGACTATTTGGTAGAAAATCGAATTCGATTCAGTTACATAATATAAAACACAATTTTTTTTCGATGCTTTTTATTTTCCTTTTATTATATAATTAAGTAGAGATTATGGTGAAATATTTATATACTGAGGTTATAATTTAAATGTATAAATTTTAATTCTGTTATTTGAAGGACTTTAAAATTAATTAAAATTGTATATCATGTAAAATTATTACGTTTGGATATATAGAGTACATTACAGAAATAGACAATGGTTGAATAATGTTTATATTCTCGTACTTTCAATATTTAAAAAAATAGTTCTGCGGTTCTAAAAAATCTGACAAAAAAATCAAAGTAACATAACTTTGCACCCTCTATCCATTTCTGCAATAAAAAAAATGAAGTTTTATGTACTCTATTAAATATTTTATTCCTCCCATTTCTATTACTAAAGAGATTACACTATAATATCTCTGCTATTACACTGTCGACAGTAATTATTATAATTATATCATTATAATTATATGTATGAGTATTTAATTCAGAGATCGGATGCGGATGCAGATGCAAGATATACACGGATGCGCAAAAATGGGCGTGCATCCGCATCCGTGCATCCCAGATGCACAGGGAAAAAATGCATGCATCCGGATGCACGAAAAAAACGCGTGCATCCGGTCCCTGGTATTTATAATTATAATTAAATTATTTATATTTGTTAATGAAGACTACAATTTAAAATATAAGAAATGTTGTGAACATTCTCTGTATGATGTTCAGCATAAAAATTAAAATTATATTTTATTTTTTTTTTAGTTACTTTACTTAATTATAGTTTTTTTTTTAAATGTGTTTGTTAATTCCAAAAAACATATTAATGACACTTTACATAGATTATTACAATACACCCCAAGAGTTTGGAAAACTCATAAACGGGGAACATCAGTATTTAAATAATTCAAGGCAAGATGGCAAAGATATGACAAAAAAATTTGTTGCACAGAAGAATAGTTTTTTGAATATTAGCAACTTGTGACAATGTATTAGTACAACATATACAGTTTTATTGTTTAATGTATAAATCTTTAATTAATTATTGAAGTTAAAAAAAAGTCGAATTTTTAATTGCATTGTACAGTCAAGCTAAGTCGACCGTGGTTATGTACTTGGATGGGAAAAAGTTTCAAATAAAAATTACGCTGCTCCCTCCCTGGGGTAAATTCATCTCGATTTCCACCCAGTGCAGTGATGCACTTGTGTGTGGTTCCCCAGGCTTTGGACATCGCTTTGGTTCATTCATAAAAAGTATAGATATGTCCGTCCTGACTGAGGTTTTCCACGGTTCCCACAGTTTCACCTCAGCAATAAATGCTATATGAGGCCGTGGGCACTGGGCATCATCATTTTCCTCCCTTATAACAATGGACAACATACATGAAAATTTTTTATTGCAGAAATGAATAGAAGGTACCAAATTATGCTACTCTGAATTCTTTCAGATTTTTTGAGACCCAGAACTATTTTTAAATAATTATTGAAAGTGCGGCCACGCCCCCTGGAGGCGTCAATAGGCGTCCAGTCTCTATCCTTTTTATTAAGGCATCAGGGGTGCCAACTGAAATCACAGGAGTTTCAATAATTATTTAAAAATAGTTCCGGGTCTCAAAAAAATCTGAAAAAATTCAGAGTAGCATAATTTGGTACCATCAATTCATTTCTGCTATAAAATTTTTTCATGTATGTTGTCCATTACCTCGCTGCGAGCTGTCCTTGTAAAAAGAAAGAGTAAAAATAAAAATAGAGGGAAAATAAAAGCAGGCGTTGCAGGACAATTAAATAAAATTTACATAAAATTTTTCAACATGGATGCATTTTTTTATCGCATAATATTTTGGACACCTTTAACCTTTAACGTAATATTCATTATAATTAAGCCTTTTCCTATATTAGTCATTAATCTAGTAATCAATGAGTTAAGGATTAATGTCACTGAGACGGCCATTTTGCTCAATATTTTCTGATGATAAACTGAAAATATTTTAGTCCATACATTATAAAGGACAAAATAATTGTTGGTTTGGTGATGAAAAAAAAAAAAAAAAAAAAAAAAAAAACGATCGGTGTAGATTTTTCGTTTAAAAAAATATAGATACTGATTTGACTAAAAGTCACAGCAGTCCCCATTTAAAACAATGCTAATCTCAATGCTGAATATCTTGAAAATGTCACCAAGTTTGATCTAATATTATTTCATGGTGTCAGGAAGGTTTGCTGAAATTTTCAAATTGGTTCATATAATAAGCCCACTGACATTCATCATAGTGGCAGGCTAACATTAAGAAGATGGGAGCAATGTCAGCAATGACAAGAAAAAATAGTTTCTATTGTTCTTCAGCGTTGTGATTTTTTCTATAATATCTGTCGTATATTGATGCATTTAAAAAAATAAATAAACCTGCATAATATATTTTGTTTAACAAAAAGTTAAAAAAATAAAATTTTGATCTGTTTACGTGCTATAGTCTGTGAATTCTGGTCCTCCTCAGAGCAGCCTATTTTACAAGAGTATGACGTCATTGCAATCTACTCTACACAATCGTCAGCATAAAAGTTGTCGGTTACATTGCCATATAACTCGATTATCAGACTGCACGGAAGAGGCTGCGGTGATCGCGGGCGGGAAGTCGTCAACTCGGAAGTTTGAAGGATTGTCGTTCAAGATGGAACCTCGGAGAGACGTGATGGTCCTCGTGCTCGTGCTCTGTCTCGTCCAATCAGAAGCCATCAGGTTGAGGGGCAAGAGGGACTCGTCACCTCTTCATTCGAGACTGCATGATCCAGGTATTATTAATAATTTCACTATTTTTTTTTTTTAATTTTACAAGGATACACCCTTTAAGAAAGAGCTTATACAGCTCGCGTCGAGGTAATGGGTAGGGATAAGGTAAAGAAAGGATAGAGGCCACCGCCTGTTACGTGTCCCAGCACTCATTGAGGTGAGACTGAGGGAACCGTGGAAAACTTCAGTCAGGACGGACACCTCTACTTTTTATCAATGGATCAAAGTGATGTCCAAAGCCTGGGGAACCACACACAAGTGCATCACTGCACTGGTTGGAAAGCGAGATGAATTTACCCCAGGGAGGGAGCAGCGTATTTTTTACTTGAAACGGTCACCCATCCAAGTACTAACCACGCGCGACGTAGCTTGACTTCGGTAATCTAACGAGAACCGGTCAATGCACTGCGCCACGCTCGAAAAATTACATATTGAACTCTTCCTTTACACGTCTAAACCTAATCTTTTACCTCTAAAAACACATCTTATTTTCTCTTCGCTCAAAGTGAGGATGAAATGAAGACAATATTTCTAACATTTTATATGCTCAATAAGAGGAAAAGAGTCGTAATCTCGTCTTTTTCCCTCTTTTTTTTCCCCCCTCTAAAATGCTAAAAATACATTCATTCTGTGTACTTTATAATAATTTCAAATAATTATGTACATATATTTTTTTTAAACAACTTTTATTTTTATTTTTTATTTAACATTCTTGTAATAATTTTTCGGTAATAGGTCTACGCAATTCATGAAAGAATTATGTATTAAGAATAAAAAAATCCAAAGCTTTTCACTAACCGCATATCAAGTATCATTAAAAGTTAGATTGACCTTATCGCGGTCATTGTGAGAAATTAACCTGCTGGAATTATGATGTCATTATGTGGGGTAATTCCAATGACTCGCGGGAAATATTGTTACTTAAAGGTATACAGGCCTCAAATTACAAATTAGACAGACATTAAGTGTTGCTTAAGTTTATAATCAACATTCGTATTATTTTTACCTGCGCGCGGTGCGTCTGTGCGAAATCGCGCTTTAAAGAAAGTCCTTGCTGACGTCACAACTCACAGCTAGCACCAATTAGCATTGAGTTGTGACGTCATCAAGGACTTTGTGACGTCATCAAGGACTAAATTTCTTACTTTGAACTGCGACTTCGCACGGATGCATCACGCGTGAAAAAAAAAAATGATGCGAATGTTGATTATTTACTCTAAACCCGCACTTGGTGACTGTCTAATTTGTATTTTGAGGCCTGTATGCCTTTAAAAAGAAGGTTTATCCGAATTATGATGTACTTGCTCTAGCATGTAACAAGCAAGCAATTTATATATCTCATGATGGTATACTGACATCTATAGACTGTTTGTATTCGTTTCGTCAGGATTCATTTTGATTTTTATATTTTATAGGGAGATGTGAAGGTATGATTACAATGATCATCATAATACACTAACAATGGAGTATTGTCCTCAATTTTTTTTATTGCAGAAATGGATAGAGGGTGCAAAGTTATGCTACCCTGATTTTTTTCAGATTTTTTAGAGACCTGGAACTATTTTTAAAAAATTATTGAAAGTTCTTTTTGTGACGTCACGCGGCGGCAAGTCCTATCTTTTTTTTAAGGAGCGGCGTCTCGTGACGTCACGAAAAGGACTTTCAATAATTTTTTAAAAATAGTTCCCGGGCTGTAAAAAATCTGAAAAAAATCAGGGTAGCATAACTTTGCACCCTCTATCCATTTCTGCAATAAAAAAAATTGAGGACAATACTCTATTAAGAAAAAAGAGGTTATTTGATAAATTCATATATATGATAGAGAGAGAGAGAGAGAGAGAGAGAGAGAGAGAGAGAGAGAGAGAGATTTCTTAACAAAATATAATGTTTTAATTTCGTGATCACAGTATAACATCGTATAAACATACACACACTGCAAACACACGCGGTAGTAGTATAACATTAAATTATAATTATAATTATAACAATTTGATTTCCTTTCTGGAAGTGGCTAACAACTCGACTTCCTGTTTATATTTTGATGTTGTGGCAGAAAAATGAGTAAAGTGTTCGTACACTTTGGAACATCATGAAAGTTACCCGTATACTGGTACTTGGATATGGGTGACCGTTTCAAGTAAAAATTATAAGTTGCTCCCTCCCTGGGGTAAATTCGTCTCACTTTCCACCCAGTGCAGCGATGCACTTGTGTGTGCCATGGTTCTCTAGGCTGTAAGCTCGTCTTGAGGGTGTATCCCTGAGTAAAAAAAATTAACTATTTATTAATATTTATTGTTACCACGCAGGTTCTACAAATTCTACGACAACTCTTTGCCAGGTGCCCCCAAGTCCTGCACACGGAGCGGTGGCCACGTTAAGTAACGGATCGTTCATTGTCGTTTGTGACAATGGTTTTGAATTGAAAGGAAACAGAATTATAAACTGCACCAATGGAACACCAAACAGTGAGAGAACACCAACCTGTGTAAATCAAGGTAAATTATTTACTATAATGTATTATTCTGTAATACAATAAACAGTCGTGGATTTAGGGGGGAGGACTACTATCAGAACCAAAAAGGTGTGCCCCTGAATAGCATACAAGTTCCATAAGGAGAGGGGCACACCTTTTTGGTTCTGATAGTAAGTGGCTGCCTCCACACTGACTGAAATATAACCACCACTTTCAATATAAACATTGCACCATTTAGAATCAACGACTATAGCATGATAAATTTTAATTTCATATTTAGATAAAGGATGTATTGCCCAATTTTTTTTAACAAATTTTCCAACCTTTAACACTCTTAAAATTAAATTGTGCAAAACGTTATAACGTCGTTAATTGTCATTATAATTTTTTTCTATGCTTGGTGACTGTGACGTCACAGCATTTTATGGTTCTATCCAAATATGCAATAAAAATTTTCATAAAAAAAATTTAACGAAAATTGACCAATACTTTTTTCGAGGTCATCATTCTCCACTCAAATAATATATAATGTACAGGGACCGGATGCACGATTTTTTTTCGTGCATCCAGGATGCGCATCCAGATGCAAATTAATTTTTCATGCATCCAGATGCATTAATTTTTCCCTGTGCATCTGGGATGCACGGATACGGATGCAAGCCCATTTTTGCGCATCCATGTGCATCTTGCATCTGCATCCCTGCTTATCAATAAAGAATTTCATTTTCCATTAAAAAACATGCGCATGGTTGTGGTTATTTTTCTGGTTAAAACGCTTTCGTGAATCGCACGCATATAATTATTATTATTGTATTCTCAATATGTTACAAATTAAATTTAGTAAAAACTTAAAAATAAAACTAAAATAATGAACTTTTGCATTTTAAATGAAATAAAAAAAATCTAGCATTACATTAAAAATGTGGCTTTTTATTTGTTATTATTGTAAAAAATTCAATTGCAAATAATTCTAAAAGTTTTGATCGTAACTTAATTTTTAATTTTGTTGATGATGAACCAAAAAAAAAAGAAAAAAAATTATTTCATGCAAATATGCAACATATAAAAAATATAGAAGTTTCAAAAATGATATAATATATACCTATGCCAAAATTATATGCAGGGGGATGCATAATAATATCATCATCCAATTAAGCAATCTCTTTATATCTATTTTGTATCTTCTAATAATCAATATAGTACAATAAAGCATAGTGAATTTATGGATTATTTATATACAAAACAATAATATTGTTGCATATAACAATAAAATCAATATTCAAAATTTCTTTATTAAATCCATTTCTCCTACAATCAAAACAAATACTCTAAAATTACTCTATTTTTGATAGATACTCTATCAAAAATAGAGTAACTAAAATTTTCACCGTATTTAAAAATGCTGACATTTTTTTTAATTATTTATTAATTTTAGCTCATCCGTCATCAAGAGGCAGAGAAATTGATAAAATAACTACCAACTATGAAAGTACAGAAATGATGCAAACAGATGACGGTAGGAAAGTTTCTAGAGTTGCCATTCTTGTAGCAACAATATTCGGATTGTTGGCAATATTGGCTGCTCTTGGTTTATTTATTTGGGTACGACACACCAAGAGGGCAAACGTGTGCTGGTCCAAGGTCGAATCAGAAGCGATCAATTCTTACGAAGATCCCGCCTCCATGTCCGACAACAGACTGGATGACCAAAGGGATGAAGACACCCCTCCACCCTTACCTCCACCAAGAGGTATTGTAAAAAACATTGATGTATCTAACCTCTGAAAAGTTCCTTTCTGCAGCCTTGTCAATTCAATTCAATTCATTTTAATTCAATTCAATTCAATTCAATTCAATTCAATTCAATTCAATTCAATTCAATTCAATTCAATTCAATTCAATTCAATTCAATTCAATTCAATTCAATTCAATTCAATTCAATTCGATCAATTCAATTCAATTCAATTCAATTCAATTCAATTCAATTCAATTCAATTCAATTCAATTCAATTCAATTCAATTCAATTCAATTCAATTCAATTCAATTCAATTATTTAATCACTGGATGTACAAGTACAACATGGATTACGTCATTTTACAAAATATAACAAACAAACAAACAAACACTAAAACACTTTACAACAAACATAATATAATACTAACCAGTTACTAATAACCTGGCATATATAATTAATATTAATTATTTATACAAAAATATTTAGAAAATCACACTAGACAATATATCTTCAGGCAATTTATTGCTAAAAAACATCTTTACAGAATAAAACTCTTTGTTAATAAGTATTTGTTTTAATTTTTCTTTAAATAAATTAATATTTTCCACCTCTCTCAGACACGATGGTAAAAAGTCATAAATTTTAGATGTCTGATAATCATCTAAAATCATGGTGATTATCCCTGTATGGATAATCACCATGATTATCCATACAGGGCATGGTGATTATCCAAGGCTGCAGAAGAAATTTTTCAGAGGTTAGGAGTGTACATTCACATTTTACTAAGCAATCTGAAAATGATTTTTATCAAATATGTAAAGTAGTACAAAAAATTCAGTTTTTAGTTATGGGACCAAAGTTATATAAAACTCGTCCCTACCCGAAAGTGTAAAAAATATACACAGTAAAAAGTTAAAAAGAAACGCATTCAATTTTTTAAATCTGAATTTTCTTTTAGTATCATAAATAATAATAATTATGTAATAAAATTATATATTAACATATATATTATAAGCAAATCATTAAAAATTATAAATCTTAAATATAAAAATAATCTTATAATCAATAAAATAAAATAATATTAAAGACTTTTTTTTTAAATAATATATTTAAAAATATGTCATTAATTATAATAATTGTATATTGCTTGCTTATATTGTATAAAATATATAAATTGTTTTAAAATGTGTGAATAATATTATTTTATAAATAAAACACATGTTTTGTTGCATATTATGTACTAATGTATCCTACTCCTAGCGATAACTAATTAAACTACAGTCAAATTAATTTAATATTCCCGCCGGAAGTAGCCGGAAGTGAGAGGTTTCTGATCTTCCTATTCATATTTACATTTTGAAATTTTGGCTACTTGTTTTATAAGAAGAGTATTAACATGTTTTCAAATTTTCAAGACTCAGACATGAACAAGACTATCAGAAACCTCTCACTTCCGGCAGGAATATTAAATAAATTTGACTGTATATTTCATTTCAGTGGTGGAGGACTCGAAGAACGATGATCAGTTGGAAAGTCGTCCACCTGCTGAGCTGCCAAGTGGTCGAGTGTTCTTTGTTAGGAGAAATACGGAGAGTATTTTGGAAATTGATGAAGATTTGGCGGATGATCGAGTCGATATTGTGTCTTCTGAACTCTAGTTAGTTAGGAAAGTGGGGAAAGTGGCGTAGCGTCGAAATTGCGTAGCGTCGAAAAATAAATATCGATAGTAATAGTGGGCGATAGTGGGGAGGCAAATCCAAACTAAGAAATGGTTCCAAACTTTCAATATAGGTGGATCTACTTTACTTTTAACAAATATCTGCTTCAGCAACTTGAAGATGGCGTTGAGTATACGATTCCAGATATTTTGCCAAAAATTAGCGACTTATTTAAAACGTCGAATTTTTTAAATTTCTTAAATTAATTAATTAAAAATGGTTGATGGTTGTTTTTCAACTCTAACAATTGTACTAAAAAGCTTTTTATCTGATACAAGATACATTTCTTTATATTTTGATACAGTTTTTATTTTGCTGGCAAGTTTCTCTATGAATTAATTTACAAAAGAAAATTATAGTCTTGCGTTTTTCTTGCTCTTGTCTCGAACGTACAGTCGCTTCAATGCATTGCAGAGTTAAAGTTGCTATAACTTAATTGGACTTAATTGCTTTTTTTTTTTTTTTTTGTTCCAATTGAAAAATGCAGAATTGGAGATTCGAGTGTATTTATAAGCAAGATAAATTCTGGTTTTCATTTTCCAATTTGTTTGTTTGTGTTTGTATATAATATATATTATTATCCTATCCTATAGCTATATAATAATCATATCAATTAATAATTATAATATTTTAAAAATAAAATAATAAAATACAATGTACCAATTAACTCATGGTATTTAATGTGAATAAATAAATAAAATATTATAATATATTATAATATATATGCGTACATATATATATGTATACCATATATTATCTTCATTATTTATTATATATTATATATAATTATTATTATTATTATATATATAAGTGACAAAAATATATAATTAAAATAAAATTTTATTGGAAGTGAAATTAAAAATATATGATTATATATAAAATAAAATGAAATTTGATAATTATATTTATACGTATATAAAAAACTAATTGGAATATAAAAATAACGAAGTAACGAACATCCTAAAATAATTTTTTTATTGAAGAAAGAAAATAATTAATTTAATTAAAGATGAACTAATTTATGTCATGTAACATAGTAATAAATATAATAAAAATAAATTATATAAAATAATAAATTATGATTTTCTAAATTGCTAGCGTACGTGGCCATGGCTGGAGGATGTGGATTGGCCGGCTAATTAAGAAACAAACGCCTCCAGGTGTAGCTTAAATATTTCGCAAACGCTTTTACACGATGCATTCACACTATATAACATATATGCAGATGAAACTATTCCGACTAGCATAATTTCGTACTAATTGATATATACTATGTTACTCATTTGTTCAATATTTTAATTATTTTATACTGGCGGGGTGCCATATATATAAAGTTATTAAGCCTGCAGTGCATATTATTATAATACGTAATTTAGCTTACAATTTTCCTTTGCAACAGAATTTCATCTCCATGCAAGCAAATATGGAGTTGAATTTTACTTGTAAATTAAAATTGTATACGGGTATGCGTATACGGGTATACGCAATAAACAGAAAAATTGTATTGTGCCATGTAATACCGCCTTTATGTATACACAATATACAGACTGGGCCAGGAATGGTGTTCCGATCCCATGCTAAACATTGGGCAGGTTAACTTTGAGCTAGAAAGTTGAAATTTGGCATATTAATATACGTAATCCAAGGGTTGTAAGTTTTTTTTTTTTTTTTTTTTTTATATGCATGTGTTAAAAAAGATATATATTATTTCATACCTTTTTAGGAGTGAATTCACGGTTTGAACTTCTTCCTTCAATAGGATTTCCATGTTAAATTTAGTTAATTCACATTGAAAAATTTTATCCGATTTGCACCAAAATTATTTTTTAAGCCTTTTTCAGAGCACGTTAAATCTAATGGTATAGTGGTGAAAACAACCTCTAATGATATAGTGATTCGACTATTTTATTTTGTGAAAAAAATTGTGCTATCAAAATTTTGATTATGCCACTGAAACGAATTCATTTTTTTACCCCAGAAACAACCTTTGAATGTTTTTAATCGGAGTAAGTTAAGGATTTAATTTTTTTAGGGGTTGGAATTTTTACACCTAAAAATTAAATCCTTAACTTAATTGCTCCAATTAAAAAATTGAAGGATTGTTTTTGGGGTAACAAAATGAGCCTAATAGCCTGATCAAAATTTTGATAACACTATTTGTTTTTTACGTTAAGGCCATTTTATCTCATTAGGGGTTGTTTTCACCACGTTTAAAATCACACCATTAGATTCAGCATGCTCTCTGAAAACCCTTTAAAACTAATTTTAGTGACACGCAATTAATGTTACAAAATTTTTCTATCAACTAGCTTAATTTAACATGAAAATCCCACAAAGAATTAAGAAGTGCAAATCGTAAATCCACCCCTAAAAAGGCATGAAATAATAATTTAATTTTTTTAATAGATTTAAAAAAAAACTTGCAACACTTGGCTATATATATAATTAGAGCGCGGAAAAAAGTCTTTTGGACTTTTTGTGTATATGGGGCCTATTTTAATGTCATTTAGGATGTCCACCGATCTCCGGAAATGGATTAAAATGAGCCTATAAAAAAAGCGACTTTTTAGACTATTTTGTGATTTTACGACTATTTCGGCAAAAGGTGACTTTTTGAGACTTTTTGACACATATATTCTAGTATATTTTTTAGTTATTTTCTTCTCGAAAATATAGTTAAAAAAATAGAATAAAATAAAAAGCTTTTGAACACAGTTATGCGTGTCAAAAATAATTTTTTGCGTGGAAAAAGCCAGAGCGTTGATCCTGGACGAGAATCTACCTCTGGACTTGGTTTGCGTGGCAAGCAACTTTGGTTTTCTGCCTGGAAAAATCAAGCAACTTGAGGACGCTAATTTATCCATGGAGCAAACCTTTACCATCCTGGACAGTGTGGAGTGCAAGTTGAGTGAAGTGAATGGACCTCGTGGTGCCTCCGTGCAAATGAAGTTCAAGACTTGTATGCAGAAAAATGTGGGACTTGCTTTCATGCGAAAGGTGTCGCATGCAGGTTCTTGGAGGATCCTACACTGGTGACACGAGCACCGTCACAGACAAACTCGCTGTCAAAGAGGTGATGGCGTTGAAATACGCTCAGCTAACCTCCTGCGACGTGGAACGCTCCTTCTCCATCTATAAGAACGTGCTCACCGAGAAGCGCACGAGCTTCACCGTCGAAAACTTGGAGATGTACTTGATTTGCAACTACTTCCTGAACCGCCGCAACAGCAAAGAGTTCGGCCAGCCAGTGGCGAACGCAGAGGACAGTGAGTCTGAGGTGGAGGAGTATTAAAAGTACCAAGAAGAAAATTAAAATTGTTTTTTCTTTTAAAACTGTATGGCCCGCTACAATAAAAAGCATCAACATTATCTAAAACAATGTCTTGTTCTTTTTATTACTCATAGAATTATTTAAATAATTTCATACTACTCTTAATAAAATTAGTGAATGAAATTAAAATATTTTAATATCTTGGCTTTCTATAACAAAACACTCATTAAAAAAATTGACTTTAAAACGGTATTTAAAAGACATTTTGTACGATTAAGTACAAAGTCGTAATTTAACACGAATAAACAATTTTTTTGTTCACAAATAGCACTATTAAAATGCATTTTTGTTGCTCTTTTTTTTAAAAAAAAGGGACTTTTTTGGAGACTTTTTTCGAAAAAAGTGACTTTTTTAGAGACTTTTTTGCAAAAAAAGTAGACTTTATAGGCGACTATTTGTTAAAAAAAAGAGACTTTTTTCCGCGCTCTATATATAATATATACAATATAATATACGTATACCAAATTTCAACTATCTATATAGCTCAATGTTAACCTTCCCAAATTTTAGCACGGGATCGGAACGCCATACCTATTTTTACGATTGACCTAGCTAACATTACTTTCCTTCCAAAATGACAATAAGCGGCTTATAGACATGCAGACAGAATAATTTTAACACGTGCATAAATAAATTATTTGCTTTTTTAAATTTTTTAAATATTTTATTATATATATATATTATATAAAATAAATATATACCTGCAGTTGTTTTTTGCACTACATATTTTCCAATTTAAACTTGAATTAATAGAGTCTACAGCTCGCGTACTGAACAAGTACAATTAACATCTGAAATTATTATTTTTATTTACATTTTTATTTATAATCGTTCTATGATACACATTATTTTTTATACACACTGTAGTCATACTTTCTACGTACTAAGTAGTCATATTGACATACTGATAAAAGATAAAAGTGACTGATAAGGTACGTGACAAATTCAATTTCTTCGTACTATACGTTCTTCGTAACATATACTATATTATTCATTGTTTGTACACAACACATTATATACTATTATGCAATGACCATGTTTAAACTGTATGCGTAATTATTAATTATTTTTTCTTACTGCGGATTTGTGTCGAATTTAAGCTATAGAAAGGAGTAGTATTTGAAGTATTTTTTTTTCAAGTATTGATGGCCATAAAACATAAAAGTAACGTCTATTATTGATGCCATGGCATTATGAAAGAATAACTCTCTCTCTCTCTCTCTCTCTCTCTCTCTCTCTCTCTCTCTCTCTCTCTCTCTCTCTCTCTCTCTCTTTCTCTCTCTCTCTCTCTCTCTCTCTTAAATGCTGGTCTCTCTTTATACTCAAGCTTCTGACTGCACGCAGTCAATGGATGTAACGGGAATATAGAATATATTAGCCCCCTTCCCTTCCAACCCCATTGTAGCTCTCTCCGCACCTTTACTTTGCAAAGAATTTTGTACAGTCAACAACAAGCAAATAAATTAAACCACACCGTGTAGTAAAGATTTTTTTTAGGTGCAAAATTAAACATAAAATGTGATATAAATTAATTAATAATTATTAATATTAATTAATGTTCTACATAAGTTATATTCATTGTTTTTCTTTTATATGATTATATAAAAAATAATAAACTTAAAATAAAACCATGCTTCATCCGGATAAATAAATATGACGCGCGCATGATACTATAATAATACACGTCATATGTTGATCGAGCACAATCATAATATATAAGGTGAACTAAAAAAATAAGAAAAAATACTTTTATGCAGCGCAAGCTTTAATTATTAATTACGTCATTAAAATAATTTTAATGCAGCGATTTTCCATTACCTATATAAAGTCCTAATAATTTATTCACGCACTCTCTAACTAATATTAAATATATAATAATAATATTAACAGTTGTATTTATTGAAAATAAGTACAAAAACCCAAAGGGCGGTGACATGAAAAAGGATATCCCATTCACAAAAGTGTCCAGTCACCCAAAAAACAAAAAATAGTATCATGAAGATATATTTCAATTGAAAATATTCCTTCGTCAAAATACTCACAAAATCGTAAAATTACATTAAGGTAGAGATAATACGGATCAGCTGGCCCAATGCTAAAATAATCCCGTTCTTAAAAATTATTAAAAAAATTTAAAATGTTCTCCTCTACATCCCCTATCAGTAGGTAAAATATCAGGTGTACAAAAACGAGCTAGTTTTCGAGAAATTAATTTTTAAAGTTCTCTAATTTAACATGGAGAAATGGAGCTTCCATGTTAAATAGTCAACTTTAAAAATTAATAACTCAAAAACTAGCTCGTTTTTGTATACTTGATATTTTACCTACTGATAGGGGATGTACGTAGAGGAGAACATTTTAAATTTTTTTCATAATTTTTATGAATGGGATTTTTTTAGCATTGGGCCAGCTGATCTGTGTTATCTCTACCTTAAAGAACATTTAAACAGCGCATATCTAAATAAGGTCTCTTGGTGCCTTTGGTGGATTCAGGGAGTGAATTAAAAACAGAGACTATAATAATCTTAACATTTAATTATTAAGATTTTGTTGTTGTACTTGTTACAAGTGAGGGGAGGGGGAAGGAGGGGTCAAATCATCCGTGGATTATAATATATATATATATATATATATATATATAAAACAGTTTGCATAATCAGCATAATGTATAAATTAATTAAATCAATCCGTATAATATTAATATTTTTATACATATTTAAGTTTTTTTTCTGGGGTCTAATTAAATGGTATAACGGCATGAGATTTTTTTTAAGATGTATTTTGTAGCATGTATCGTACTCTTTTATACTTTTTCCCATTAATTATAAAAGAGTTAATTATAGGTCGCTTTTGACACCTTCCGCCAGTGTTGTAATAGGAGGGGTCGGCTAAACAAGTACGTAAGTGTTAAATTTAAACATCATTTTATTGCCTTTCGGGATCTTTTATTATAGGGGGAATTGCCGCTCCCGTGCACCCACTATAGCTCACTAGAGCTGTTCGTGGATCCACGGCTGCGAATATTGTATAATGTACTAGTATAATTTTAAATTTAAATATAGCATATTATATATATAATGCTGAATGCATTAAAAAAACTGTCATTACTCATATTGTTGAAATTAATCTAGCCTTTACTAAGTATTATAATTCCGTAATAAACAGCTAGCATTAAACATTTTTTTGCAAGAAATTAATAAACGGTGGGTATACTCTGACTTTTTTATTTTATTTTTTCTGAAACCGGTAAATATTTTTAAATAACTATTGAATGATTTGCGGGATTTGCCAAACTTTCTGGAGACGTCTACAGGTCTCAGAAAAATGTGAGAAAAAAAAAAAATATATATATATATATATATATATAAATAAAATAATAAATCAGAGAGTATAGCATATGATTTTACCCTGTATACACTTTTGCAATGAAATTTTTTTATCCTAACTACCCACTCAATGGTAGATATTTGTGGGAGGTGTGGCGCAGTGCGCTTGACCGGGTCTCGTCAGATCACCGAAGTCAAGCAATGCCGCGCGTGGTTAGTAGTTGGATGGGTGACCATTTTCAACAAAAACCTCGCTTCCCACCCAGGGTAAAATGTTGCGCTTTTCCACTATGTGGTTCCCCTGGCTTTGGACCATTGCATTTCCGGTTCATTGACAAAAGCTGTAGCGTCCATCCTGGTTGAGGTTTCCACGTTTCCCTCAGCCGCAGGCAAATGCCGGGATGGATTTGCAAGGCCGTGGCCGCCCTCGTTCCAGAAGAGCCCGCGAAACGCTCAAGTTAGGGTTTCGGAAGGTTCGGGGTTTCGAAGTAGTATGTAATTAGTAAATAGAAGTACCCAATAGGGTTTAATTAAGAATAATATATATTATGAGATTGATAAATATTTAAAAGCTATATAATATTATATATATGGCTCAATAAATTATATATACTATAATATAAAAATGGGGGCATACATGACCAAAATGTGTCAATTAATTGCCCCAAAGTACCAACCAATATATATATATATATATATATATATATATTATAGGCACATGAAATTTTAATGGACAAATATGGACAACTTACAGAACTTTAATAATTATTTAAAATTAATAGTTCTCCGCGAATCAAAAAAATTTAAAATGGTACGATATAATTTGATACCCATTCTTTTTGCAATAAATAAATTCATGTAAGTTGTCTATTATATACAATTTATAATATAATACTCCTGTTTATGTAATATATACTATATTATATTAAATACAAATCAAAAGTTAAAGAATTTTTAAATTATAATTGGATCGAGCAATATATATATATATATATGCAGCAATTGAAAAATATGTAATATTTTATTTTATTTAAATGCGTATATAATACAAAAATACTCATGCATGATCGATGTGAATTATGATATATATTATAATTATTTATAAAATAGCGAAAAAGCTACCATGCAAATAAATTTAAGTTTCATTTGAATTAATACTTCTATATATATTATATATATACATATATTTGTGTGTATACATATATTATAATGCATATAATTTTATGCTGCATGCACCGAGATCTATAATATCTGAATTAAAGTTTTATATTAAAATTTAAAGAAAATATGTTCCTTCGATCAAGTGCAATAATTACACGCACATTAATTTAATTATTAATATTGTCATATATATTAATAATATTGGCATCATGCAGAAACACGTACATTAATTTACGCACTTAAATTAAAAGAATCGAATACTGCCATTGAGCTCTACACAAGGCCTTGTGTAGAGCTCAATGAATACTGCGTGCACTAATTATATAATTAAAATATCACAAAATCCACTACACGAATAAATAAATAGCAAGAGCACAATCATAATTCATATATCACTCGTCGGCATCAGTCAAACTATACTACCAATTAACGAAATTAACCAATGAAAGGTTAATTCTAGCGACCAGAGTAATCTAAGGCCACCATATTTATGCTACCATGCAACCTATCTGAAAGTGCTCATAACACTGATCCTTTTTAAAAAATTTAAAATAATTTAGCTGAAATATAAGAAAAAAAAATCAGCCAGTGAACGCAATTGTCATCTAGTGTTAAGCAGTGCAACTACGTCTAATATCCCGCTGCTTGCAGCAATCGATTATTTTGGGCGATATGATTTTCGACGCTACGCAATTTCGGGTCATCGCATGCCACCCGGAAAGTGGCAGTATCGACCTCAAAATATCGACCTCGAAGTATCGACCTCGAAGTATCGACCTCAAAGTATCGACCTCAAAGTATCGACCTCGAAGTATCGACCTCAAAGTATCGACCTCGAAGTATCGACCTCAAAGTATCGACCTCGAAGTATCGACCTCAAAGTATCGACCTCAAAAATTGCAAAAATGGATAGAGGATGCAAAGTTATGTCACTCTGATTTTTTTTTTTCACATTTTTTAGAGCCCAGGAAGTGTTTCAAAAAAGTTTTGGCGAGGTCGGGTTTGAACCCACACCCCTTTTAGGTCCTATTGTTTTAGTATAGGAGCGGCATTACTCTCTCTGTACAGTATATTAAATATATATTTTTTAAATTATAGTTCCCCCGGACTCTAAAAAAAAAAAAAAAATCAGAGTACTCTCTTTGCACTCTCTATCCATTTTAGCAATAAAAAATTTTAAGTTTCGATACTTCATTGTTATTACACAAGAAAAAAAAATTACAAACTGGACGATTTTATAAAAAGTTCAAATCTATAATATGTATAATTAATGAATGGAGTATTGACCTCAATTTTTTTTATTGCAGAAAAGGATAGAGGGTGCAAAGTTATGCTACCCTGATTTTTTTCAGATTTTTTAAAGACCGAGAAGTATTTTTAAAAAATTATTGAAAGTCCTTTTTGTGACGTCACGCGGCGGCAAGTCCTATCTTTTTCTTAAGGAGCGGCGTCTCGTGACGTCACAAAAAGAACTTTCAATAATTTTTTAAAAATCATACTTCCCGGGCTCTAAAAAATCTGAAAAAAATCAGGGTAGCATAACTTTGCACGCTCTATCCATTTCCGCAATAAAAAAAATTGAGGTCAATACTCCATTGCTTGATACGTCTTAGAAGTTGAATAAATATTTGAATTTCAGTTACTTAGAAAATTTGTTTGTAAATACATGCACTATCAAAAAATATAATCATCATAATCAAGGATTTGGTGGATGATAGGGTTGATATTGTGGCTTCTGAGCTTTAGTAAGTTAATTACTTTAATTAGTCAATAGGTATGTATAAATACACAATCAGAAAATAATTATTTATTTTATTCTCCTTATTCTTTATGTTAGCTATAATATTATATACTGCATAGAAGGTGCACCTGATTATAATAATAATAATAATATTTGTTTATTTGGGATAAATTACATTGTAGGGAATAGGGAAAAAAAATAAATATAGATTCATTAATCGATTGTGCATTTATACGAATATACCTAATAATTTTTGTTACCTTTAAATTAGTTCATAATTATGCATGATTTATTAAAACATGCTTAATTATAATTTGTAAAATTTAATGTAAAATAATTCATATTTATTTGTGTTGTCTACTTATATTTTGTTTATCTTACTTTTCCAGGTATTAAACAAAAAACTTTTTTTCCTCTTCTCGAACTTTAGCTTATTGAAATGTAAACAAAAATCCTGTAATCTACAAAATGTATTATGTATATATATATATTGATTAAAATAAATAGATCAGATTCTGTCTCGATCCCCTTAAATGTATGCAACTTTTTAAACCTGAAAGTACAGCGGGTTGCGTCAATTCACGTCGTTAAAAAATATATATCGGGAATGATTGTTTTTAAACTAGATTGTATTTTATTTTTATTTGATATTAATTATTGTAGTAAAAGTATCAAAATTAATTGATTGAGTGAACATAGTTTTTACATTAGACTTGACTGCATGTCTGTATAATTGCTGTATATTTTATATCTGCTGTTTTCTTCTTTATATGTAATATTATAAATGCAAATAAATATGTTTCCTTTAATGTTTTATTATATAATGTATAATAATTTGTTTTATAACAAAATGTATATAATTCTAGTGGCAAAATAAAACTAAAATAAACAATAATAAAATTATTGCCTGTCATATTTATATAAAACCTTTTAAACCCAACTATATAATAGCTCAATAAAGCATAGCAAGAAATTCACAATTTTTGAAGACTGCTTTAAGGGTATGGTAACACGGCTAATGCTAAAAAAGATCCCTTACATGAAAATTATGAAAAAAAAAAAATAAATAAATAAAATGTTCTCCTCTACATCCCTTATAATATTAGTAGCTAAAATATCAGGTGTACAGATTCGAGCTAGTTTTTGAGTTGTGATTTTGTACATAATTATACCTGATCGATATTTTAGCTACTGATAAGGGATGTATATAGAGAAGAAAAATTATATATATATTTTTTTTCATAATTTTCATACGAGGGATTTTTTTTAACATTGGCTGTGTTACTTACCATTAATATACTATTTTCCCTTATGGGATTTATTGTTTTATTTTTCAATGAAGTAGCTTTCGTCATAAAAGTTTTAGAGAAAGATATTCATGTTTTACGACATAAATGCACCTTTTCATATTATTATCTTTGAGAAGTAGCAACTTTCCTGTTCGTCTGTTTGTAAGGATCCCGGTAAAGTGAAAATGTTTAAAAAAAAAAAGTACGAAATACGTAAAAATATCTGTTGATGTAAAAAAAAAAAAGTTATAATTTTTTTATTCCTGTGAAATGCTGATTTGACTAAAAGTCATAGTATATAGTCCCCATTTTAAACTACAGATGTCTATCAAATTATGTTGTCATTGTTGATTAAATGCTGAATATATTATCAAAAACTACATCGAAAAAAAATATAAAATAAATGACACGATATCAGGAAGTTTGCTACAATTTTCAAAGTAATTCAGTATCACCTAATATACGTCTTTTTTGAATTGATAATAACCAGAGAGCTTACATTAATATAGCCCGAATGCTTATGGGAAAGTTTTGCCCTCTTTAGGATTCAAAGCTCAAGATTTGAGTGCGAGTTAGAAAATATTATACACCACAAAACTACATTTTGGTAGATAGAGGGTCTGCTTCTACTGATGCCAACGTAGTGATCATCACTTAATTGACAGATTAAACAATTCACCCTCGCATTGTCCTCGGAGGAACATCTTAGTGGCAGAATTTTTATATTTTTCTGTGCCTCAAATTTTGGGGGAATATAGTTAGCTCAACTATATAGTGTTCAACTTCTCTTTAATATAAGCTGTCTGTAAAAAGTTAATATTCTTTAACAGAATGGTTGTTACTGTTTTTGTTGTAGCACAAAAAGTACGTGCCGATCACTATCACTCATTTGTATGTATAATATTGTATTTTTAATTTTTAATAAAATAAAACTCAAATTATTTTTAACTCGTTTTTTATTTACATTTAATGAGGAAACACAAATTACAATATTGTAACCAATTAGTGTAGAACATATTAAATTAAACAACATTACAATAATAATTAATTGTCAATTAAATCAAAACTTACGGTAACAACGATAAGTACACATTTTATTATTTAATGTCATTTTGTCAAAAGAAAAATTGTGTACATAATATAATTAAGCTCTAATTTTGAGCACATTTAAACATTGATTAGAAGGCTCTGTAACAATTAGACCTTTATATTTTATTTTTCATTTAAACATTATGCCAGTGGTTACAGTACACTATAGCATAATATACGAGAAATTGTCGTGCAAAAAGGACTTACGAACCATTGTAAGTTGGTAATCTTAATAATGATTTTAATGGACAACCTGCATGAAATTTTTTTATTGCAGAAATAGAGGGCATCAAATGGAATATTGACCTCATTTTTTTTTTATTGCAGAAATGGATAGAGCGTGCAAAGTTATGATACTCTGATTTTTTTCAGATTTTTTCCAGCTCGGGAACTATTTTTAAAAAATTATTGAAAGTTCTTTTTGTGACATCACGAGGCGCCGCTCCTTAAGAAAAAGAAAGGAGTTTCAATAATTTTTTAAAAATACTTCTTGGGCTGTAAAAAAATCTGAAAAAAAAATCTGAAAAAAAAAAAAAAAACAGAGTAGCATAACTTTGCACTCTCTATCCTTTTCTGCAATAAAAAAATTTGAGGTCAATACTCCATTATATTATCTTGAATGTTTTCAGATTTTTTAGAGTCCAGGAGAGTTTTACCGAGGTCGGGTTTGAACCCATGTCCCTTTTAGTTCCTATCCTTTTATTAAAAAGTGAAACCCTTTCTCTGTATTTTCAATATTTTTTTTTAAAAAAGTCCCCAGGCTCTAAAAGAAATCAGAGTAGCATAACTTTGCACTTTTTTTTCCCATTTATACAATAAAAAAATTGTCATGCAGGTTGTCCATATTGTATTCAGCCGTTATAAATTTGGTCTGATGACATTACAAACTTGAAGAAAACCATTTTAAATGTGATTCGTAATGTAATGGTACTTAGGTCCTTTTGCACAAAAAGTCTCAACTAATCTAAACATTTAAATGCATGTTTGCATTGTTATACAAAAAATATAAAAAATTTACAACATCAAAAAAACTATAAATGCATTTTTTAACACAAAAAATTAAGTAGTCACATGATGTAGCATTTCAAAAAAATTATCTAATGAAAAAAAAAAAAAAAAAAAAAATGTAAAAAAGAAAGTGATTGAAAAGAAAATTTTTAATTAGTTTGGCACTTTTTAGTAATAATTAAAATAATTAAACTTTACAACATTTCAGATAAAGTAGAGTAAAAGTTAAAAATTGGACCAAAGAAATACATAAAAGATTAGAGATCAATAAATTTTATCAACATAAATAAAATCATTTTCAATAAAAATTTTCAAAATAGTTAAAATTTACTAACGATACATCAAATAAAATAAAAATTGAAATAGTGCAACTTTTGCGTAACATTACTTCAAATTATGTGTTTTATAAATAAGATTTTGATGCAAATATAGCCCTTATTTATATATAGCATAAGGTTTATCTTTGTAACAAAATTTTGAGGCATTGACAACAATCCCACGTTATTGTTTGAGTTATACTTAGTAAGGGGCATTCACAAATTTTTAAGGCCACATTTAGGGCTCGATAATTTAAAGCCTGATTTTAGGCATGCTTTTTAGACCCAAAATTTCTGGTCTTAAATTATCGAGCCCTAAATGTGGCCTTCAAGCTTCGTGAATGCCTCTTAGTATACATGAACAGTGATGCAAATTTGAAAATTTCATCTATACAGCTGCAATCAAATTACAAATTTCAACTGCAACAGTCTTCTAAAAAAACAAAACATTGTTTATAACGTCTGTCCAATGATATCTTTTTCATTGTTGGACGATGTATTGCCTGATTTCACCACCAGAGCAGAGAACATAATGGCATTGTTGGCGCTAGTTACCACTTATAATTTTAAAATTAACGGTTATTTTCCATAAGTTAACATGTAAATCAACAACTACTGTCCCATGTTATTTTCTTTTTTGGTCAGACATTGCAACAATACTTTGTTAACCAACAATGAGCAGATATATTTATTTTTAAAAATCAACTGATATTATATATCGGGTTGCCTCTTTGCAAATATTATGCCACTGGTTATAAGTATGCAGAAGTTGCAAGATTTCATTAATTAACATGTAAAAAATTAATTTAATTACATGAATTTTAATTTACAATAGTATAAAATATTTTAATGGATCATCCATAAAAATGTACTGTTAAATATAAAATCTACAGCTACAGTATTTTATGTACGAGAGAGAAAATTGCATTTTTATTTTTTTACAAAGAATTTAAGGGTAAGATAACACAAATATGCTGATCGAAGTAGTCCCATTTGATTAATATGTAAACCTTGGCAACTTCATAAAAATTCTGAATGTTTTTTTAGAGACAGTCTTTATTAGAACCAACAAGTTGCAGAAAAAAATTCAAAACAATTGGACAAGTCATTTTTTTATAATTCATTTTTTATTTTAGCTTTCCATCTTTCCATGGGCATGGGAAAGCCTTATAATGAAACCTTAAAAACTTAATTTTAAAAAATTGGCTCAATGAGTTATTAAAATGTGAAAATTTTAGTGGCTTAATCGAAAGAAGGGGTAAAAATATGGCACTGTGATTTTTTTCAGGTTTTTCTGAGACCGGGAACTATTTTTAAAATATTATATAAATTCTCTTTTATGACGTCACGGGCGGCACTGCCCTATCTTTTTTCTTAAGGAGTGCCGCCCGTGACGTCATTAAAATAGATTTTCAATATTTTTTTAAAAATAGTTCCCGGTCTCAGAAAAAATTCACAGTAACATATTTTTACCCCTTCTTTCGATTAAGCCATTAAAATTTTCACATTCTAATATCTCATCGTTTTGAGGTTGCTAAGGTTTACATGTTAATTAAATGGGACTATGTCTATCAGCTGATTCGTGTTATCTTACCTTTGGAATAAAAGTTCATTTTATTCGAATTTTGAGAAATTTTGTTAATTCAAATTACCATGTCATTTAAAATTTCACCGAACAAACATTCAAAATCATGCACAACTTTAAATACATTAAAAAAAAAAGCAACAACAACATTTGCAATTATATAAAGTAAAATTAAACAAGTCTTTAATTAAACACAAATAGTATACATACAGTACATAAAATTAGACATAGATAATACAGATACAATATCAATCAAGTACAGAAAACACAACACAGTTATAGAACACAATTCAGTGTTTGTTAATTATGTTAATTTAAAAAAAAATTAAATATCCTTGACGCCATTTGTACCCTTTCGGGTATGGCCAGGTATTTAAACCTTTCCAGCAAGAGTTATCTTGCGACCGAGCTGGGGCTTACCAGACCCCAGAACCCTTTCCTGCGCTCTTCTGGGCTCCTTCTACCAGATCTGTGCAGCCTGCAGTGACAATGCAAGACTGCAGGGCAGCAGAGTATAGACAACCATAAGTTGCTTCCAACTCCATTATTTAGTAATTAGTCACACCCATCCCGAGTCACGTAAAGTCTGCCGTGCTCAGGATTTGAACCGGGGACCTCTCGGACAAAGCCAGGGGAACTAACCACTAGAATATAGAGCTAAAAACACATAATTTGTAATAATGTTTCCTGCATTTGATTTACATTTATATCTGTGTAATCTGTCTGCAGTATGTCTCATTTTATATTGTACATTACATGTGTTTAATAAAATACTTTTATTAATTAAAATTAAATAGCAATTTAGCGATATTTATTTTAATTCCAGTATTATATCAATGAGAAGTTCATGATAACTTTATATTTACAATTCAAACAGCCCATGTTTGCTTGCACCATATGATAAGAGTTGACCAAATTACTATAAATATGATGCCGAGAGTTCTGTCATAATTATTAACGGTGTCTTTTATAAAACATTTATGCAATTATTTAAAGATAACCCATCCAAACTTTATTTTTCATACAAATTTTAATGCACTTTGAAACTTAGTCAATTCTAACACAACTTTTACACAATTTTATTAATAAAAGCAAGAAAAAAAAATGTACTCATAATATTTACAATTTCTTATTATATTGAGCCTTCATGATATTTTTAAGTCCTAATTTGCAATATAGTCACATATAAGTGAATGTTTTTGGGCTAAAATATTAAAAAAAGGTTCAAAAGCAAACTTAGGAATTTGAGCTCAATATGTGAAGAATAATTTCCTCCATTTCCTGCTTAAAATTTTATTTTATAACAATTAGCATTGCATACTTCGACCCTCGTCTGGAATAATATTCGCCTACCATGATCTTGATGCAATAATGAGCTATCTGCTATTTCACGTGAGTGAAATTAAGGGTAAGGTAAAACGCCCAATGTTAAAAAAAAATCCCACACATGAAAATTAAGAATAAAATTAAAATTTTCTCCTCATCCGATAGCTATATCAATAGCTAAAATATCGCTAGGTATACAAATTCCAGCTAGTTTTTAAGTTATGAATTTTTGGTTGGTATTTTGGGACAATTGACACATTTTGGTCATGTATGCCCCCGTTATGATTTTTTAAAGTTGACTAATTTAACATGGGAAGATCCATTTCTCTATGTTAAAGTAGTCAACTTTAAAAATTCATAACTCAAAAATAGGGAATGCAGAGGAGAACATTTTATTTTTTTTTTTCATAATTTTCATGTGTGGGATTTTTTTTTTTTTTTAACATTGGGCGTGTCCTTTAAGAGCTGTAAATCAGTATAAAATAAAGCTCATCGTCACAAGAAATAGCAGATAGCTCATTATTGCAATGAGATCATGTTAAGCAGACGGCTCATTATCCCAGACGAGGGACGATTGGTTGCGTTAATTTATTATTTTTTCTTGAATTTCATCATAAGTTGTTTGAATCCTCGATGGAATTTGATCAAAACAACTATGTAAATTTTTTATTAAGAAAATGAGTTGAATAATTTTACTCATGGGAAAAAAAAAAAAAAAAAAGGACTGATTAATTTTTATGATAAAATGAGTTGGTCATTTTTCGATTGAATATGATCAATAATTTGAGTAATATAATAATGAAAGCTGATATTTTAAAAACTACATTTTAAGTAATTGAAATTTTATATTCAATAGTTTTTTTTTATAACTTATGAAAAAATAAAAAAAAACAAAATACAATTAAAATTTGAAACTTGATTTTAAAGTTTCTAAATACACACAGAAAAAAATTAAAAACAAATTAAAAAAATATGAAATTATAAAAAAAAACAAAAACATTACTTCCATTTTTATAAAAAAAATAAGTAGTCGTGCTTCTTAACTTGTGTTTCAACCAATCAGATGAGAGGAGCAAGTCACCCCCTCGTGTTTCAACCAATCAGATCAGTCAGAGCTGATTAGTTCTCCATAGTAGGCGGTCACAGACACGAGTTTCTTGTTGAGGAAGTTCTGTTCAATTTCCACTTGACCTCCTCGTCCAGCAAGACGCATCACCTGACGTCAAAATATCGTTAGTCATCTTCAACAAAGTCTTCTGCTCATTGTTAGTAAACAAAGTTTGTTGGGTAATGTCTGTCGCGTGAAAGCAAAAACATGGGACAGTTGTTGATTTACATATTAACTTATGGGAAATGACCGTTAATTATGAAGTTGAAATGGTTACTTATGGCCGTAAGTTGCAGCCAACCTATCTTAGAAAAATCCGACAATTATCTGAGAATTTTAATGTTAATTAGTAAATAATCCACGGATAATCCTCGGATTATTCTCGGATAGATGGCTGCAACTTACGGCCATTAGTGCCAACAATGCCATTACGTTCTCTGCTCTGGTGACAAAATTAGGTACTACGTCGTCCCATGTTTAACAATGAAAAAGGATTCATTCGACAGACATTATAAACAATGGTTTGTTACAACCATTGCGGGTAGAAGAAAAAAATAGAGAGAAAAAAATTCAAATGCTCAAATATCTAATGGACACCCCTCTAACCTGTTCCGTGTTGACGTTGCGAGGTAGAAAGTAGGCGACGTTCTCAGCAACCTCATGGGCAAGACGGTAAAGCTCCAGTCCGTCCAGACCCCCCATGCCTCGAACATCAAACACCTGTAAGCATAGGTACATGTTAGTGACCATCCTGACAGAGGTTTCCACGTTTTCTCAACCCAATTAGGTAAATTTTTACCCATGGATAAAATAACATTTTCTATTTATTCGCTCCTTTTTAATTTCGTATAAAATGGGACTTTTTAAGATTTAAATCTTACTACAACCATAAATAAGAGTCCTCAAAGACTTTTTTAACTTTTTATGTCACAAAAATATTACTGTAACAAAGTAATTTAGATTAAAGCATTGTGTATACCACAAGGAAAATTCTATGAGCATTTTAAAGACAGTGTAAAAAATTTCCAGGTAAAATTTTTTATTTTGATTTAATTCAAACACAATTTTTTAAAAGTATAACTGAAGCAAATAATTTTTACAAAAATTATAAATGATGGAATATATAAAAATAAACTGTATTTTAATTTAGCAATTAACAGAACAAATTTTTTAACAAGAATAATTATTTTATGAAACATTTTTTTTTAAGGTCTAATGAATTTCAAAAGTATTATATATTTAGTTTTTTTAAATTTATGACTTTTCTGACATTGAATTTTCTAAATCAAAAGTAAAAATTCTAAATCTTAGATAAAGACTTAATTAACATGACCCTACCCCACACCCCCTGCCTCACCTCCTGTGCCATGTAGAGGGGTCCACCCCAGGGGGGGCTGAGGAAGACGACGTCTGCCTTGAGGCTCGGGGCGAGGGTCAGAAAGTCAGCGACGACGAACTCGATGCGGTCTGCCACTCCGTAGACCGCCGCGTTGTGACGAGCAAGTGCGATCTTGGAGGGGTCAATGTCCACCGCGATCACTGCAACATTCCGGGGTGGGAGGTCACGAGACAAATCAAGAATAGGGACACTCAATGAAATTATCAATAGCGTATTGACCTCAAATTTTTTTATTGCAGAAATGGATAGAGGGTGCAAAGTTATGCTACCCTGATTTTTTTCAGATTTTTTAGAGTCTGGGAACTATTTTTAAAAAATTTATTGAAAGTTATTTTTGTGTCGTCACGAGACGCCGCTCTTTAAGAAAAAGATAAGACTTGCCGCCGCGTGACGTCACAAGAAGAACTTTCAATAATTTTTTAAAAATACTTACAGGGCTCTAAAAAATCTGAAAAAAATCAGGGGAGCATAACTTTGCACCCTCTATCCATTTCTGTAATAAAAAAAATTGAGGACAATACTCTATTATTGTAATGATACGGTATTACAACAACCTGCACTCAAAATTTTCATAAGGTTAAAAATAAATAAATAAACAAGTACTAAAAAAAAAAAAAAAAAAGGATTGAAAAAAGACAAGGATTTGAATTTGTGTTTACATTAAAACAATTTTGATTTTGTAATTAACTTTCTCAGTACTACTTCATTGTAAAAAATAAATAAATAAATAAATAAATAAATAAATAAATAAATAAATAAATAAATAAATAAATAAATAATTAAATAAATAAATAAATAAAAATAAAAAGGATAGGAAAAAAAAAATAAAAGTATTTAAAAAAAGGGGAGGGGGAAAGAGGAATAAAAATAAATTTTGGATGAATAAAATTTTGCTACATATCTTTTTTCAAACTCACATGTCTTTTCTTAAAACATTAAAATAAAATTCAAATTTTAATAAGTTTTCAAATTTTTCAATACATTACAACGTGGACTCACCTCTCTCGCAGGTGAAGGCAAACTGGATTGCATTGCCGCCGGCCCCACAGAAGGCGTCAACAATGAGGTCACAACGACAACGCTCCGCGATGTGCTGAGCCACTTTCTCCGGAGTCACCGAGAACCAAGACTCTGTGGACACGAGTTAAGGGCTTCAAGTCAGTGCCTCTTTGTGTAAAAACAACAACATGTAATGGCTGTTTCAGAATGAACGCAAGGTTTTTGGGGGAAAATAAGTTTTTTGTTCAAAATCAAACGATTGCTAGATTGACAAGTGTTATAGGAAAGAAGTCAAGATTAAATTGATTGATTACTTGAGATAGCAAGTGAAAAGAAAAATGAAAAAATATATGTATTCTTTTTTATCTGTGAAAAATAATTGTCATAGAAAGTTCAGTAGCCAGTCCAATGAAACCAGCTTAATGTCGTCAGGAGTCTATTGAATGCAACTGAACCTTCTACAATGAATCTTTGTATGATATGCATGGAAGGAATTGCCATAGAAGATTCAGAAGCCAGTTGAACGGAACTAGCTCATCGCCAGGAGTCTATTGAACTGGCTACTGAACCTTCTATGATGCATTAACTATGAACTTGCTAACATTTGTTAAGGATTAATGTCACTGTGGCGGCCATTTCTCAATATTTTCGTATGATGAACTGAAAATATTTTTAGTCCATAAAATAAAGGGCAAAATAACTGTTGGTTTGCTGATGTAAAAAAATAACAAATTCGGTGTAGATTTTGCGTAATTAATTTTTTCTTGTGAAAAAGACACTGATTTGACTAAATGTCACAGTAGTCTCCATTTGAAACAATGTTAATCTCAATGATGAATATCTTGAAAATTTCACCGAATTTAGTAAAATATTTTTTAAGGGTAAGGTAACGCCACCAATGTTAAAAAAAATCCCTCTCACAAAAATTCTGAAAAAAATTTAAAATGTTCTCCTCTATACCCCCTATCAGTACCTAAAATATCAGGTATACAAATACGATCTAGTTTTTGAGTTATAAATTTTTAAAGTTGACTACTTTAACATGGAGAAATGAAACTCCCATGTTAAATTGGTCAACTTTAAAAATTCATAACTCAAAAACTAGATCGTATTTGTATACCTGATATTTAAGCTACTGATAGGGGGTGTAGAGGAGAACATTTTAAATTTTTTTCAGAATTTTTGTGAGAGGGATTTTTTTTAACATTGGTGGCGTTACCTTACCCTTAAGCCCACTGACATTAATTCTTAAAAACACATCTTGAGAAGAGAATGAATTACCTGAGTCCAGTTTAATTCCCTGGTTGAACTTGGAGAAGAGCTGGAATCTCTTGGCCCAGTACTTGGACAGGGCCGGGTTCTGCGCTACCTCGGGGGGTACTTCCGGTCTGCGGGGGGTCTTCCTTTTCTTCTTGCGAGCACGGGGTGCCTTCCCCTCCTCCCCTTCTCCCTCCCCTCCATCCTCACCACGTGGTCGTGCGCTCAGTTGCCAGGCAGCACCCTCCTGGACAAAAAACATGGGTCAGTGGGAGGAATAAATATACATACCGATATATAACATGACGCCATACTGATTACGGGGTAAGCCAGCAGCATTATTAACTTGGTCGTCCACAAATAGATTTCCACAGCGTCCACAAATAGATTTCCACAGCACTTGATTCTTATATTCTCTACTTCTTTCAGAAATAATGAAGTGAATAATTTAAAAGATAATAGAAAAAAATGTAGCCTTAACTTGAAATGCATTATTAAACTTCTATATATTTCAGTAATACGCTACAAATTTCATCTCAATTACATGTATATGTAATAAAAAGAATTGAATGCACAAATGCAAATTTGTTCTTTTTCTTTTAAGGTAGAGATAACGTCAATCAGCAGTTTTTTTTTTTTTTGTTTTTTTTTTTTTTTTTAGCTCCACTTGATTAACATGTAAACCTTAGCAAATTGACAAAAATTCTGAAATTTTTTTGAGAGACAGATATTAGTGCCTAAAAGCCATAGAAATAGTTTCAAAACAATTTTTAAAGAGACAATTTTTTTTAATTAAGTTTTTAGTTTGTCTCTCCATGGTTAAAGCCCTATGCTGAAAATTAAATAAATTAATTAAAAAAATTAGCTCGTTAAATTGTTTTGAAATTTTTTCTATGGCTTTTAGGCAGTAATATATCTGCATATCTGTCTCTCAAAAAATTTAAGAATTTTTGTGAATTTGCTAAGGTTTACATGTTAATCAAATGGAGCTAAAAAAAAACAGCTGATCAACATTATCTCTACCTTAATCAGCTCTTTTAGATTTGTCTTGAATTATATAAGAAATGACACAGCTTAAAAAGAAACAAGTTAAATAAATCTAAGTTTAATATTCTTTTGTTTATAAAAGAAGGTAAAAACACGTACGATAGCAAAAGATTTGTTGGGGAAGGAGACAGTTTGAGCTTTTAGCAATTATTGACCAACAAAAACAGAACATTTTAAGACAAAGTAATGCATGTAATCTAACAAGTAAGATTCGTTATTCTAATTCTAAAAAGTTACTCACTAAAAACAAACATTTTAGGAAAGCTGCAAGAAAAAAAAAAAAAAAAAAAGATGCAATGAAGCCAATTTGTGTAGAGCTTACTGCCGTGATTTCAGAGATTTTTCATTGGCTTGAGGCATTTGTAAGATGTTTGTTTTAGCTTTGTCTGTGAATTTAGTTTGATAACAATGGCAGAATTTGTTTTGTTTTTTATTCTGTGTTCTCTGGGTCTCCTAATTCCTAATATCTAATCTGCACGCCAGACACACAAAAGTACCATTTCTAAGTGGGGCACATATGTTTTGTACACAAAATTCTGTGATACTAATCGCTCCAACAGAGTATAGACTCGTGACTAATCTCTCACCTCCGAGTGCAGCCAGTCCTCCTCGGTGGCCTCTTCTTCCTCCTCCTCTCCCCCTGCTGGCGCGGGTGCCTGCCTCGCGGGGGTCAGTTTGCGAAGACGTCGCGGCTTCTCCCCTCCCGGAACCTCCTCGTCAGAACTCGAGTACGTCTTCTCCTCACCCTCCGGTTCTTGTTGAGCCGCCAGAAAGTGCTTCACCTGCACAAGCAGATCCGTCAATACCACGGCTTACTGAGGCTTCTATCAGCTGATTTTTGTTTTATGATCCAAGTTTCCATCCATATCAATACAGGCTACATTTTTTTATTCCAAAGACAACTATCCAGATACAGTATTCTCAGATATTAATTCCCCTCCATTTTACTGCAGAAATGGATAGAGGGTGAAAAGTTATGCTACCTTGATTTTTTTCAGATTTTTTAGAGCCCAGGAACTATTTTTAAAAAATTATTGAAAGTCCTTTTTGTGACGTCACGAGGCGGCAAGTCCTATCCTTTTCTTAAGGAGCGGCATCTCGTGACGTCACAAAAAGAACTTTCAATAATTTTTTAAAAATACTTCCTGGTCTCTAAAAAATCTGAAAAAAATCAGAGTAGCATAACTTTGCACCCTCTATCCATTTCTGCAATAAAAAAAAAAAAAATTGAGGTTGATACTCCATAGTAAATAAATAAATAACAATAAAACACTCTCGGTCACCTTGTCCAGGGTGGAATGCTGCAGTGATGACGGAGGTAGAGGGTTTCCTTCTTCATCAAATCTCGTGTGGGTGGGTCGAGGGTTCAGTCGCAGCTGTCTGTTGTGGCCCTTGATGTTCTTCTTGCGGTAGCTCACCGTGGCTCGGTAGACGGGCGGAAGGTCTCCTCCGGTCTCTGCGAAGCTCAGACCGAGCACCGAGCAAGCTCCTTTCACTCGCGCGAGAAGAGCGGGGGAGTCGTAATCTTCCTCGTGGCTGTAAGAGGAATTAATTTAGTTGGTAATTCCGAGGAATTAATTTAGTTGGTAATTCCGAGGAATTAATTTAGTTGGTAATTCCGAGGAATTAATTTAGTTGGTAATTCCGAGGAATTAATTTAGTTGGTAATTCCGAGGAATTAATTTAGTTGGTAATTCCGAGGAATTAATTTAGTTGGTAATTCCGAGGAATTAATTTAGTTGGTAATTCCGAGGAATTAATTTAGTTGGTAATTCCGAGGAATTAATTTAGTTGGTAATTCCGAGGAATTAATTTAGTTGGTAATTCCGAGGAATTAATTTAGTTGGTAATTCCGAGGAATTAATTTAGTTGGTAATTCCAACACTTAATCTGAAAGTAGAGTGAGCGATTGCATTTTTTTTTAAATATTTTATTTTCTAAAAATAGTTTAACTTGCCCTCTATTGAGAAACGAAAACCAAAAAATTTCATCTCAAATAGCTTCACCACAAAAAAATTCCAAAGTTGGTGTTTTGGAGGCCTTTAACATGCAGAAAAAAGCTTTTTACACCAACTTGGTCCAAACTATGGTACCATTTAAAAAATACCTACGTAATTTATGATTAATTCTTTATTTCATAATCCATTAAAGAATTCATCATAGATTACATAGGTATTTTTTAATTGGTACCATAGTTCGGACCAAGTTAGTGTAAAAAGCTGTTGGGTTCCATAAGGCTGCATGTTAAAGGCCTCCAAAACACCAACATTGAGAATTTTTTGTGGTGAAGCTATTTGAGATGGAATTTTTTGGTTTTCATTTCATAGAAATTAGGAATATGGTACAACACTTGTTAGAAAGTATGAGTTGTCACCTCACAATGGGGAAAAAAAAAAAAAAAAAAAAAAATGGAACTTTAACGTAAGTTATGTTGAGAGTAGGTTTTAGAATTGTTGATTTTTGTTTATTTGTTAAGCTTTATATGACTTGCATTTTGAATGTGCTGTGAAAATAAATGTTACAAATTTTCTTTGTCATGATTCATTTCTTGTAATTGTATAACCATTTAAATTATAACCATCAACATAAAATTTACAGTATACTGCATTGCTTGATTTGTAGTGGCAGGATTTACAAATTATTTTGTGATCTGTGATGTGTATCTATTTTGTTATGCATAGTGATCCAAGTTGTTTATTTATGTACGAACGATCGATAACGTTATTTCTTGAGTTTAAAATTGTTCAACTTGTTTATATTGTGTAATCAATCGAAAAGTAATAAAGATTATGAAGTATGAAGTGCCAAATTTTCTAACTTTGCATCTGATGGTCTCACAATCTACAATCTATAAACTTAATATTTTATTAAATTAAAAGTATTAATATTAAATTTTTTGCATAAGTAGGAAGGGAAACTCTATACAAAACCCCTAAAAAAAATTCAAATTTGAGTGCTTGTAGCAGTATTGTAATCCTCGAAACTAATATTCAAGCTTCATTATTTGGTATGAAATTTACAAATTCTTACCTTCGTTTTAGAGAAACTGCCGGCCTTTCTTCCGGGGGTTCATCCCCTCCCGAACTTTCACATCTCGTTTCTCTGCTGATTGGCTGCATGGCCTGGCTTTCTGTGCTATGATTGGTCGAAGTGTCAGCACTTTCAGCTTCTCCTACTTTCCCATTGGTTGCTTTTTGCCCATCTTCACCTTCCATGACTACTTCAAAGCTCTCTTGATTTTTAAATCTATTTTTCCAACTGACACTTTCAATTTGAGTATCCACACTATCTTGACTATGCAGTGTACGATATTCAACTTTATATTTTGCACCGAGGATTTCGTGATGTCCATTTATTTGATTTTCTCCTTCTAAAGCATCCATAGCTGCGTCTGAACTATCTTGACTTTTTAATGGATTTTTTAAAGACACTGCTGGAGTCGTAAAATCTGAGCTGCAAGAATGTTCGCTTGTATCAGCTTGTCCGTTTTCCCCAGACATCGGCGAGTCATAACTGTCTTGATTTTGGAATTGATATTTACGAGGAGGTACCAATTTCGTAGGACTAGTTTTAGAATTACTCCAATCAGGTTTGACATTTGTTTCTAATTGTTTTTCATTGGTAGTTTCTGACGTTGGGTTGATTTGAGATGCCGTTATTTGTAAAGTTTGGAGGAGAGCTCCTACAGAGTCTAACAGTTTCCTGAAAATAAAAATTACAAGAAATTTAAAAGGTGACAAATTGAAAACAAAAGGCTACTATTATTGTCTCTTCGTTATATTGGGGAATTCTCCTACATTTATTTTAATTTTTTTTCAGATGCTCCATGCCTTGAAAGTAAATGTCCCAAAACAAAAAAGTTTCAATTTTCAAAATTGGAGACAAAGAAATTTTTTAAAAATCTTCCTTCTTTTGAATTTAGCGCCAAAACGTGACGTAGAAACTGCCTAGCAGGCGAAATTTTTCTGCAATAAATTTATATTTTCGATTATCACTCTTAAAATAAACTGATAGAGACAAAACTATTGATACTAGGGTAGAAAAACCCGCTGATTTCGATCGTGTTACTAAAATTTATAGCCCATCACTCCTTGACGCTCAAACTATGATATCAGGCAGTTGTTGTGTGTTAACTAGGGAGTTTCTACGTCACAATTTTCAGGTTTGCGCGCGGGTTGCATACTTTGCCCCTATTCTAATAATCCCTTCAGAGTCCCCAAATTTGAGTTAAAAAAGTTGAAAATTAAGTCAAACTTATTGTTAATATGTACCTTATCATAATATAGTAGTTAAATTAAAATTTGAGTTGTAAGAGAATGCCCCATTACATACTTACAAAGTCAAGCAACCCAGAAAATTAGGTTTACCTTATATAGAGTTTTTCCTTTACCATGCAATGCTAATTATTTTGACAAGACTGCCATCTCCTTTATTCAAAATTGAGATTTACCTAGCAACAATTTGCATCATAACGAGTTTTTACTGCATAAATTTTTACTATATAAATGGCTCTTTATAGAAGAATGCAAATATACAGTATACGGTACTTAATGCAGGCATAAATGTATCTCTATACATGACCATCACAGACACCAATTTCTTATACATGTACAATGTACATCAGTTACACAAATAAAACTATTCATACATTAGCACGGATTAGCCTACCTAGATAATTTTTGTTTTTTTAAAAGAGGACAATATGTTATGTTATTTCTGCATTCAAGAAAGTTTAAAAAATGTACTAAAATTATATTACATATACAGATGTAAATAAATTAACCAAAGTATAAAAAAAGGCTTCTGTGGATTGAAGTGGAGTATCAACCTCTCGAATTATTTACTGCAGAAATGGATAGAGGGTGCAAAGTTATGCTACCCTAATTTTTTCAGACTTTCTAGAGTCCGGGAACTATTTATAAAAAAGTTATTGAAAGTGCAGAGAAAGTGACAGCTCTGGATGCCTTTCTTAATAAAAAGATAGGACTTAAAAGGGGCGTGGGTTCAAACCCGAGCTCAACAAATCTTTTTAGCAGTACTTCCCGGGTTCTAAAAAATGTGAAAAAAATCTGAGTGACATAACTTTGCACCCTCTATTCATTTTTGTAATAAAATTTTTTGAGGTTGATACTTAGATTTTATTGCGTTTAGCACAATCTTACACCCATTTCTCTTGCAACTTCTTATAGAAGCTTCAAGTCAGCTGATTTTTTGGTGTTCCCACCATCCTATTGAAAAAATAAAAAAAAAACTGAATTCGTTTTTTCACTAAGAATAAGATTTTTTAGGGAAAATTTCTTAACTGAACTTTGGTCCAAACTGAAAAATACAGTAGATAATTCAAGATTTATATTTTTTACTTAATTTATAACCGAGAAAAGTTAAAAAAACATTTTGCTTCATTTTCGAGTGCAAGATAGACCTTAGCGACAAACAGTTGCGCATCGCAGGCACACCCACTTGAAGCCTCTATTACATACTCACCTCTCTGCACACTTCTTCCTGTTCTCCTGTCTGGGTCTGCTCCTCCACTGACTCCTCCTTAGTCCGACGTCCATCTGTCTCCTAGCCGCAGCTCTTTCTTCCTCCACCGCAGCCACCTCCAAAGTCTGGACGAAGTCAACTTTGAACTGCAACTCCGACTCTTCCTCCGTGACGTTTGCTGCTACAATGAACTCTAAGTACGAAGTGTTATATTGCTCTTCACAATGTTGTCTCCAGATTTCTTGCCAGTACAAATCAGCAGTCTCAATTTGAGTGTTAGTATCGCAGTCCGAACTTTGCTCCGAAAATTGTGACGAACTTTTGATGGAGAGTAAATCTTCGTCTAACGATGACACCGTGATCTGTGTGACGGTAGTCATTGAATCCGAACTTCTTCTACTATCCCAGCTTAAACTTGGACTGGACTTAAAGTCCATTGAATCAGATTTTAACATTGATATTCCAATACTTGAATTATTAGCTAATTCTTCAGCTTGTTGTATATAATCTGGATTAATATAATCACCATATTTTTTAAGCCAAGAATCCCATATTATTTTTTCACCTTGTTCAGCCCAATGTCTATCCCATGATCTTACTAATTCTGGATTATTAAATGTAGGTTTTAACATTGTAACTAAGCTTGCATTTTCTTCATCAATTTCTATAAAAAGTTCTTCTTTTATCTGAGTATTTTTTGTAATTTCAATGGGTTTACTATGAATTTCGGTTAATGATTTTCCATTTTCCAGTTTACCTTCAATTGATTTCAAATCAAGGAATGATGCTTCAGATTTTGACTCGCTAACATGATATTTATGATCTAAATTATTATCACCTATATCAAACTGGCTTTTACTTGCAACCTTCTCTATAAGATAATTCTCCGGTATGCTCGTCATATCTTGGTTCTTGACGTTTGAAGGTTCCGGTATGACGGCATCGCTAGATCTGCGAGACTTGCGAGGTCGGTACTGATTCGAAGATTCTCTCTTCTCGGAACTCCGTTGACGACATTCCCCACAGTCCGAGAGGTCGGCGCCGCTGTCGCTTCCGTCAACACCTCCGACGCTGCTGCCAAGTTCACCCGCTTCTTCAAAGATGGCTCTATTGTGCACCTGAGGGAACAAAGAATATTAGTAAATTTATCATTTTTTTGCCAAGCTGTCTGAAAGAGATAGAAAATTATAAATTGTTTCAGACAAAATTATAAAATGTGCTGATTTCCAAGGAGTTTTATTTAGTTTAAAAGTAATAAAATGTCTGAAAAAAGTACTATCTGAATAAGTTGTTTAAATTTTAAAGGTCAAAAGTGTACTAATAATTGTTAATTTTCATATTATTATTATTATTTAATTCTAGTTTTTAGTCTGCCTGCTATTTTTTAAGTTTAATACAGTACCCCATACAATTTGTATCTGTTAAATATGTAAAATTGTTTTGTAGAGTGAAGGACAGTTAATGTGTCTTTTCTTAATCACTTATACCTTGATGCCTAACGTCTTTTATGACGTCACCCATAAGGACAACAATGTACACACTTCATAGTTTCCCTAGATGTCGCACACTTCAAATCCTAACAACCAACTTTAAGCAGCAACACAAACTTAGAATATTTCCAAACAGTAAGTGATACTCTCTGTAAGTTCAAATACTGCAGGCTGCACAGATCTGGTAGTAGAAGCCCAGAAGAGTGCAGAAAAGAGTTCTGGGTGTCTGGAAAGCCCCAGCATGGTCGCAAGATAACGCTTACTGACAAGGCTAAACATCTGGCCACACACGAAAGGGTAAAATGGCATCAAGGATATTAACTTTATCAAAATTTAAAAAAGAGCAGAGGGAGAAACCTCCTCATCTGTTCTACTCACGTGTGCCTGGCTCTCGTACTCATCAGTCGAGTAGTTGTTGTCCGTGTGCGAGGCACTGTGGTAGCAGCTGACACTCTCGTCCTGGGGGCACAAACAGCTGTTACCAAATTTCAGCAGGGCAGATACAAGAAAATTTCATAAAAAGCGTGGCCAAGGAGACCAATGGAACTAGCTCATCGTCGGGAGTCAATTGAACTGGCTACTGAACCTTCTACATTGTCTACTTCCACACAAAATTGCTCTTGTCAATTTCATTATTACGAGAAACTCACATCAGTTCTTGCAGGAAGACGAGAGCAGTGTGACTCAAAGGACGAGTGGGAATGCAGCTGAGGTGGGGGAAGCACCGTGCTGGGCCTGGCCTGGGAAACAAGTTCACCTTCCCCTTCACACCCCACACGCTCCGACTCAGCCTCAGTCGAACTCCTGGGGGTAAAAATTATACATTTCGTACCAAATTAATTTTCTTAGCTGCTTGAAATTCTGTGAGAGTTCTTTGTTTAAATTAATAAGTTTGATTTTATTAGAAAGGCTGACTCCCACTTTTGTGAGTAACTTTACATTTAATTAAACTGTTTCAAATTTGAAATATTTGAAATTAATGTCTGTAAAACAATCTTATTCTTAGCCCAAAGTAACCAAACCCAATTCTCTCACTACACGTTTTATCATGATTGTGTAATTTTAGAAGCAATAAGCAGCATTCTCAAAAAAAATTATATTGAGACTAGAGTAAAGACTTGTTACTGTATTACGTAAAGTCAAGGGACCCACGAAATTAGATTTACCTTAATGATATTGAGTATTATCCTATATCAAGTTTTTCCTATACCTGCAATGGTAATTATTTTTGACAGGACCGTGATCTTCTTTACTCAAAATTGAGTTTTACCTAACAACAAGTTGTGTAATAGCGAGTTTTTACTGTATATTTTTACCCTCAAATATTTTAAGTCTTAATTTTAGCCGTATAATTTTAGCAGCCTTCCTTTCCCACCATCTACAGTCAAATTTACATGATATTTCTTCCGGAAGTGTAAGGTTTCTGGTCTTCCTATTCATATTTCAGCGTTACAATTTCACACATAGGCCAGTACTTCTACTTCAAAACACTTTGTTAATTTTCAAAACTGAATTACAACAGAAGAGCTTCAAACTTTACACTTCCGGCTACTTCCGGAAAGAATATCATATTAAGTTGATTGTAGTGGTTAGTCACTCATCTCAAGTCACAAAAAGTCTGCTGTGTTCGGGATTTGAACCGGGGACCTCTCGAACAAGAGAGAAACTACACCACAGTGTGTACCTGAGGAAGACGCGGCTACACAGGCAGTAGATGCCGTTGGACTTTGACACTTCTGCGAGGGCCTCCCAGCCTGGCTCAGTCATCTTGGTCAAGTCTGCAAATAGATGGAAATTAACATCCAAGTACCGACGTCTGGCAGGATTTGAACCAGGGACCTCTCAGACAAGAGCTCTAACTATACCATAGAGCTGATAGAGCTATAATGTATTTAATGAATAGAACTCCACAACCACCAAGATCTGAACCAACGGCGGCTCCAGACAGGCTCACACTCAGACCCTTCAGGGCTCACCTTTATGACCCTCCTATAGTTCAACAAATGAAAGATTACCATTGAAAGTAGCCGAAAATGGACGGTTTTTGGCTGAACTATGAACATGAAAACTGTAAAACTTTGCAAAGAGTTTTTCAAATGGACAACTTGCATGAAATTTTTTTACTGCAAAAATGAATAGAGGGTACCAAATTATGCTACTCTGAATTTTTTCAGATTTTTTTGAGTCCTGAAACTATTTTTAAAAAAATATTGAAAGTGCGGCCACGCCCCCTGGAGGCGTCAATAGGCGATTTTGCCCTATCCTTTTTGTTAAGGATTCAGGGGTGCCAACTTAAATTACAGGACTTTCAATAATTATTTAAAAATAATTCCGTGACTCCAAAAAATCTGAAAAAAATTCAGAGTGGCATAATTTCATACAGTCTTTTCATTTTTTGCAATAAAATTTTTTCATGTATGTTGTCCATTGATGAAATAAATTTCTGTGGAGTATCAGACTGAATTAGAATGTATGATACTTCCGGTGGTGATCTTTCATTTGTTGAACTGTAGTTAAGGTAGAGATAACACGGATCAGCTGGCCCAATGCTAAAAAAATCCCATTCATAAAAATTATGATTTTTTTTTTAAATGTTCTCCTTTACATTCCCAATCAATAGGTAAAATATCAGGTATACAAAAACGAGCTAGTTTTCAAGTTATTAATTATTAAAGTTGACTAATTTAAAATGTAAGTTTCATTTTTCCATGTTAAATTAGTCAACTTTAAAAATTAATAACTCGAAAACTAGCTCGTTTTTGTATACCTGATATTTTACCTACTGATAGGGGATGTAGAGGAGAACATTTTACATTTTTTTCATAATTTTTATAAATGGGATTTTTTTTTAGCATTGGGCCAGCTGATCCGTATTATCTCTACCTTAACTCTCAGCAATGAAAAAAGCTCCAGTAAGATTTCACTAGACTCCTGTAATCCATGCAGCTATTTGGAAGCTTGATTTTGAGGTAACTAGCTTTGGAAATAGAGGACATTAAAGTGCCTACTGGGCCACCGGTGGCAGAAGGCTAGTAGCTTTGGCTGCTCGCTGCGAAGCCCCAGAGAGTACAGTCTAACAGATCTTAGATTACCTGTAGACTCTATGGCGGCTAGCTTCGAAACATGTCTAGCCGTATGTCTGGATGGGATAAAGCAAAAGATGATTGCCGCATGCAGTCAAATCTACTTGTAAACTAAGATCTGTAATACAGTATATCCCAAAAGCTACATATTTTGCAACAGTTATTAGATTACATGAAGTTATTTGTATTTATAAAATCTTGATGTAATCTCTCTAAACAGCTGATCATATTAATAAAATTATTCATGAATGAAGTCTCTTTGAAGAAACCGTTGTTTGTATAATATAAAATTAGCATGAACATCTTTGTGAACACAATTTAAGTGTTATTTATGGTGTCTTAAGTATGCCTCATAAAACTAAACCATGATAAAAAAAAAAAGAACATAAAAAAGGTGTATGCATATACTGTATGAACACTGTAATCCTTAAACAAGGTTACACTGTACTGTAATATTTGGCCAAGTTGCTGGAAAAGAGATCACTTAATCCATTAGCTCACAAATATAAACGCTATCAGCGTAGTGAATATTTAATAATTACTGTACTGCTTGCATTATGGAATTTTATATTGCTTCAAGGCCACCCACCTTTTTTTTTGCTCCTTTTCAACTACAGTACAGATATAAATCAAAGGTCAATATTTATGAAGTAAAATATCTAAAACAAGTAAAGAGTGCAATCATTTAATTATATTAGCCTTGGAGAGAGGGCAAAGAACCGATATTACTTTTACAAGGTTATGCAATATGAATATGCAAGTGGCCTTCAACAAAAAATTGATTTTTCTATTAATAAAATGCAACTCTAAAAATACATTTTACAATCTATATTTGTTTTAAATCAATATATTATATATCTTAGACAAATATCAAGTATTATTTGAGCTAATATACATGAAAAATGCAATATAAAAGCTCAAGAACATGAATTAATATTACAAGCATTTGTGATCTATGTGGGCCACCCTCATTTTATAAATAACTAAAATGAATGTAAAAAAAATATTGTAAAGACAGGAAACATTTAATTACCTTAAATATATTCATCGGCGAGGTATTAAGGTTAAGTGATGTTTCCTAATTGGATAAAATTGTTAATAAACACAAAAATAAAAACTTTTCTTCTTTGGACTTCATTCTGATTCCATCACGACTGAATTTTGCGATGTGTCGCTCATTTGTTTTTTGAAAGATAATGATGATGATGATTTTAACCTTTTTATCATTTATTAATAAAGAGCAGTAATATTACTCATAAATATACAGAGTGTTTAATATAAGTTCATTAAGTTAAATTAGTTAATATTTTTTGAAAATACTTCACAATTTGTAAATAATTTGATAAAGATTCGAACAGCAATTCCTGAAAGTTGTCAAATGGTGGCTAAATTTCACGCTAGATGTCGTAGATGTCGTAGATGTCGGTAGATGTCACTATTTGCGCAAATAAGCGGCAAAATTTAGAAGTTTGAAAATAACAAAAAGGAGTATTATATAATTCTCCTTTTTGTTATTTTAATATTTTATTGTTAGTAAATAAATATTTTGTTTATTTTATTGTAATATTACAGCATCAAAGTTCCTCTACAAGTTGTATTTCATCACACCATAAATCGGAAGAGACGAGTGCAGCCCACACCCTGTTCAATAGAGGATTGCATTATGTCATTATATATATCCTTCAACTCAAATTATATTCCTCTTAATGAATTTGAAGTCTATAATTGTATGCAAAGCCTAAAAAACAATAAAGCTTCGGGCCCAGATTTTATTACGAATGAACATTTGAAGCTAGTAAGCAAGTCGTTAACCCCAACAATCACCAATATGTTTAACCTCTGTATTGAAACGGCTACAATTCCGGAATTGTGGCGGATCGCCTACCTAATGGTATTATACAAAGGGAAGGGTAACATTATGTCACCCGACTCATACAGAGGTATTATCCATGGTGATACCATGTACAAACTCTTCTCGAGATTAATTGCAAACAGGCTTTTTGATTCCACCCACTATCTTATTCCAAAAGAGCAATACGGCTTTATGCCAGGACGTTCCACAATACAAGCTGTATCCACAGTATATAATCAAATTAAACTAGCATTGGAGAAGCCAAAGGGTCATTTATATATTGCTTTTGTAGACTTCAGAAAAGCTTTTGATTCGGTCAATAGGAATTTGCTCATTGAAAAGCTGAAGTCATTTAAAGTAATTCCTTCTGAAATTTTGAATATCTTAGCTGTTATTCTAAATATCAATTATGTATGTGTTCAAGATCGCTTATCATGTTCTAGTAATATTATTCAATCTAACGGAGTTTTGCAAGGAGACCCGAGCAGCTCTCTTCTTTTCAATCTTTTTACTGCAGATATAACTGAGATTACAAAAGATATAAACTGTGAAAATGAAAATGATCAAGTCGTACTAAATTTATATGCAGATGATCTTGCTATTATTTCAAAGAGCAAAGTCAAGCTACAAAAAGCGCTAAATAATCTATCCATCTGGGCCAAAACAAATGGTCTAGAAATTAACACAGAGAAAACCAAGGTTGTTAAGTTTAGAAGAGGCGGACCGTTATGCAAAAACGATGAAATTTATTGTGACGGTCAAAAGATTGAATTTCTAAATTCATTTAAATATCTTGGCATAATACTTCAAATGACAGGGCTTTCTTTTTCTAAACATATAACAGAAAGATGTAAGAACGCTATCACTGTTATGTACACTATCTCAGGGCTGTCTGGTCTATCCGTCAAAACAGGGCTCAAACTATTCAATTTAAAAGTCGCCCCTGTAGCTACTTATGGTATTGAAATTGTATGGCCTCATTTATCTGTATCCGATTTTGATAAATTAGAATCAGTAAAAGCCATGTTTGTTAAAAGATTACTGTGTCTGTCAAAATTTACCGAAACTAGACTGGCCTATAAACTGATAGATTCCAATTATTTTATTACAGAAATCAAAGAAATGTTTAAACTTCCAACGACAGATCAATATTCCAATTTTATAGCTGTCAGGAATCAAAAAGCTCAGGATATTAATCCTGAGTTTTACAGCACTGATGCTATGACATGTAAATATTGGTGTCTGCCCCAATTGGATAGATCCAATGTTAGAAATGTTTTAACTCGCCAGGCTGTTCACGGCTTCCACTATCTAATTTGTAAATCTTCTGGTTATCATAAAGCTGAACAATCTTGTGTATGTAAATTATGTAATGAATATTGTAGCCAATATCATTTAAATATCTGTAAATCTAGAATTAAGTCTATTAGCGATTATGCCAGGGGAGATTTCATATAGTCTATAGATTTTGAATAGCAATGAAGCAATAAGTTTTTTTTATTCTATCTATTTTCTATGTCATATTTTGTCTTATATATATGTGATTATATATATGATATATTATTATTATGATGTAACAGGCTGTTAGTATCATCTGTTATTTTATTTTATATTGTTTTATTATCATTTTCTATTGTTCTATTATTCTGTAACTATTATATATGTTTTGTATGTATGTTTTATGTGTTCTATTGTAATGTTTTTCTATAATGTATGTTTCTAGTGCTGTTAATATGTACACTTTCTGTGTTTAATAAAAGACTAATAATAATATATCCTTCAACGCAATATTAAGCAAAAAATGGATGATAGCAACACCGTTGACACTCGCTATATATAATATATATATATATTATATTTAAAATAATTTATATATGTGTGTACCATTCATATATACCCAGCCCGGCTACTTGTGAAACTATCTGAAATTTTAACTATACTAATTTTTTATCTTAAAAGACATATATATAGAGGCCGCAGAAGATCATATGGTCTAGCTCTGATAAAATAATATAATAATACTACAAGTTTATTATTTGTAATTGAAATTTCAATTACGTCTTTTAATATACTGTATAATGTGTATTGTAACAAAAATTATAGCTTATTTTTTACCATCTTGTTTGCAATTCATAATTATGAATATAAGGTTCCCCCCACATTTACGAGTTCTAAACTCTTATCTATGGGGTCTAGTATGTGTCCTATATATATTTCTGTTTTCTTTCTGAATTAACAAATTAAAATAAATAAAAATATTTATATGAATCATAAATTTTAGAGCTATATGAGTGATGAATTATTTTTTACTTTGAAACTTTAATTTACTAACTTTAAATGTTATTGCAATAGAGGCTCATTCAAGTGATGCGCTTTCGCTGCGCAACTGTTTGTCGCTAAGGTTCATCTTGCACTTGAAAATGAAGCAAAGTGTTTTTTTTTAACTTTTCTCGGTTATATATCAAGTAAAAAATCAAAATCTGGAATTATCTACTTTATTTTTCAGTTTGGACCAAAGTTCCGTAAAGGAATTTTCCCTGAAAAATCTTATTCTTAGTGAAAAAACGAATTCACGATTTTTTTACACAGGTTTGGTATAGCGGGTGGGATCACCGAAAAAACAGCTGACTTGAAGCCTCTATTATCAATGTTTAATTTACTTGAAATAATAACATAAATTAAAACTTCATGTTAATAATTATAGAACATAGTATTTTATATTTTAATTGGACTGTACCAAGAATGAAATGACTAAATATTAATCTTATTACAGTACGTATTAGAGTGCATTGTACGTATTACACATTATATCATGGTAAATTAATAATATTAATTAAGGGTAATGTAACACCAATCAGCTGATTATTTAGTACCATTTGATTAACGTACATGTAAACCTTAGCAAATTCACAAAAATTCTGAAAAAAATTTTAGAGACAGATTTTACAACACCTGTGAATGCATACAAAAAATTTCAAGATAATACATACAGTATTTATTCGAGACAATGTTTTTTTTTTTTTTTTTTAAATATAAGTTTTTAGCTTGGCTCTCCAAGGGAAAGCCCTATGCTGAAAATTTAATTAAAAAAAAATTGGCTCGAATAATTGTCTTGAAACTTTTCCCATGAAACTTATGAAAAAAATTTAAAATGTCCTTCTCTACATCTTGGAGCTAGTTTTTGAATTATGAATTTTTAAAGTTAACTCAAGGCGATGTATCTTCTTTATGTAACGAAATACTTACAAAACGTGTGAAAAACCTTCCTGAAATAGCCACCAGTAGCGCGTCGATCGTTATTCTGTGCCGTGACGGGTGCTGCATTGCCGGTTCTTACCGCGCTAGACCGCGCCGTGCCGATTAACAATGGTCACATGAGTTTTTTCACCAAAGCTCATAAAATATTACGCACAGTTTTATGATAGCTTCCTGAAACTACCGCTTGGGGGCCAAAAATACAAATATTTGGGCCGCCGGCAAAGCTACATCCCCATGGTTAACTACAGTAATTTAGCATGGAGAAATGGAACACAGAATTTTCATGCATGGGATTTTTTTTTTTTTAACATTGATCGAGTTACCTTCAATCCGCTTTAAGAATTCAAAACTGAATTGAACTACTATAATAATTATAATGTCACAAAATAGCAAGAGATCGGAAATAATAAATACCAAAATGCACTTTTTTCTATTAAAAACAATTTATACAATAAACTATTTTTCTTTATTTGCAAGATTCAAAAAATAAAAAAGACATTAACAATTTACAAAAACTATTTGATCAATTAACTGACACTATATTTACATTTTGTTTCACTTATAAGATATTAGTACATTATTTACCACATTATAATGGATTAACAGTCACTTGTTTTTATAACAATAGTTTCTGTTTTTATCATGTTCATTCCTTCAAACTTTTCTTTATTTTGAGCTAAGATTTTCACTTTCACGTAATTCAATTTCACTCAATTTAGCATTTTGAAATAATTATGTTCTTGTCTCACATTTCCTAAAGTAGAAGTTGCAGCACCCAAAAGAAGGTCCGACGTTACACTCACAGCCCCACAAGGGTGTCTTGGGTCGTCCCTGACTGGAGGCGCAGGGGTGGCGGAAGTCCCTCGATGGGGGAGCCTCTCTCCTCCGTCACTTCTCGCTTGTCCAGTCGAGACAGGTACCTCGTCACCTGTGGAAAATATCACAACATTAATTTTTCGACAAAATTATAAATACAAAAAAATAATAATAGTAATAATAAATAGATGTTCAGATAAATACAATTGAAGTTGCATTTTAAAATGAATATTTAAGTACTTGTTCTAATGTTAATGAGTTGTAATTTAGGAGGGGAATTTTGTATATTGTAGTTACGGTACATAATCATGTAGACAATTTTAGATATATACAGTACATGTATTTCAATTTTTGGATAGGGTAGTTATAAAATTAATAATAAAAAATTAGAAAACAAATATTGAACCACAGTTTTCCTTTATGTTTTTTTTTATAAGAAAACAAAATTTAAAGAAACTCCTGTCATTAAAATGATGCTAATAAGGGGCATTCACAAAGCCTTAAGGCCACATTTAAGGCTCAATAATTTAAGACCAGAAATTTTGGGTCTAAAAAACACGGCTAAAATCAAGCTTTAAATTATCGAGCCTCAAATGTGGCCTTAAGACTTTGTGAATGCCCCTTACTGTCTTCTGAAAAATAATAATAACAAAAAGACAGAAATTGATGATTTCAAGAAGAGTAATTTAGTAAATTTTTACAGTTACAAAAAATAATGCTCACCTCTTCACGGTCCAGCAGGAAACAGCACGGCTTGACTTTGGTGATCCACATTTCTGGGAGTCTGCTGGCTGTCAACTTGCAGTCTGGCTGTCTCTCCTAAGATAAAAAAACAGCAGTTTTGAAGTTTTGAAATTAAAAACAAGTAACTCTACAAGAGATCTTGGAGTGTTAATTTTTGTGGTACAATTAAAATGAAGGTTTCAACAGCTTTGCATGGTACCTCCACGTTCTTGTATCTGCGCTTGCCGATTTATTGTCAATTCACAAAATATTATGTTACATGAAAGAAAAAAAAATTATTAATTTATTTTGCTATAAATTCAATACAAGACTATGGCTAGAAATCTTATTTTGAGTTTAAATTAAACCGTCTCCTGACCTTGTGAAACAGCATTATTATTTTTATTTTTTTGTTAAATTTCTGGCCACAAGACATGGTGGAAGTTTGTGTCTGATTTTGTTTCTATAATTTCTGATGACATGGAAAATTTTGAAATATTAAAGTTAATGTACCTTATTTCTTGTAATGGACTGACATAGTTGAAGTTTTGGTGGAGAACGTTGCAGTCCAGATGACAAATTTGCTGTCTTATGAAAGTTGATGAAATGCTTTCGTAGAGTGCTTTTCCGACGGAATGTTTCACCACAAAGATCACATTTCAGATCTTTGTTGTTTTTGTGCATTTTATTGAAGTGACACTTGAGAGAGGTACGATTATTGAAGTCTTGTTTACATATTTCACATTTTACAGACTCATTTATTGAATCAAACGAGACCATCGGCTCACTTACATTTTGTGGCACTACTGATGATGCATGTTATTTAATAAAAATGAACATACAGGTTTTGTACAGAGTTGAATGTTGCTTTACAAACACTACATTGTCTATTTAAGATATATTTTCTGTGTGATTTGCAGCAATATGTTTTTCTTAATTTTCAAAATTATCAACTAAACCACAACACTTGAAACATGTCAATGAACATAATTTACTACTGTACAATATGTAAAATCCGGATCCCCTTTTTAAAAATGCGGGGCCGTTTGGACCCAGATCGTATCAATTTTTAGCTTATCTCAAGCAAATCCGGATCTGGATCCACTCCCTGCTTTATTAATATATTGGCTACTGAATTTACATCTAAATTGTGTGTCTTAAACAAATGCTGTTTAAGTGATTCCTTTGTGTCAGATGTAAAGCTACATAAAATACAAGTAAAAGGTTTAATTTCTGCTGTGATACATTTATGAGAACTTAAGCTAGACTGGCTTGTGAAAGATGAATTACATTTTCCACATTCAATAACTTTGTCATCTTTCTTGCAAATATGTTGGTTTAGATCTTCATTTGAAGTGAAAACTTTAAAACATATTTCACAAATATGGTTAAGAGGAGTAGGCAGCACACTTCGTAAATTATTATATTTTACTAAAACTGTAGGTCTGTGTACTCTGCTTAAATGTTGGTCAAGATGAGATTTTAGTCTGAAATCTTTGCCACATATTGAGCATTTGAATGGTTTTAAACCAGAATGTATCGTTAAATGATCTCTTAGATGGGTCTTTGTTTTGAAACATTTGCTACAATCATTACATTTGAACTTCTTTATATCATCGTTAAGATTTTTCTTATGACTATATGTGACATGACACTTATCACAAGTAGAAGACATTTCAATTTTAGGATGTTTAAGTAATATACTGGCTATTGAATCTACATCTAACATGTGTACCCCAACTAAATGTCTTCTAATGTTTGTTAAATTTACAAATCTTTTATTACATAATACACAAGTATAAGGTTTATTATCAGTACTGGTAGGAAAATTTAAGCTATCCTGTTTTGAGGAAGATGGATTGCATTTTGGACATTTAATATCTTTGTTGCAAATATGTTGATTTAGATTTTCACTTGAATTGAACTCTTTCTTACATATTTCACAAGTATGGTTATTTTTTTCATTAATAGGAAGAGTAGGCGGCACATTTTGTAATATACTTTCTGTCACTGTTGGTACATGATCATTTTTTAAATGTTTTTTAATATATTGTTTTAATCTGAATTTTTTGCTACATATTAAACACTTGTACGGTTTTTCACCAGAATGTAATGTTACGTGATCTTTTAGATGATTTTTTCTCTTAAAAATCTTATTACAATCATTACATTTGAACTCTTTTAAAAAACCTAAATGCTCACTTTTTATATGGTTATGAAGACTGTTCTTACAACTATATTTACTGTAACACATATCACAATTAAAATACATAACAACTTTAGGTTGTTGCAATAATATACTGGATACGGAATTTACATCCAAATTGTGTTTTTTTAGCAAATGGGTTTTAAGGGTCATCAATTGTTCAAACTTTTGACTACATAACACACAAGTGTAAGGTTTAATTATCGAATACTTGCATCTATGATAATTTAATCTAGATTGTCTTTTAAAAATTATGTTACATTTTAAACATTGAAAAGTAGGAGTGTTACGTTTGGTGTCAACTTTTCGGCGACGATTTTTATTTGAATTTTCTACGGTTACTTTAGTTTCTTGGCTACGATTTGATTTTACTTTTCTAATGCTAGGAGCACGAGTGTCAAGTTGGGAGCGTAATTGACGCTGAGAAATTTCTTTTGAATTTTCTACGGTTACTTTATGTTCTTGGTTTCGATTTGATTTTACTTTTCTAATTCTAGAACAAGGCACATGGTGAATTAAATGACCATTTAAGCTTTCCTGGTTCCTGAAAGTTCTATTACATTTTCCACATGTAAGAGAGTTGTCAGGCTCGGCTAATAATGACTCGGACTCTATCTCAAAAGGCTTCATATCTTCCACACCAATTTCAATGTTGTCTGTGTCCATTTCATTGTCACTCAAAGTTGTATTTTGTCCAAATGTTTTGTTACCATCAAACTCTGTGTTACGTTTTTTTTTCGCACCAATTTTAACATGGTCCTGAATTACACATAAATGTTGCCTACGATTTTTACGTAAACTTAATTGTGCATTACATTTCTCACAAACATTATACTCTTCTTTATCAAGAAGGAGAGGGTCCTTATTTTGTACAATCTTTTCTGCAGCATTTTTTAATATGCTAGAACAAGGCACATGAGAAAGTAGATGATCATTTAAGCTAGAGTGGCTCGTGAATGTTTCATTAGACTTTCCACGTGTAAGAGAGTTGTCAGTAACAGGCTCGGCTAATAATGACTCCGTCCCCATTTCAATAAACTCAAAAGGCTTCACATCTTCCACACCAATTTTAATGTTGTCTGTGTCCATTTCATTGCCACTCAAAGTTGTATTTTGTCCAAATGGTTCGTTGTTATCAAACTCTGTGTCATGTCCTTCAAATGGTTCAACTTTAATGTCAATTTCTTCATGTAATTCATTGTTGAGTTCTAGGAAAATATCCTCGAACATTCCACTTTCAATGTTGACTTCTTTATTTAATTCAAGAGCCATTTTAATAAAACACAAGTTTCTGAATTAATAGTATATTTTTCTATGCATCAGTAACTAAAAGGTATGTATGCATACAATATACAATACTAAAATGCACTAAAATGTTACTAAATTAATTAATCATAAATACAGTCGCAATTGAAATACAAACTTTGTATATAGTAGCTAGAAACTATAAATAGTATGCATACATATCAATAAGCCTATTATTAGAAATTAAAAAAATACAAGCACACAAGAGCAAACAGAATTAATTAAACGCCACCAGGACACGCTGAAGCTTGAAATACAGATTCCGTTATGAGTATGCATACAGTAGTGATTCTTCTCCATTATATTTCAAAATATATACAGTATGAGAATATTCAAGTCAAGGATTTTGTATACATACAAGATCCTTGATTCAAGTATGCATACACTAGTCAATTTCAACTTTGTCTGGATAAATCAACACAAATTAATTTTCTCGACTGGTAAAAACGCAAATTTTTTGAGGAACTGCTGATCAGAGAGAACAGAACAACCAACATAATCAAAATATATCCCTAAATAAACATTTTAAAATAAAATATTTTTTAGAAGTTAGGAGCAGTAAAAGTAAAAATCTGATTAATTTATTTATAAAATATACTTTTAATCTAAAACTATTTGCAATAACACATATTTTCAGCGATAAAATAAAAAATAAGCTTTTAACTAGAACTTATTTTACTTTTTGTCATGTTTTTAACTTTTCTTACTTAATTTAATGTCGTAATTTCCGGTTACGAAAAGCGGGGGGATTTAAAAAAAAATATATATTATTTATATCACTTTTGGATTTTTACCTTTGCCGGTGTTTGATGTAATATCCTTCTGTATATAGTATGTTGCGATGGTCACTTTAGTGTTCGTGCACTTCACTAACACTTGCATGTACTACACATATCACTACGTTTCGAGGGTCAACCGCTCTCTTCCTCAGGTGATCTGAGACTATAAATACTATGTACCTGTGAGTATACTGATCGAGAGATACCTGATGTAAAACTTTGAGAAGGGAGGGGGGAGGGGGATACTGGAAATTTAAAAAAAAAAAAAAAATTAAAAAAATTGGATCGAGTGGTATATATATTGTTTTGAAACTTTTTTTTGGTGCTAAATTAAGTAAGCGAATCTCTAAAAAAAAAAATCAGAATTATTATGAGGCTGGTTTACATGTTCATCAAATGGGACTACAACAATCTATGTTTCGTGTTATCTTACCCTTAATTTACCTTGATATGGTCAAAAATTATCTGGGGAAATTGCAACCAGGGCTAATCTTATATTGAACATATGGTATATGGGCACTTTCTAGGCTTCGCCAGCTTATGGCGGCTAATTCTGCATTCTGATTGGATAAAATGAACCTTTTTTGTGTAAGCGCATCCTCTTATATTGGATAAAAGGTATAATTTAGTTTGTTGCTTACAAATTTCAACAGTCAAAATTTTTTTCTAGGCCAATCAATTGCAAGACTTTTTATTAAAATATTCAATATTATTACAATAGGTCTGTGTGTTCGTGACGAATACACAATCAGAAATAATTGATTATTATTGATGAACCTTCTGTGCAATACAAGGAATATTAAAAAAAAAAAAAAAAACATCAATAAATTAATCAATAATAAATTATTTCTGATAGTGTATTTACAAACAGACCTATTATAGATTAAAGTAGAGTGAGCGATTTTATTTCTTGGAATATTTTATTTTCTAAAAATAGTTTAACCTGCCTTTTATTGAGAAATGAAAACCAAAAAATTCCATTTCAAATAGCTTCACCACAAAAAAATTCCCAAAGTTAGTGTTTCGGAGGCTTTTATAACATGCATCCTTATGGAACAGAAAACAGCTTTTTCCTCCAACTTTGTCTGAACTATGGTACCAATTAAAAAATATGTACGTAATCTATGATGAATTCTTTAATGGATTTTCAAATAATATAAAAAAAAAAATATATATGGAGCCGGAAAAAAAAAATTTAAATTTTTGCGGGTTAATTCCCATAAGGTCTCAGAAACACCAACTTTGGGAATTTTTTGTGGTGAAGCTATTTGAGATGGAATTTTTTGTGGTGAATCTATTTGAGATGGAGTTTTTTGGTTTTCATTTCTCAATAGAGGGCAAGTTAAACTATTTTTAAAAAATAAAATATTCCAAAAAATGACATCGCTCACTCTACTTTAAACATTTGTCTATAATTTAAGAGTAAAGTAACACAAAACAGCTGATCGAGTAGTCCCATTTGATTAATATGTGAACCTTAGCAGCCTCAAAATAATTCTGATTTTTGTTTTTTTTTTTTTTTTTTTTTTGAGAGACAGTCCTTAGCTCTATGAAGTTACAGAAAATAATTTCAAAACAATTGGACTAGCCGATTTTTTTAATTTTATAGTGAAAACTTAAAAACTTAATTTAAAAAAAAAAATCGGCTCGTCCGATTGTTAAGAAATTTTATTTTTTCTGCAACTTCTTGGTGCCAGAAATAAAGGACTGTATCTAAAAAAAAAAAAAAAAAAAAAAACAGAATTATTATAAGGTTGTTAAGGTTTACATGTTAATCAAATGAGACTATGTTGATCATATGTTATGTGATATTTTATCCTTAAAATACTGTATCTATAATTGTAATGTAAAAAGAAATAAAAATAATAATAACTAAATAATTAATTATATTTTAAAATTGCAAAATGTTGTATGTTATTACGTATTACATATTTATATAAATAATATTAACTAAAAAGACATCAATAGAAGAATATAATGAAAAAAGTCTCAGTTTTGTATTATCTCAACAAAATGTTACCTTAGATGTTAAAGAATTAAGTGCTGAAACGAACAACTATACTGTAATAATATAATGTACGTAGACAACACAAAATAGCGAGAGTTCGGAAATAAAAAATACAAAAATGCACTTTTTTCTATTAAAAACAATTTATACAAATAAATTATATTTCTTTATTTGCAAAATTCAAAAAATAAAGAAGTCATTAATAATTTACAAAAACTATTTGATCAATTGACTGACACTACATTTATGTACACTTTGTTTCATTCATAAGAAATTAGTCCATTCTAAATGAAAATATAATAGATCACTTAATGTAATCAACAATGTCACTTATTGTTACAACAATAGGCTCAGATATTATGTACATTTCCTCAAAATTCTCTAACTCTTCTGATTTTAAGATTTTCACTTTCACTGAAGTTTCTAGATCTGTGGCTTGAACGCAATTTAGCATTATCAGAATTTACATTTTACAATCATCAAAACTACTTTTTGATCTGAAATAATTATGTTCTTGTCTCACATTTCCTAAAGTAGAAGTTGCAGCACCCAAAAGAAGGTCCGACGTTACACTCACACCCCACAAGGGTGACTTGGGTCGTCTCTGACTGGAGGTGCAGGGGTGGCAAGGGGTGGGGGAAGTCCCTCGATGGGGGAGCCTCTCTCCTCCGTCACTTCTCGCTTGTCCAGTCGAGACAGGTACCTCGTCACCTGTGAAAATATCACAACATTAATTTGACTGAAAAAGAGCGAAGCGTACTAACCACTACACCAAAGAGCTAAACCAACACTTATTTAATTTGTTAAAAAAAAAAATATTGAAAGAGCTATGCAGTATCAACCCCAATTTTTTTTATTGTAGAAATGGATAGAGGATGCAAAGTTATGCTACCCTGATTTTTTTCAGATTTTTTAGAGCCCGGGAACTATTTTTAAAGAATTATTAAAAGTTCCTTTTGTGACGTCACGAGACGCCGCTCTTTAAGAAAAAGATAGGACTTGCTGCCGCGTGACGTCACAAAAAGGACTTTCAATAATTTTTAAAAAAATACTTCCCGGGCTCTAAAATATCTGAAAAAAATCAGGGTAGCATAACTTTGCACCCTCTATAAGAAAAAAAAAAAAAAAAAAAAATTGAGGTCGATACTCCATTGAACAAACATGTTAATTTCCTATAAAATATTTTTTAATGGAAATTTAACTTGAATAAACTGTGCAGTAATTGAAAAGTAAAGAAAAAGAAGAAAACAAACAAACAAGTGTAATTTGAAGCTATCTACTGCCATAAAATTAGTGCTCACCTCTCCACGGTCTAGCAGGACATAGTACGGCTTGACTTTGGTGATCCACATTTCTGGGAGGCTGCTGGCTGTCAACTTGCAGTCTGGCTGTCTCACCTAAAAACAACAGTAATAGTTTTGTTAACCCCTTTTATCAAGAATACCAAACTGAAGAATCCCAAAATATTTAGATTGATTTCTTGTTTCTTCATTATTAATAATTAAGGGTAAGGTAACATGCCCAATGTTTAAAAAAAAAAAAAACATGAAAATTATGGGGGAAAAATAGAATAATAAAATGGTCTCCTCTACATCCCCTATCAGTAGCTATTAAAATATCAGGTATACAAATTCAAGCTAGTTTTTAAGTAGTGAATTTTTAAAGTTGACTAATTTAACATGGAAGTTTTGATTCTCTGTTCCCTGGAAAAAATTCAACATTTCAGAATTAAAATTCTGTCCGTGGTTGCAGCTAGAACGAACCTATCTTTTGCAGGGATTTCTCTATACCGTCGCCGCAGAATGGGTACAAATGACGTCACAGGTGCCTTTTCATCGGTTATTATCTCTGATATTAATTCATAATTATTATTGCTCTTCGACTGCTGCTGGATTTTTTTTTTTTTATGCAGCCGTATCATCATACTGAGGCAATATTAACTTAATACTGTGAAATGGTCATAGGGCCTTTGAGTACGTAGTTTATAAATCAAATTTATAAAGTAAGTCTACCTACTAATTGTCCTTAAGGAAAGGGAATAGCTTCAGCTTTTATATTTTCATAATATCAAACTTTTCACCAAAAGAAAAGTCACTCTGCCTTCTACGAATTACAGGAATCAACATTCAAAAAGTGTGTAAAAAAAATTTCAGTTTATAACATCAGGCATGCAGATTCAACAAAAATATAAAAGCTGAAGTCTTTCCCCTTTTTTAATAAGTATCAAGATTTGATGGCACTATACTTTTAAACAATTTAATTAATACTGTAGTGTGTTATAACCCATTTCTATGTCTATGCTGTAATGTTCTTAAAATGCATCTCAAAGTCTGACAATCCGTGTATTAAGATTACAAAAAATGGCTGTACAAATTCTTGCTAATAGACCTCCAAGAACAAGCTGTAGAATGCTGTTCAAGGAATTAAATATCCTCCCATGGCACCTAGTTGCCTTATATAATATTGCTCAAGTTTTAATATTTATTTTGTAAAAAGAAAAAAATATATATATATTTTGAATACAGTACAATTTAATCATGTATATGAGACACGCCATAAACATAATTATGTTGTTACTCGGCATCAAACTATGTCCTATGTTGATATACAAGACTTATATGATTTCTACATTTCTCAAAAAATATCTAGATTTTTCTTCTATAATTGGTGAAATGAAATATTAATCTATTAAATAAATTCTGTAAATTCTGACACAAGAAAATTACTATACCTTATCTATTGCCATGGAATGATGTAGTTTTGGTGGAGAATGCTGCAGTCCAGATGTCAAATTCAGTTCAGTATTTTCATGAGTACGTAAGTGACCAATAAGACTAGTGCGGCTTGTAAAATCTTCGTGGCAGGTCGAGCATTTAAATTGACGAACATCTTTATGTTCAATGTTTACGTTCTGTTGAATACTATTAGAGTTGGATTCAACATCATGTATTTTATCAATGGAAGGCTTTTCTAGTGACTTCAGTAACAAATTTTTAATAACTTAAATAATGAACCACACATAAATGTACACGTAGATTAATTCGCGTACTAAAATATTTGCCACATTTCGGACATTTCAAAGGTTTCAAAGGTTTTTTTTACCAGAATGTAAAGTTACATGTAAAATTAGACCTGCTTGTGTAGTACAACGTTTACTACAGATATTACACTGAAATTGCTGCAGTCTTTGTTTAAATTACAGCCTTTGTGTAGGACCTTGTTTTGATTCATGTGTATTACGAGGTCCACAAACAATAAAACTGTTTTGTTTTTGGAGTGGCTGTAACAAACATTTTAGTGGTTCATCATTTTCATCAAACTTATAAGTAAATGTCATAACATAAATGTTTGTTAAACAAATGTCCTTTCAGCGAATGTTTTGATGCTAAGTTGCGATTACATAAGACACAAGTAAACATTTTTTTAGCATGAATTTGTAAATGACAATTTAAGCTTGATTGATTATTAAAAGATGCACTGCATTTTGTACATTTAAATTCAACATTGCCGTGTATGGTACACATATGTTGGTTAAGATTTCCAATTGAACCAAATTCTATGTTACATATTTTACATACAGTGTGTTCTTTTAAATCAATAACAATTGGAGTAGGAGATGCTTTATTATGTATCATATTTCTTGTTACCTTAAGTTCATGTACTTTTATTAAATGGAGTTTCAAAGACTTTCTATATCTGAAATCTTGTTCACACACGGAACACTGAAACGGTTTTTCACCGCTATGTAAAGTTAAATGCGAAGTAAGACCAGGTTTTGATTTAAAACCTTTACAACAAATCGAACATTGAAACGACTTGAGAGTATTTAGACCTTGGTGGAATGACTCTATATGGTAGCTAAGTTTCTTCCATGTTTGAAATATAGCGTCACATTTTTCACAAGGATATGTTTTTTCTTTTTTTTTCAATGACAATAGCATTCGGGAAATTTTGCTTTCGCGTAGCTTATGATTTTGTTGTAAATGATTTTTAAGTTGAATTTTTAGCGAAAACTTTAAACTGCAAAGAGAACATGGATAATGTTTAACTTTGGTATGAATAAGTAGGTGATGTTTTAAGTTAGAATGACCAATAAAAGATTCATTACATATCGAACATATAATATTTTCATGTATGGATTGTTCATGTTGTTGAAGATTTTCAAGTGAACTGAACTCTTCATTACACTTTCCACATGTAACAGGCTCAGTCTTTACCTTAACAAACTCAAAAGGCTTCACATCTTCCGAATCAATTTCAACATTGTTCTGAATTGCACATAAATGTTGCTTACGATTTTTACGTAAACTTAATTGAGCATTACATTTTTCACAGACCTTGTGCTCTTTTTGAACAATAATGGCAGGTTCCTTGTTTTGTACAATCTTGTCTGCAGCATCTTCTAGTATGTTAGAACGTGGTAGATGGGTAAGTAGATGATCATCTAAGCTAGGTTGGCTCATAAGTAAGTTGTCAGTAACAGGCTCGGCTAATAATGACTCGGTCTCCATCTTAACAATCTCAAAAGTCTTCACGTCTTCTACACCAATTTCAATGTTGTCTGTGTCCATTTCATTGCCACTCAAAGTTGTATTTTGTCCAAATGTTTTGTTACTATCAAACTCTGTGTCTTGTTCTTCAAATGTTTCAATTTTAACATTGTCCTGAATGATACATAAATGTTGGCTAAGATTTTCATGTGAACTGAATTGTATGTTACATTTTTCACAGACATTTTGCATTTTTTGATCAATAATAACAGGTACAGTAGGTTGCTTTTGTACACGATCAGCAGTTGCAACTATTTTATGTACTGTCTTCAAGTGATTTTTAAGACTGTGCTTCCATCTGAAATCCTGAAAGCTACATATTGAACATTTATATGGTTTTTCACCGGTGTGTATCATTAAATGTGAATTCAAATGACTCTTTTGTTTGAAAGATACTCCACATTCATCACATTTAAAAGTCGTCAGTCTTTTGTGAACATAATTTACATGTTGTTGAAGACGATAATTTGTTTTAAATATAAGATGGCATGTTTCACATTTATGTGATGTGGGAGGTGGCACAAAGTTACCTACTGAATTTTCAACCAAGTTGTGTATTTTTAGTAAATGACTATTAAGATGACCTCTTTCTGTAAAATTTCGAAGACATACAGGACAAGAAAAAGGTCTTAAATCAGCATGAGTAAGTAGATGATAATTTAACATAGACAGATTTTCAAAAATTGCATTACACTTTCCACATGTAAAAGAGTTGTCAGTAACAGGCTCGGCTAATAATGTCTCGGTCTTCACCTCAACAATCTCAAAAGGCTTCACATCTTCCACGCCAATTTCAATGTTGTCTGTGTCCATTTCATTGCCACTCAAAGTTGTGTTTTGTCCAAATGTTTCGTTACTATCAATCTCCGTGTCATGTTTTTCAAATGGTTCAATTTTGATGTCCATTTCTGCATTAAATTCATTGTCGACTTCATTCCCATTAAACTTTGTGTCATGTTCTTCAACTGTTTCAATTTTAACATTGTCCTGAATGGTACATACATGTTGGCTAAGATTTTCATGTGAACTGAACTGCATGTTACATTTTTCACAGACAGTTTGCATTTTTTGATCAATAATAACAGGTACAGTAGGTTGCTTTTGTACAAGAGTGGGAGTTGCAACTATTTTATGTACTCCCAAGTGCTGTTGAAGATAAAACTTTAATCTGAAATCCTTGCTACATATTGAACATTTATATGGTTTTTCACCGGTGTGTATGGTTAAATGTAATTTTAGATAACGCATATGACTGAAATACGCTCCACATACATTACATTTACTAATAGGCTTTCTGTGAAGGGAATACATGTGAAGTGAAAGATCTTTTTTTGTTACAAATGTAAGAGGACATAATTTACATTTATGGGTTTTATTGTACCTAGCTTTCAATAATTTGTCTACTGAATTTCCATCCAAATTGTGTATTTTTAGTAAATGTGATCTAAGATTAGTTCTTAGTGTAAATTTGGATCTACATAGCGGACAAGTATGTATAGAAGATGGAATTTTTTTAATGGTAGGAAGTAAGGAGGCTGCTGAACCTTTGTCTAACTTGTGCTTTCTAATTAAATGTGTTTTTAGATTAAATTTTTGTATACACTTGTAACTACATAGAGCACAAAAAAAAGGTTTGTTTTCAGCATGAGTTAGTAAATGGGAATTTAAGCTTGACTGTTTTGTAAAAATTTCATCGCATATTGAACATTTAATATCTTTGTCATGAAAGTTGATTTTATGTAGCTGAAGAGCTTTAAACGAACTGAAATCTTCATTACACTTTCCACACGTAAGAGAGTTGTCAGTAACAGGCTCCGTCTTAACCTCAATAATCTCAAAAGGCTTCACGTCTTCCGCACCAATTTGAACGTTGTTACTATCAAACTCAGTATCATGTTCTTCAATTACTTCACTCTTAATGTCAATTTCTTCATGTAAATCATTGTCATATTCTAGTAATGGATCATCAAACGGTTCATTTTTAACATAAATTTCTTCATTGAATTCGAGAGCCATTTAAAAAAATTTTTTTTTTTTTAGTGACACAGAAAATTTAGATTTGTTATCTTTGAATACATTCATGGGTAACTGCTATAAATAGAAAATATCATACAGTCAATTAAAGGCATATACATATTATGTACTGTAGGATATGATTGATGTGCATAACATTATACATTATTCAGTGTATGATCTATACTATCATTTATAGTCCTCAACAATACGAATAATAATCCAATTTTTTTATGACCTCAAATTATATAAAATGTTGAATTTCTTCTCACAATGTCATGCAATGTATCTAAATTAAATTCATGAAAAATCATAAACAAGAACACCCCCAAACAGCTGATTGACCACCACTACCAACATTACAAAATTATATCCCTAAATCAATTTTATTTATTTTATCAAAATGCTTCAAAATATGCACTATAATCTGCAAAGATCAATAATTTAATATTTCATAATTAATTAAATGAATGCATATTACGTCAGTATGGACAAAACACACATGACAAATTTTTATTGCAGAAATTAATAGAGGGTACCAAGTTATGCTACTCTGAATTTTTTCAGATTTTTTTGAGTCCCGGAACTATTTTTAAATAATTATTGAAAGTCCTGTGATTTCAGGTGCCAACAGTGCCAACTGAATTCTTAATAAAAAGGATAGAGACATTAGAGACTGGACGCCTATTGACGCCTCCAGGGGGCGTGGCCGCACATTCAATAATTAATTAAAAATAGTTCTGGGTCTCAAAAAAAATCTGAAAAAATTCAGAGTAGCATATTTTGGTACCCTCTATTCATTTATGTAAAAAAAAATTTCATACATGTTATCCATTGTCAGTTGAGACTGTTAAATATAATATATATGTACTGCATTGAAATTTGTATTACATATTTCACATATTTGCATTTTCTATTATCTAAAATAATATTACTTGTATGAATTATAAGTAGGCCATTCTGTTCCTGCTACATTATGCACATTAATTAAATGTAATTTAAAACCCTTCCTCCACTTGTAGTCTTTGCTACAAAAAGAACATTTATAAGGTTTTTTATCCAAATGTTTAGTTAAATGACACTTTAGGTTGCTTACTGCTGCAAATTGTTTGCTACAAATAGTGCAATGAAAAGGCTTCAAACTTTCGTGGGCAGTTTTTAGATGATATTTGAGACTGTTAAGTTTTTTGTACTTTTTATTGCATGTAACACAAGTAAGTGTTTTTTCATCAATGATATATTTAGAGAATTCTGCGGGGGGCAGATTTTTGGGAAGGTCATTTGGATTTTTTTCAGTTGTTTTATGCACTTTAATTAAATGTTCTTTTAGGACATCTTTTGATCTCAAACTTTTGTCACATATTAAACATTTATATGATTTTTCACTTAAATGTGTAAGTATTATGTGCCTTAATAAAGTACGTTTTACTTTAAAACTTTTGCTGCAAACATCACATTTATATGGCTTATTTTCTTGATGAAAAGCTTGAATATGTAGTTTAAGATTTCTATTTAGAACAATTTTATTACAAATTTCACATGAACTGCGCTTTATTTTCCTATAGCGGATAGATTTAGATTTTTTATTAAGTTCTGTAGGTCTTGAATGTATGTTCAAATGTTTATTTAGATCGCCTTTCATTACAAAACACTTGCTACAAGTATCACATTTGAATGGCTTCAGCCTTATGTGAAAAGATTGTACATGGTAATGCAGAGCTTCTTTTGAATGATAAACATTATCACACTTTTCACAAAAATGTGATGCTTTTTGAATGTTAGAACATGGCAAATGAGCATTCAATCTAGATTCGTTCATAAAAGTTGCATTACAGTTTTCACATGAAACAAAGCTGTCAGTAACAGGCTCGGCAAATAATGGCTCAGTCTTCAACTCAATAAACTCAAAAGGCTTCACGTCTTCTACAAGCTTACATTCTTGATGAACAGCTTGACAATGTAGTTTAAGATCTTTTTTTGCAACTATTTTATTACATATTTCACATACAGTGCGAACTTTTTGCTTAGAGCAGATAGATTTACGGTTTGAATGTCTTTTCAAATGCTTATTTAAATCGCTATTCATTGTAAAACATTTGTTACAAATATCACATTTGAATGGCTTAAGCCTTAAGTGAAAAGACTTTATGTGGTATTCAAGAGCTTGTTTTGATTGATATTTAATTTCACAAGTTCCACAAGAATATGGTTTTACTTTTTCAATGGCGTTTAGACCCTGTTTTCTTGCAGAACATTTGCCTTTTAAATGTCTGCTTAGACTCTTTTTCACTACAAAACATTTGTTACAAGTATCACATTTAAAAGGCTGAAGACCTAGGTGAAAAGATTGTACATGGTAATGCAGAGCTTCTTTGGAATTATAAACATTATCACACTTTTTACAAAAATGTGATGCTTTTTTAATTCTAGAACATGGTAAGTGAGCATTTAATCTTTGTTTCATAATAGTTGCATTACAGTTTCCACATGTAAGAAAGTTGTCGGTAACAGGCTCGGCAAATAATGACTCACTCTTCACCTCAACAAACTCAAAAGGTTTTATGTCTTCCACAACAATTTCATTAACGTTGTTACTATCAAACTTGGTGTCATGTTCTTCAATTACTTCACTTTTAATGTCAATTTCTTCATGAAAATCATTGTCGTGTTCTGACAACGGGTCATCAAACGGTTCACTTTTAATATAAATTTCTTTATTGAATTCAAGAGACATTTTGAAAACTTGTGTATTTTTTAGTAATAATTCACAGAAAATGTTGCTTTTCATATATTTGTAGTTAACCCCGGACTAATCGCTGTAAAATAGAAAATACGTTGTCAGAAGCATATCATACTGTAGGATACAAGGATTTTGTATGTATAACCTCGAGGTTATAGCATACAAAATCCTTGGCAAGTCGTTGATCCTTGGTAGCTAGGATATGGCTGATGTGCATATTAATGATATGTATAGTAACCCTCAACAACACGCATAATAATCCTACTTTATTATAATTCCAAATATATAAAATGTTTTACTCACAATGTCATGGTTTTGTGTTGTAAATTATTTTTATGAGAAAACGTAAAAAATAGGTAACACCAACACCTTCAAACATGCAGCTGTTTGCTGTTTGTCATTTTTGTCCTTTTTGGACGTTGCTAGGGACAAGGGACCCTTGTCTCGAATCGGGACAAGGCAGTGTTACGCGCATGCGCACTACGTAACTCTAACTGGCGGCATATTATGCAGTTTTATGCTGCCTTGTCCCGAAGAAAAAGACTCGGGACACGGCACTTTTAAGCCGCGTGAATATGCTACTGATGCTACAGCAGCAACATGTTATCTGCCGCGCGTGAAGTTATCTGAATTAATATATACACGGGAATTAAAATATAAAACTTCAATAAACACTTTAAAGTATTATGATGATATTATAAATTAATATTATTAATGAGATATATATATGTTAATTTTATATAATATATTATATATATATAACAATTAATATATTTAATTAATTAATTCATCATGCATGCTGGAATCGATCGTCCGGCATACAATATAATTATACTATATATTTTTATGATATATATATATATAAATATAATTAATGGGCGTATATAATAATCAATTTATTCTGTTATATAGGCATAAAAATATACATTAATATATATATAAACATGATACATTCATATACATATATATACATTATAATTGTATTATATATATATTACGTTAATTGGAATTTAACTGATCAATCATGAAGATATATATTTCATGAATATATATACACAGTATATATATATTAAATGCTTGAAGATTTTTTATAATTTTAATATTGTATAATATAATATATATATAACCAATTCATTATTTTTATTTTAATTTATATTCATGCACATTAAAATATAATACATCGTGTATTAAATTAATTCATACAGTTGACATCATATTGCATGTTAACTGCCTTCATATCTCGATTGCAGACGTGTACCCGGCAGTCTAAAATAAAGCTATATTTCAACGTTAAATCGTAAATGTTATAGCACTCCCGTGTCCCTAGTGGAGACACGGCAGTTTTTTTTATATAGTGATTTTCAATTTAATAAATTCTACTTTGACTGCCTTGTCTCGATTGCAGACACGGCAGTCTAAAATAAAGCTATTTCAACGTTAAATCGTATATGTTATAGCACTCCCGTGTCCCGAGTGGAGACACGGCAGTTTTTTATATAGTGATTTTCAATTTAATAAATTCTATTTTGACTGCCTTGTCTCGATTGCAGACACGGCAGTCTAAAATAAAGCTATTTCAACGTTAAATCGTATATGTTATAGCACTCCCGTGTCCCGAGTGGAGACACGGCAGTTTTTTTATATAGTGATTTTCAATTTAATAAATTCTATTTTGACTGCCTTGTCTCGATTGCAGACACGGCAGTCTAAAATAAAGCTTTTTTAACGTTAAAACGTATATGTTATAGGACTCCCGTGTCCCGAGTGGAGACACGGCAGTTTTTTTATATAGTGTGATTTTCAATTTAATAAATTCTATTTTGACTGCCTTGTCTCGATTGCAGACACGGCAGTCTAAAATAAAGCTATTTCAACGTTAAATCGTACATGTTATAGCACTCCCGTGTCCCGAGTGGAGACACGGCAGTTTTTTTATATAGTGATTTTCAATTTAATAAGTTTTATTTTGACTGCCTTGTCTCGATTGCAGACACGTACGGCAGTCTAAAATAAAGCTATTTCAACGTTAAATCGTATATGTTATAGCACTCCCGTGTCCCGAGTGGAGACACGGCAGTTTTTTTATATAGCGATTTTCAATTTAATAAATTCTATTTTGACTGCCTTGTCTCGATTGCAGACACGGCAGTCTAAAATAAAGCTTTTTTAACGTTAAATCGTATATGTTATAGCACTCCCGTGTCCCGAGTGGAGACACGGCAGTTTTTTTATATAGTGTGTGATTTTCAATTTAATAAATTCTATTTTGACTGCCTTGTCTCGATTGCAGACACGGCAGTCTAAAATAAAGCTTTTTTAACGTTAAAACGTATATGTTATAGGACTCCCGTGTCCCGAGTGGAGACACGGCAGTTTTTTTATATAGTGATTTTCAATTTAATAAATTTTATTTTGACTGCCTTGTCTCGATTGCAGACACGGCAGTCTAAAATAAAGCTATTTCAACGTTAAATCGTATATGTTATAGCACTCCCGTGTCCCGAGTGGAGACACGGCAGTTTTTTTATATAGTGATTTTCAATTTAATAAATTTTATTTTGACTGCCTTGTCTCGATTGCAGACACGGCAGTCTAAAATAAAGCTATTTCAACGTTAAATCGTATATGTTATAGCACTCCCGTGTCCCGAGTGGAGACACGGCAGTTTTTTTATATAGTGATTTTCAATTTAATAAATTTTATTTTGACTGCCTTGTCTCGATTGCAGACACGGCAGTCTAAAATAAAGCTATTTCAACGTTAAATCGTATATGTTATAGCACTCCCGTGTCCCGAGTGGAGACACGGCAGTTTTTTTATATAGTGATTTTCAATTTAATAAATTCTATTTTGACTGCCTTGTCTCGATTGCAGACACGGCAGTCTAAAATAAAGCTTTTTAAACGTTAAATCGTATATGTTTTTTTTATAAAAAAAAAACTGCCGTCTCTCCACTCGGGACACGGGAGTCCTATAACATATACGTTTAACGTTGAAATAGCTTTATTTTAGACTGCCGTGTCTGCAATCGAGACAAGGCAGTCAAAATAGAATTTATTAAATTGAAAATCACTATATAAAAAAACTGCCGTGTCTCCACTCGGGACACGGGAGTGCTATAACATATACGATTTAACGTTGAAATAGCTTTATTTCAGACTGCCGTGTCTGCAATCGAGACAAGGCAGTCAAAGTAGAATTTATTAAATTGAAAATCACTATATAAAAAAACTGCCGTGTCTCCACTCGGGACACGGGAGTCCTATAACATAAACGTTTTAACGTTGAAATAGCTTTATTTTAGACTGCCGTGTCTGCAATCGAGACAAGGCAGTCAAAATAAAATTTATTAAATTGAAAATCACTATATAAAAAACTGCCGTGTCTCCACTCGGGACACGGGAGTGCTATAACATATTAGTTTTAACGTTAAAAAAGCTTTATTTTAGACTGCCGTGTCTGCAATCGAGACAAGGCAGTCAAAATAGAATTTATTAAATTGAAAATCACTATATAAAAAACTGCCGTGTCTCCACTCGGGACACGGGAGTGCTATAACATATACGATTTAACGTTGAAATAGCTTTATTTTAGACTGCCGTGTCTGCAATCGAGACAAAAGGCAGTCAAAGTAGAATTTATTAAATTGAAAATCACTATATAAAAAAACTGCCGTGTCTCCACTCGGGACACGGGAGTGCTATAACATATACGATTTAACGTTGAAATAGCTTTATTTTAGACTGCCGTGTCTGCAATCGAGACAAGGCAGTCAAAATAAAATTTATTAAATTGAAAATCACTATATAAAAAACTGCCGTGTCTCCACTCGGGACACGGGAGTGCTATAACATATTAGTTTTAACGTTAAAAAAGCTTTATTTTAGACTGCCGTGTCTGCAATCGAGACAAGGCAGTCAAAATAGAATTTATTAAATTGAAAATCACTATATAAAAAACTGCCGTGTCTCCACTCGGGACACGGGAGTGCTATAACATATACGATTTAACGTTGAAATAGCTTTATTTTAGACTGCCGTGTCTGCAATCGAGACAAAAGGCAGTCAAAGTAGAATTTATTAAATTGAAAATCACTATATAAAAAAACTGCCGTGTCTCCACTCGGGACACGGGAGTCCTATAACATATACGTTTTAACGTTGAAATAGCTTTATTTTAGACTGCCGTGTCTGCAATCGAGACAAGGCAGTCAAAATAAAATTTATTAAATTGAAAATCACTATATAAAAAACTGCCGTGTCTCCACTCGGGACACGGGAGTGCTATAACATACACGATTTAACGTTGAAATAGCTTTATTTTAGACTGCCGTGTCTGCAATCGAGACAAGGCAGTCAAAATAGAATTTATTAAATTGAAATTCACTATATAAAAAAACTGCCGTGTCTCCACTCGGGACACGGGAGTCCTATAACATATACGATTTAACGTTTAAAAAGCTTTATTTTAGACTGCCGTGTCTGCAATCGAGACAAGGCAGTCAAAATAGAATTTATTAAATTGAAAATCACTATATAAAAAAACTGCCGTGTCTCCACTCGGGACACGGGAGTGCTATAACATATACGATTTAACGTTGAAATAGCTTTATTTTAGACTGCCGTGTCTGCAATCGAGACAAGGCAGTCAAAATAAAATTTATTAAATTGAAAATCACTATATAAAAAAACTGCCGTGTCTCCACTCGGGACACGGGAGTGCTATAACATATACGATTTAACGTTGAAATAGCTTTATTTTAGACTGCCGTGTCTGCAATCGAGACAAGGCAGTCAAAATAGAATTTATTAAATTGAAAATCACTATATAAAAAACTGCCGTGTCTCCACTCGGGACACGGGAGTGCTATAACATATACGATTTAACGTTGAAATAGCTTTATTTTAGACTGCCGTGTCTGCAATCGAGACAAAAGGCAGTCAAAGTAGAATTTATTAAATTGAAAATCACTATATAAAAAAACTGCCGTGTCTCCACTCGGGACACGGGAGTCCTATAACATATACGTTTTAACGTTGAAATAGCTTTATTTTAGACTGCCGTGTCTGCAATCGAGACAAGGCAGTCAAAATAAAATTTATTAAATTGAAAATCACTATATAAAAAACTGCCGTGTCTCCACTCGGGACACGGGAGTGCTATAACATACACGATTTAACGTTGAAATAGCTTTATTTTAGACTGCCGTGTCTGCAATCGAGACAAGGCAGTCAAAATAGAATTTATTAAATTGAAAATCACTGTATAAAAAAACTGCCGTGTCTCCACTCGGGACACAGGAGTGCTATAACATATACGATTTAACGTTGAAATAGCTTTATTTTAGACTGCCGTGTCTGCAATCGAGACAAGGCAGTCAAAATAGAATTTATTAAATTGAAAATCACTATATAAAAAACTGCCGTGTCTCCACTCGGGACACGGGAGTGCTATAACATATACGATTTAACGTTGAAATAGCTTTATTTTAGACTGCCGTGTCTGCAATCGAGACAAAAGGCAGTCAAAGTAGAATTTATTAAATTGAAAATCACTATATAAAAAAACTGCCGTGTCTCCACTCGGGACACGGGAGTGCTATAACATATACGATTTAACGTTGAAATAGCTTTATTTCAGACTGCCGTGTCTGCAATCGAGACAAGGCAGTCAAAGTAGAATTTATTAAATTGAAAATCACTATATAAAAAAACTGCCGTGTCTCCACTCGGGACACGGGAGTCCTATAACATATACGTTTTAACGTTGAAATAGCTTTATTTTAGACTGCCGTGTCTGCAATCGAGACAAGGCAGTCAAAATAAAATTTATTAAATTGAAAATCACTATATAAAAAACTGCCGTGTCTCCACTCGGGACACGGGAGTGCTATAACATATTAGTTTTAACGTTAAAAAAGCTTTATTTTAGACTGCCGTGTCTGCAATCGAGACAAGGCAGTCAAAATAAAATTTATTAAATTGAAAATCACTATATAAAAAAATGCCGTGTCTCCACTCGGGACACGGGAGTGCTATAACATATACGATTTAACGTTGAAATAGCTTTATTTTAGACTGCCGTGTCTGCAATCGAGACAAGGCAGTCAAAATAAAATTTATTAAATTGAAAATCACTATATAAAAAACTGCCGTGTCTCCACTCGGGACACGGGAGTGCTATAACATACACGATTTAACGTTGAAATAGCTTTATTTTAGACTGCCGTGTCTGCAATCGAGACAAGGCAGTCAAAATAGAATTTATTAAATTGAAAATCACTATATAAAAATACTGCCGTGTCTCCACTCGGGACACGGGAGTGCTATAACATATACGATTTAACGTTGAAATAGCTTTATTTTAGACTGCCGTGTCTGCAATCGAGACAAGGCAGTCAAAATAAAATTTATTAAATTGAAAATCACTATATAAAAAACTGCCGTGTCTCCACTCGGGACACGGGAGTGCTATAACATACACGATTTAACGTTGAAATAGCTTTATTTTAGACTGCCGTGTCTGCAATCGAGACAAGGCAGTCAAAATAGAATTTATTAAATTGAAAATCACTATATAAAAATACTGCCGTGTCTCCACTCGGGACACGGGAGTGCTATAACATATACGATTTAACGTTGAAATAGCTTTATTTTAGACTGCCGTGTCTGCAATCGAGACAAGGCAGTCAAAATAAAATTTATTAAATTGAAAATCACTATATATATAAAGAAACTGCCGTGTCTCCACTCAGGACACGGGAGTCCTATAACATATACGTTTTAACGTTGAAATAGCTTTATTTTAGACTGCCGTGTCTGCAATCGAGACAAGGCAGTCAAAATAAAATTTATTAAATTGAAAATCACTATATAAAAAACTGCCGTGTCTCCACTCGGGACACGGGAGTGCTATAACATATTAGTTTTAACGTTAAAAAGCTTTATTTTAGACTGCCGTGTCTGCAATCGAGACAAGGCAGTCAAAATAAAATTTATTAAATTGAAAATCACTATATAAAAAACTGCCGTGTCTCCACTCGGGACACGGGAGTGCTATAACATACACGATTTAACGTTGAAATAGCTTTATTTTAGACTGCCGTGTCTGCAATCGAGACAAGGCAGTCAAAATAAAATTTATTAAATTGAAAATCACTATATATATATATATAAAGAAACTGCCGTGTCTCCACTCGGGACACGGGAGTCCTATAACATATACGTTTTATCGTTGAAATAGCTTTATTTTAGACTGCCGTGTCTGCAATCGAGACAAGGCAGTCAAAATAAAATTTATTAAATTGAAAATCACTATATAAAAAACTGCCGTGTCTCCACTCGGGACACGGGAGTGCTATAACATACACGATTTAACGTTGAAATAGCTTTATTTTAGACTGCCGTGTCTGCAATCGAGACAAGGCAGTCAAAATAAAATTTATTAAATTGAAAATCACTATATATATATATAAAGAAACTGCCGTGTCTCCACTCGGGACACGGGAGTCCTATAACATATACGTTTTATCGTTGAAATAGCTTTATTTTAGACTGCCGTGTCTGCAATCGAGACAAGGCAGTCAAAATAAAATTTATTAAATTGAAAATCACTATATAAAAAACTGCCGTGTCTCCACTCGGGACACGGGAGTGCTATAACATACACGATTTAACGTTGAAATAGCTTTATTTTAGACTGCCGTGTCTGCAATCGAGACAAGGCAGTCAAAATAGAATTTATTAAATTGAAAATCACTATATAAAAAAACTGCCGTGTCTCCACTCGGGACACGGGAGTGCTATAACATATACGATTTAACGTTGAAATAGCTTTATTTTAGACTGCCGTGTCTGCAATCGAGACAAGGCAGTCAAAATAAAATTTATTAAATTGAAAATCACTATATATATAAAGAAACTGCCGTGTCTCCACTCAGGACACGGGAGTCCTATAACATATACGTTTTAACGTTGAAATAGCTTTATTTTAGACTGCCGTGTCTGCAATCGAGACAAGGCAGTCAAAATAAAATTTATTAAATTGAAAATCACTATATAAAAAACTGCCGTGTCTCCACTCGGGACACGGGAGTGCTATAACATATTAGTTTTAACGTTAAAAAGCTTTATTTTAGACTGCCGTGTCTGCAATCGAGACAAGGCAGTCAAAATAAAATTTATTAAATTGAAAATCACTATATAAAAAACTGCCGTGTCTCCACTCGGGACACGGGAGTGCTATAACATACACGATTTAACGTTGAAATAGCTTTATTTTAGACTGCCGTGTCTGCAATCGAGACAAGGCAGTCAAAATAAAATTTATTAAATTGAAAATCACTATATATATATATAAAGAAACTGCCGTGTCTCCACTCGGGACACGGGAGTCCTATAACATATACGTTTTATCGTTGAAATAGCTTTATTTTAGACTGCCGTGTCTGCAATTGAGACAAGGCAGTCAAAATAAAATTTATTAAATTGAAAATCACTATATAAAAAAACTGCCGTGTCTCCACTCGGGAGTCCTATAACATATACGTTTTAACGTTAAAAAAGCTTTATTTTAGACTGCCGTGTCTGCAATCGAGACAAGGCAGTCAAAATAGAATTTATTAAATTGAAAATCACTATATAAAAAAACTGCCGTGTCTCCACTCGGGACACGGGAGTGCTATAACATATACGATTTAACGTTGAAATAGCTTTATTTTAGACTGCCGTGTCTGCAATCGAGACAAGGCAGTCAAAATAGAATTTATTAAATTGAAAATCGCTATATAAAAAATCTGCCGTGTCTCCACTCGGGACACGGGAGTGCTATAACATATACGATTTAACGTTGAAATAGCTTATTTATTTTAGACTGCCGGGTACACGTCTGCAATCGAGACATGAAGGCAGTTAACAATATGATATGTCATTGCAACTGTATGAATTAATTTAATACACGATGTATTATATTTTAATGTGCATGAATATATATAAATTAAAATAAAAATAATGAATTGGTTATATATTATATTATTATACAATATTAAAATTATAAAAAATCTTCAAGCATTTAATATATATATATATATACTCTATATATATATACATGAAATATAATATATATATCTTCATGATTGCCATGATCAGTTAAATTCCAATTAACGTAATATATATTCAATACAATTAAAATGTATATATATATATATATCATGTATATGAATGTATTATGTTTATATATTATGTATATTTTTATGCCTATATAACAGCTAGAGAATAAATTAATTATTATAATATACGCCCATTAATTATATTTATATATATATATATATATATCATAAAAATATATAGTATAATTATATTGTATCATATGCCGGACGATCGATTCCAGCATGCATGATGAATTAATTAAATATATTAATTGTTATATATAATATATTATATAAAATTAACATATATATCTCATTAATAATATTAATTTATAATATCATTATAATACTTTAAAGTGTTTATTGAAGTTTTATATTTTAATTCCCGTGTATATATATTAATTCAGATAACTTCACGGCGTCACGCGCGGCAGATAACATGTTGCTGCTGTAGCATATTCACGCGGCTTGAAAGTGCCGTGTCCCGAGTCTTTTTCTTCGGGACAAGGCAGCATAAAACTGCATAATATGCCGCCAGTTAGAGTTACATAGTGCGCATGCGCGGAACACTGCCTTGTCCCGATTCGAGACAAGGGTCCCTTGTCCCTAGCAACGTCCGTCCTTTTTTGTCAACCACCCACCACTACTACCAACATTACAAAAATTTGTCCCTAAATGTAACTCTTAATTTGAGAGCAGAATGACACCTACAGTTTAATTTTTTTTAGGAAATCGTTTTTTAATTAAAATTAGTAATAAGTGCATATTTTAATTAAAAATCAAAGCTACTGGAAATTAGCTATGAAACAAATTTCTATTCAGTGTAATTTTTGTCATGTTTTATTACTAAATGTATTACGTCATTTCCGGTTAAAAAAATGCGTTGAAATTTAAAATGCAATATTCCAGACTGATTTCTGAAAATAGCTACTAGAGACCTCCATGGCATATGGCCAGAGATTTGATCAGAGTTTCACTGTTTCTTAGAGTGGCGGTGCTGCTAAACGCACAGCGCGGCTGGGCACAGCAATGTTCTTGCTTGCTAAAATTGCGCTCGCAGCCAGCGAAAACTGGGCCTTGCTGCTGCGCTTCAGTTACGCCGCCACTCTGTTACAGCGAAACTCGGCCCAGGTTGTTCAAATTCCTAGCCATATGTCACGGAGGTCTCTGTAGGGTCTCTGGCTAGCTACCGGTACTACTAAAGTAAACTCCATCCTTTATTACCTTTTTTCCTGGATTTTTAAAAAGTTAATTTTGAGCACTTGATATGGTTCAATTTTTTTCTAAAAAGTTTTCAAATCTGTCAGAAAATGTAAATTAACATTTCATTTCCAGTAGAATCTAGTCTGGTTATTTATGTATAAAGGTGTCCTAACCATTAAAAGACATAAAAGTTTGAGTCATTCCCTCACGTTAATGATTTGCATAACCTCGTTTTATAATAACAAATTGTTGACTACAGCAACATTTAGGAATGGTAATAATGATTAGAAAGAAAAAAGAAAAAAATGAATTGTTGTATGAAAATCTGGAGGTTTATTACAGAAAATATGATATATTTTTTTTACAGAAAATGTAATAGTTATATCAAGTGGAGAATTTAAATAACAATGCAGCTCAGAAAATAAAAATAACACATACACCACATTTGTTAAAATGATTCATAACTGAATAATTGCATTTGTTTGACAAAATAGAGTATCGACCTCATTTTTTTATTACAGAAATGGATAGAGGGTGAAAATTTATGCTACCCTGATTTTTTTCAGAATTTTTAGAGTCCGGGAAGTATTTTTAAAATTATTATTGAAAGTTCTTTTTGTGACGTCACGTGGCGGCAAGTCCTATCTTTTTCTTAAGGAGCAGCGTCTCGTGACGTCACGAAAAGAACTTTCAATAATTTTTTAAAAATAGTTCCAGGGCTCTAAAAAATCTGAGAAAAATCAGAGTGGTATAACTTTGCACCCTCTATTCATTTCTGCAATATAAAAAAAAAAAAAAAAAAAAAAAAAAAAATGAGGTCGATACTCCATTCTCATTTTGCTCTTACATATTTTTTACATGGTCTGATCATTTTTCACATCACAAATTTATATGCACTTAATTTCTTAAAGGATCAACTGCAATGTCACATTTTTTCACAACAATACGCCATTTCCTTATAACATTTCTTCAAATTTCTTTGACTGTTCTGATTCAGACCTGCACTTTTGCTAAATATTTCATTTTTTTATTTATTTTTTTTTTAATTGTGATTTGAACTGAATTTAGCATTATCAGAATTTATATTACAATCATCAAATAAGTATTTTGGTTCAACATTACTTTTTGATATGAAATAAGTTTCTTTTTGTCTCACATTTTCTAAAGTAGAAGTTGCAGCACCCAAAAGAAGGTCCGGCCTTACACTCACAGCCCCACAATGGTGTCGTCCCTGACTGGAGACGCAGGGTGGCAAGGGGTGGGGGAAGTCCCTCGATGGGGGAGCCTCTCTCCTCCGTCACTTCTCGCTTGTCCAGTCGAGACAGGTACCTCGTCACCTGTGGAAAAGTAATTTAACATTATTTGCCTGAAAAAAAATTTATTACAGTACTTTGACATCAATAAATTAGAACAAAACAGATGCAAAAGAAGACTCAGTAAGGGTTACTGTTCACCAAAATCTTGTGCTCACAATTGTTGTAACAAACCATTGTTAATAATGTCTGTCCATTGAAGCTTGTTTCATTGTTAATTGTGGAAAGATGTAGTACACATATGATTTTGAATAAAAATGTCCAGACTGGCTATATACTTTAACATAGCCGGATGGGTAATTTTTATTTGAATGGAGTTTATACATGATTTTGCCCAGAGAGCACAGAATGTAATGGCATTGTTCACACTATTTGCTTATTCAACATTCATAATTAAGTCATCATGTAAATCAACAACTGCCCTATTAATTGTGTTTGTTTTACTAGACAGACATTATGAACAAATCTTTGTTCATAAAAATTAAGCAGAAAACTTTGCTTTTCACACTATAATTTTCTTTTTTTTTTTTAATTATTGAAAAAATCGAACTAAGCGATATTTATTTATTTAAATATTAGAATGACTATTTGTCTGGGGTTATCAAAATAGGGAAGTGAACTAGAAAAAAATATTTGTATAAAAAATTAAGCAGATGGACTCATTGAATTGATAATAAAATTGTTTGTTTTACGTTTCTACGATTGTTTGTTAATTCTCGGGAATTTATTGAAAATCAAAGTGGGAAATCTGGTTTTTAAATGCCCGATAAGACCAGCTTGCGATAAGATGTCACTTTCCTGTATCAACAAACACACGTGGGTAGCCTGAGGCTATGTGGAACAAAGGTAAATGCTTGTTTACAACCAAGAAAATTACATCAAAATGCTCATAATGCAGTTTGCCTATATAGCCTTTTCTTATATAATTTTAAAGCAAGATTTCTTGATTTGATCGTTAAAAAATTCCCAAAAATCAATAAATCATTGTATGGACGCAAAATAAACAATGTTGTAATCAGTTTAATAGACTTAATAAATTTAAGTGGTTTTTGATAATTAATATGATACTCTGTTTCTTTTTTAAACTTTTTTTTTTCAGATTTTTCAGAGGCCGGGAAGTAGTTATAAAAAAATTATTGAAATTAAAGAAAGTGACGTCTATGGACCTCTCTCATAATAAAAAGATAGGACCTAAAAGGGGTGTGGGTTCAAACCCAACCTCACCAAAACTTTTTAACAGTACTTCCAGGGCTCTAAAAAATCTGCAAAAAAAAAAATAAATAAAAAATAAAAGAGTGTCATAACTTTGCACCCTCTATTCATTTTTGCAACAAAAAAATGTTGAGTTTGATACTCAATTGCAAGCACCTTGGGGACCTTCAAATATAACACCACTTAACACAAACTTAGCCTAAGACTGTCTTAGCGCAACAATAAAGAATACGCTAAGGCTGTCTTAAAAATTTTGGGATTGTTGTAATTTGTGTTATTTGAAGCCCCCCTGATGTAGCAGATAGATCATTGTTAAGGGTAAGGTAACGCCACCAATGTTAAAAAAAATCCCTCTCACAAAAATTCTGAAAAAAATTTAAAATGTTCTCCTCTATACCCCCTATCAGTACCTAAAATATCAGGTACAAAAATACGATCTAGTTTTTGAGTTATAAATTTTTAAAGTTGACTACTTTAACATGGAGAAATGAAACTCCCATGTTAAATTGGTCAACTTTAAAAATTCATAACTCAAAAACTAGATCGTATTTGTATACCTGATATTTTAGCTACTGATAGGGGGTGTAGAGGAGAACATTTTAAATTTTTTTCAGAATTTTTGTGAGAGGGATTTTTTTTAACATTGGTGGCGTTACCTTACCCTTAAGAGGGCTCATTACTCTGGACGAGAGACTGTCCATTTGTGTATAATTTGTGAACCAATTCTTTAAACTTTTAATTAAGAAAAAATAAATATTAACAAATCAGTAATTTCTTCCACCTTTTTACAGATGATAAAGTTATTGCTCACCTCTCCACGGTCCAGCCTGACGAAGCACGGCTTGACTTTGGTGATCCACATTTTTGGGAGGCTGCTGGCTGTCAACTTGCAGTCTGGATGTCTCACCTAAAAACAACAACCAAATTATTTACAGGTCAGATCTGGGGGTAGTTTCTTGAATCAATTATCTTTGATCTTTAGCTTTGAGCTCTGCTTACATGGCACTGACAAAAAAATGTCAGTAAATATTATCAGATTTGATCTCCTGAATACATAAATAATACGGTAATTTCTAAATACAGTACATGTAGTGTATTTTTTATATAAATTAAATAATGCACTCTACAAAATGTACAACTTCTGTGCATTTTTATTGCATATTTGGAAAAAGAATTTCGAGAGTTATATTGTTAACTTTTCTTTTTTTTTTTTTTTTTTTTTTTTAATAGCTGCAACTGCATTGAAATTAATCTGGAAAATGCTGTGAAGTCATTACACATATATCCAACACATAAGCATAGGGAAAGACAATGCCAGACTATGGTCTTTCCCCAAAAATTTTTAGTGTTTAAGATGTTTCAAAACAATATAAAAAAAAAAAAAAAGAAAAAATACAAAATACAAAATTTGGTTTTGCATCCAAATTTGCAATAAAAAATTCCATGCAAGTTATCCTTCATATTTTATTTTTAATAAAATACTTAAGGGTAAGATAACACGAACAATCGATTGTTGTAGTCCCATTTGATTAACATGTAAACCTTAGCAACCTCATAATAATTCTGAATTTTTTTTTAGAGACAGTTCTTGGCATTAAAAAAATATGGAGAAAATTTCAAAACAATCAGACAATCCAATTTTTTTAAATGAATTTTTTAAATTTTCAGTATAGGGCTTTCCCATGGAGACCGAAACTAAAAAAATAATTTAAAAAATTGGATCGTCCGATTGTTTTAAAATTTTCTCCATATTTTTTTAATGCCAAGAACTGCCTCTCAAAAAAAATTCAGAATCATTATGAGGTTGCTAAGGTTTACATGTTAATCAAATGAGACTAGCAACAATCGATTGTTCGTGTTATCTTACCCTTAACTTGTAATTGATCCCTCCCTTTCCTTGTGAACTTGCTCTGCTCAATTTTGGAACTTTTCAATTAATAAAAATAAATAACACTACTTACAATATTTTAATCTTTCATAAACAAAAATAATATACAGCATTTTATCCTTTTGCTCCATACTACACATGCAATGTTGAATTCAAATAAATTGCAGAATTGTGAGATATTTAATTACCTTATTTCTTGTCACGTACTGACGTAGTTGATGTTTTGGTGGAGAATGCTGCAGTCCAGATTTCAAATTTGCTGTCTTATGAAAGTTGATGAAATGCCTTCGTAGGGTTCTTTTCTGACGGAAGGTTTTACCACAGAGATCACATTTCAGATCTTTGTTGTTTTTGTGCATTTTATTGAAGTGACACTTGAGAGAGGTACGATTATTGAAGTCTTGTTTACATATTTCACATTTTACAGACTCATTTATTGAGTCAGAAGAGACCATCGGCTCACTTACATTTTGTGGCACTTCTATTGATTTTTCATGTGTGTTATTTAAATGAATCTTCAGGTTTTGTACAGAGTTGAATGTTGCTTTACAAACACTACATCTATAAGATATATTTTCTATATGATGTGTAGCAATATGTTTTTCTAAATTTTCAAAAATATCAACAAAACCACATTTATCACACTTGAAACATGTTGATGAACTTGAATTATCATGCAAAATTTTATGTTCTTTTAATTCATCAATACTACTAGATTTGATATCATGTTTTTTATCAATGAAAGGTGTTTTTAATGTTTTTAACAAAATTTGATAAATTGATTTATCATTTAAATCATGCCCTTTACGCAAGTGATATCGTAGACTCGACCTTACTCTGAAGTCCATGCCACATATTAAACACTTATAACACTTTTCACCAGAATGTAAAGTTAAATGTCCTCTTAGACCACCAAGTGTTACAAAACATACATTACATATGTCACATTTAAATGGCCTGACTTTTTGGTAAAATTTTTGTTTATGATGGTCAAGATTTTCAATTGAATAAATTATTTTTCCACTCTCTTGACACGTTTGCATTGTTTTATTCTGTAAATTATCTGTTACTGTATGTACTTTGTTTAAATGTTTTTTGAGATAAAATTTTGATGTAAAAATTTTAACACATATTGAACACTTATAAGGCTTTTTATGTATCAGTAAATGTCTTTTTAGCCTGCTTTTTAATGTAAAACATGCTTTGCAAATAGTACACATATATGGCTTAATTTTTTGGTGAATAGTTTGTATATGTCTTTGAAGACTTTGATTTGTTTTGAGTTTTTTATTACATAATTTACAATCATAAAGTAATCGACCACAATACACAGTAACATTTTTTTGTAGACTGTTATTTTGTGTAAGACATGCATTACAATGATCATCTAAGCTAGATTGTTTCATAAAAGTTGCATTACACTTTCTACATGTAAAAGAGTCATCAGTAACAGGCTCGGCTAATAATGACTCAGTCTCTACCTCAACAATCTCAAAAGGCTTCACGTCTTCCACACCAATTTCAGTGTTGTCTGTGTCCATTTCATTGCCACTCAAAGTTGTATTTTGTCCAAATGTTTCGTTACCATCAACCTCCGTGTCATGTTCTTCAAATGTTTCACTTTTGATATCAATTTCTTCATGCAATTCATTGTCGAGTTCTAGTAATGGATCATCAAATGTTTCATTACCATCAAACTCGATGTCGTGTTCTTCAAATGTTGCACTTTTAATGTTAAATTTTTCATTTAATGGTTTTAACAAACTTTGAACAATCAATTCATCATTTAAGGAAGGTGCTTCACAGAAATGATCGTCAAGATCCATCTTTGATCTGAAATATATTCTACATAGTGAACATTTGTAAGGTCCTTCACAGGAATGTAAAGAAAAATGTTCCTTAAGATTGCGTTTTTTTGTAAAACATTTGCTGCAAACATCACATTCAAATAACTGATGTTTTTGATGAATAGATTCTATATGATGATTAAGTTTTGATTTTCTTGTAAATGTCATGTGACATGGTTCACAAATATAAATATTATCTTTTGTATTCAACGTGATGGATTTTGAATTTTGATCCACCTGTACTTTATGTTTCTTTAGCAAATGATTTTTAAGCCAACTACGACCTTTAGATTTAAAATTACATAACATACATTTAAAAGGTTTAATACATAATAATATATGAGAATTTAAATGCTCATGACTTGTAAAAGATGCATAACAATCTGAACATTGAAATTTAAAATTTTCAGGTCGTTGAAGTTTAGATCGCATACTTATAATATGTTGTTTAAGAAGGCAACGCGATCTAAATTCAATATTACAAATTTTACAGCTAATCGTTGTAATATTACGAACAGTATTTGGTATGCATATATTCATAGTAACACTTTGCTCTTCTGTTAGTTGATGTATTTTCATTAAATGATTTTGAAGACTTCTTTTTAATCTGAAATATTTATTACACACAACACACATGTAAATTTTACCCCTTATGGAAACATGCATATTTAGACAAGTCCGTGATGTAAAACATGTGTTACATTTAATACATTTAAATGATTTGAGTTTTTTATTCCTTTTACAAGACCCTTCATTTTTAATTCTATTATTTAGCATCACATTATCTATTAATTTTCTATTTAACCTATGTGTGTATTGTAAATGTTTTCTCAATCTATTTGTATTTGTAAACTCATAACTACATAATGTACAATTAAGATTTTCATATGTTATTTGATGAACTTTCAAGCTGGACAGGCTAGTAAAAATTGCATTGCATGTTGAACATTTAAAAATAGTTTTATGTACATTATTTACATGTTTTATAAGATATTCAAGTGAACTGAACTCTTCATTACAATTTCCACATGTAAGAGAGTTGTCAGTAACAGGCTCCGCTAATAATGTCTCGTTCTCCACCTCAATAATCTCAAAAGGCTTCACGTCTTCCACACCAATTTCAATGTTGTCTGTGTCCATTTCATTGCCACTCAAAGTTGTATTCTGTCCAATTTTTTTCTTACTATCAAACTCTGTGTCATGTTCTTCAAATGGTTCACTTTTAATGTCAATTTCTTCATTTAATTTAAGAGCCATTTTGAAATATATTTTAGTAATAATTTAAATAATATAGCTTAATTACAATATAGTAATTTATTCAAAAAGTTTGTATATTATTATTATTATTTTTTTTTTTTTACAAGGATACACCCCTAAGAGCTTACAGCTCGCGGCGGGGTATGCATACTGGGTAGGGATAAGGTAGGGAATGGATAATGGCCACGGCCTGCATGCTTACGCATCCCAGCATTCGCTGAGGTGAGACTGAGGGAACCGTGGAAAACCTCAGTCAGGACGGACACCTCTACTTTTTCTCAATGGACCAAAGCAATGTCCAGCCTGGGGAACCACACACAAGTGCATCACTGCACTGGGTGGAAAGCGAGACGAGTTTACCCCAGGGAGGGAGCAGCGTATTTTTTACTTGAAACGGTCACCCATCCAAGTACTAACCACGCTCGACGTAGCCTGACTTCGGTGATCTAACGAGAACCGGTCAATGCACTGCGCCACGCTCGACCTGCTAGCTGCTACAAAATAAAAAATTATACAATGACAAACGCAGTATGCATATATATATTATGGTACTGTATGCATGCATTGTACATACTGTATGATATATATATGTATATGCATACATGATGCACATAATGCATTTGATTCAAGGATCTTGTACATAAAAAAATATGTACAGTACATGCAAGATCCTTGATTTGATTCAGTGTATGATCCCATGCAGTCTTCAACAGTATAATATGCACACTTCTCTCACTATGTAATGACTTTAAAATATATAATATTTAAATTTTAATTAAAAAAAATAAATTTTTACTCACAATAGTGCACTTATCAGTGAATTAAATTAAATTTATGGAAAATAAAAACATTAACAAGTAACTCCTGCAAACAGCTGATTGACCAGTGCTACCAACAACACAAAAAACATATCCCTAAATATATATATATATATTATTTTTTAATTATTGGAGCGTAAATACACATACTGGCTTACTGTTTTAGGAAATTGTTATTAATTTAAAATAAATAATAATAATTTGTACGTTTAATTAAGAAAAATTGAAAATTAGGTGTGAACTAAACTTCAGTTTATAATTTGTTCTGTTACAAACTTTTATTACTAAATTAATGACGTCATTTCTGGTTACAAAGAGCGTTGGAATTTAAATATCCCAAAAACACTGCTTATCAATGGACGCGACATATATATATATGATGTGCTTATCAGAGATATTATTATTATTTAATACAGCTAGGAAAGGTAGAAAATGCTTCTATGAGTATTATACTAATAAGGCTTTAATTTTTTCCAATTTTATAAAAAGATTATGATTTTGAGTTTAATTTTTTCTAAAAAAAGTTTTCAAATTTCTCAGAAAGTGTATAAAGATGAATGTATGTACATACAAAATCCTTGGCATATATATATATATATATATATATATATATATATATATATATATATATATATATATAATATATGGCATTGCAGTTCATTACTTAATTATTACTTTCATGCAGTTTCCAGTAAAATCTAGTTATTTTATTGCTTATAAGTCTTATAATTACAATTAAAAGGTCTCCTATAAATTTAATTAAAGGATATATATTATATATAAAAGTTACAGCCTTAATTTCCTTTAATGATTTGCAAAAGCATGTTTTTAAATATATATATATTAATAATTTGTGTACGTGTGTTAAAAGAGCGGGTCGCATACACTATATAGCTGACTTAATTTGTATCGCGATATCATATAATACCATGTATATGGCATATATGGTATTATATGACTTTTGGCATGATAAAAATTTAGAACTAGATGGTTCTAAACGAGAAACATACGATGTCATGCAAATACCATATATATGATACGAAGCTGTGTGCGCGCGGCACACATCTGAACGCATATATATAGGCTCTTAATTTTTTTTATCATACGCTATGAAATCATGCGATTCTGTCTGCGACCATCTACCCTTATACTATACAGCAGTTTAGAAATAATAATTTAATATAATATATGATTCAAAAAGAGAAAAAAAATAAAATAAAATAAATAAAATTGGTGCACAAAAAATCTTGAAGTTTAAAAAAATTATTTTTTTTTACACAAAATGTTATATTAAGTGAAGAATTGAAGAGTCTCAGATCACCTGAGGAAGAGAGCGGTTGACTCTCGAAACGTAGTGATATGTGTAGAGTACATGCAAGTGTTTATAGTGACGTGCATGAACACTAAAAGTGACCATCGCAACATAGTACTACATACAGAAGGATTACATATCAAATACCGGCAAAGGTAAAAGTCCGAAAAGTGAAATAAATAATACATTCAATATGAATTACCCTTTGCACGAAAAATTTATTGACTAAAAATAAAAAAATATAACAATTAGCTCAGGAAATAAAAATACTAAACTGCATTTCTTAACTACATAATTCTAGTGTATTTTACATTTTTTGATCAATGTATTGCCTTTCTAATAAGTTTCTCTGATGAGTAGGGGCCAGATTTCGAGTTTTTGAAAATGCAATTTCCAGCACTGGATCCAGTCCAATTTTTTCCTAAAAACAGTTTTCAATTTTCCTGAAAACAGTTATTCACTTCCAGTTCAATAACGTAAAAACAGTTTTTTCTAGTTTTTAAAAATATCACCTTTTTAAAACCTCAAAAATTGACAAAATATAATTTAGTTTTTTTTTTTTTTTTTTTTTTTTTTTTTTTTATGAAAAATAATTTTGGACATATGGAACAACATTTTTACTAACAATTTTGAGATGGTTCACATTTTTTATCCGAGGCTATGTTGATTAAGTAGCAGTTAATTACTATAATATTATTAATATAGCTGCATCTCAAGATATTAGTCATTTTGAAGTTGTAAAGCTTGTTCGTTGAAGAATTTTTTATATACTGAGATGAGCGTTTAACATCCCATGGACGTGATCGAGAGAGGTGAAATTAAACTTCAGTGCCATATATGATGTCGCTAGTTGTGAAGTCGCACAACAGATCTGGCAGCAACGCATGTTCCCCAGAAGCATTCAGAATGCCTATGTATTTTTATATTTTGATAAATTTATTTTGATATATTATATAATAATAATATATATTTTGATAAAGTACCATTGTCTGCAGTGAAGAAAATTCGTAAAACCACATCATTGTGGTGTCAATATGGAGGAGGAAAAAAATATTAATGCAAATATTTAATTTTATACTTTTTTTATCACGAAAAACATGCTTTTGCAAGAAAAAACTGCATTTCCAGTTATCATAAACTGGAAAAAGTTAATGAAACTTAAAAAAACTGAAACAGTTAATTCTCACTTTTTAAAAACAGTTTTTTCCAGTTCAAACTTTTTTTTTTTTTTTTTTTTTTTTTTTGCATTTTTTTTTTTTTTTTTTTTTTTTTTTTTTTTTTCATTTTTGGCTATAAAACTTCATGATTCGCGAACATTTGAAGTCAGAATCAATATAACATACATATTTGTATAACTGGAAAAACTGGAGATCCGGCCTCTACTTATTATGACTATCTCCCACCTTCTAATGAAGCTAAAGAACACCCTGTAAAAAAAAAAAAAATGCTTAACAATTGACATAATTACCCTGAGTACAGCATAAATATCATGAATTCCAAACATGGATATCAGAAGTAAATAATATTTTTCTCAAATATCACAAATCACAGTATTATTTATATCAACAAACCAAGAGGTTTTATTATAAATACAAAATTTAAACTTAAAATATTAATAATAAAAATTTCAATTTAAGAAATATAAAAAAAATAATAAAAAATTAATATTTTGTTTTCCTCGATCGGCATACAATGGAAAGTAATATATAATTATAGCAATACAAATTTTCGTGGGGAGACATAATAAATTCGGAGATTATAAAAATATAATTAAAAATAAATCATAGTAATTTCATGATTAAAATCAAATTAAAATACAATTAGGAATATAATATATTGCATTAGTGTATAGAAAAACAGTTTGAAAAAAAAATGTTAAAAAGATAAACATGCCTAATTCTTCAAAAATTTAAAAACCCATATAGAGATTCAGAGTAACTACATAAATAAATATTTATTAATATATTTATTTATATTTATATATTTATTATTTATTTAAAAATGAAAAGTAATTTTCAGAAAAACATGCAATTAAATATTCAAAGTATAACATACCAATTTTTTTTACAAAAAAAAAAAAAATAAATAAAATAACCGAGGAAAAGAATAAAAAAATGTATCTTCCTTTGAAATTTCAGTATTAACACAATTATAATAAACAGTATGCACTTATATATAAGCATAACAAATTTAGTAAAAATATACACAACTAATTAACATAATGCCACTTCTTTAGGGAACAAGCTAGCAGCATTGTTACCTCAAACATTTGCAGCACTCCATTCTTTTACATACATACTCCACTTACATCATAAATAATCATGAGACTTTTTTGACTTCTACACCCTCTACTGCACAGAGGATACAAATTAAAAATATAAAATAATAAAAAAAAAAAAAAAATTAAAAATACTGTATGATGCAGTAACTCTAAAAAAAGAAGAGGAGAAAATAAAATAAAAGTAGCAAAAATCAAGAAATAATTAGTAAATAAGATTAAAAAATTAATTAAATGCAATAAATATATATATATGCAATTAATTAAAGACAATTTCATAGTTTTAATAGTTACTGAAAAAAGATTAAAAAATTCTAACATGGTAACATAAATTGAAGTCTGAATTGCCGAATTAATGGTAGCATTTTTTTAATTAAATTAATGAAAAGTGGGTACAAAATTATGTTAGTCTGATTTTTTTTCTCCATATTGAATGAAATTAAAGCACATATCGATGGTGTTCTGTCAAAAACGACTATCTCATTTTATCACGTCCTCTCAAAAACGATTAACTCGTTTTATCGCGAGCCGAGATGGTCGTTTTTGCACTATGGGTTTCCAGTTATAAAAAAAATGTATACCTGGAAACCCATAGTGCAAAAGCGACCATCTCGGCTCGCGATAAAACGAGTTAGTCGTTTTTGAGAGGACGCGATGAAATGAGATAGTCGTTTTTGACGGAACACCATCGATATTTTTATTTTTTTGTTTACTAAAAATGTACCCACGCATTTTTATTAATCAGCATATTTTCTTAATAAAAGTATAAGGTCTTTAACACCATGCAGTATAGGACCTTGCTGTCATAAAATGAATTTTTATTAAATATTAAAAATTATTTCAAGTGTTTGAGAACTCTGAGAAACCATCAATATCATAGTATCATAATTTTGTATCGTATATAACACATGAGTAAATTCATTTATGCAACAAAAGATCATGAAAGTTCACCATTATCAAGTCATAAATATTACAAGAACATAAAAATGATTATCAGTCATGTTTATATCAATCTACATTACAATTACAAGAATACATAATTATTAATGGAGTATTGTCCTCATTTTTTTTTGATTGCAGAAATGGATAAAGCGTGCAAAGTTATGCTACCCTGAATTTTTTCAGATTTTTTTGAGCCCGGGAAGTATTTTTAAAAAATTATTGAAAGTCCTTTTTGTGACATCACGCGGCGGCAAGTCCTATCATTTTCTTAAGGAGCGGCGTCTCGTGACGTCACAAAAATAACTTTCAATAATTTTTTAAAAATAGTTCCCGGCCGGGCTCTAAAAAATCTGAAAAAAATCAGGGTAGCATAACTTTTCACCCTCTATCCATTTCTGCAATAAAAAAATTGAGGTCAATACTCCATTACATTAAAATTTCATGCTGTAAATAAATATTTGCAAGTTGTACGAAGTGTCTGAACTTTTGAACTTTTAAGCCCAAACCAATCCAGATAAAAAAATCTGAAGTATTATATACAGTAAAAAATTGTTATTATGTTAAGTCAAGGGACTCAGGAAATTAGGTTTACCTTATATTAAGTTTTTCCTATCCACGCAATGCTAATTATTTTTAACGAGACCACAATATTCAAAATTGAGTTTTACTTAACAACAAGTTGCGTAACAACGAGTTTTTACTGTAATTGTTTTAACCTAAAATTGAAGTGTAGGACTTGGTTATTTTGATTTTTTTAAAAATCAGTTAGGCAGCTAATTATGCAGAGGATGAAAACACTTCACGAAACACCACTATATTTTACACCACTTACAATCAAATCTCATCTGGCACTGATAAGGGTAAGGTAACACGCCCAATGTTAAAAAAAAATCACACACATGAAAATTATGAAAAAAAATTAAAATGTTCTCCTCTACATCCCCTATCAGTGGCTAAAATATTAGGTATGCAAATTTGATCTAGTTTTTGAGTTATGAATTTTTTAAAGTTGACTACTTTAACATGGAAGTTCTATTTCTACATGTTAAAGTAGTAAAATTTAAAAATTCATATTTTTTTCATAATTTTCATGTGTATTTTTTTTTTTTTTTTTTTTACCATTGGGCGTGTTACCTTCCTCCTAAACCTAATCAGAATCCGAGTCAGAGTCAGAATCCTTTTCTGTTTTAGTTTCCTCAGTTTCCTCATCTGAATCTGAACTATCAGACTCATCTTTACATCCAATATAAGATCCATATTTTTGTTGTAACTTCGACCATTCGTCAGGTCCTATTAATTTCCTATGATGTTTTTTAATTCGTCTAGATGCACGACTAGGTAGTGTTCTATTAAAATAACATAACAATGATTTAATTTTTTTTAAGTCTTCTTCTTTCGGCACAATTTTTTCATTCACTTCTTCTATTTTAGGTGTAACTTTATTTTCAGGTTCATGTTTAACATACTGTAGTAAAGTTGATTGTCTTAAATGTTTTTTCAAAGGAATTGAATTTAACTTTTTATTTAATTCAATAAGTAATTTTCTATTTGATGCTACTAATTGTTTTGGAGTGGAATCGGTTAATGATTCTTTCAACTTGGCTAAGGACTTGGCAACATGCTTTGAGTTTGCTGCCAGGCAGCGTGGAGGTTTGTAAATTATCTCCAGTTTGAGATCCAGAGTCGAAGAGTCGTCCTTCGGTCCTCCTCTCTTTGGGTTGTGACGTGTTGGGAACACTTCCTCATCTCCCGAGGATTCTGTGTTCGACTGCAACAAGTCAGTTTAAGGGTATAAGATAACACAAAACAGCTGATCGACGTAGTCTCATTTGATTAACATGTAAACCTTAGCAAGCTGATAAAAATTCTGCTTTTTTTTTAGAAACAGACTTCAACACCAAGAAGTTGCAGAAAAATTTCAAAACAATCGGAAAAGCCATTTTTTTATTTAGTTAAGCTCTCCATGGGAAAGTTCTATACTGAAAAATTAAAAACTTATTAAAAAAAAAATTGACTTGTCCGATTGTTTTGACTTTTTTTTTCTGCAATTTCTTAGTATTTGGACTGTCTCTAAAAAAATATATAAATAAATATATAAAAAAAAACAGAATTATTGTTAGGTTGCTAAGGTTTACATACATGTTAATCAAATGGGACTACGTCTATCAGCTGTTTCGTGTTATCTTACCCTTACATTAGTAATAGAGCAACTAGACCTTAAAAGTTTATTCTGCTTGTCTCAGTGTATTGTTATAATAATTTTTATTTTATTTTTTTGAAACCATACACTACAAGATCAGATCTCTTAATTATAGTCTTTGATTTCTTATTTGTGTGCTTGCATCATTTAATAATCTACCATGATAATAAACTGTTCATAACTGATAATAATATTGTTCAAATTTGCAGCCTTTACGAATCAGCAGATCACTCTCATTATTTACACTCTAAACGGCTACATTTGTAGCCTTGTTAATCACCATTCTCTACAAGTATGTATATCACAATAACAAATATGCAAGGCTGCAAAAGGGAAATTTTCAGAGGTATGGAGTGTACCATAAAATAATAAAATTTGAATTTACACTTCACAAAAAACTATAAGGATTTTTATCAGATAAGGTCTGAGGTGGGTCAAATCTTAGTTCACTGAAAACAATTTCAGAGACCTATTTGATATGTTTTTTGGGTAGATTTTGACATGTGAGGATATTGATGGCATACCAAACACTACAATCATAAGTACATTAAAGGCATACAGGCCTCAAATTACAAATTAGACAGGCACCAAGTGGGTTTAGAGTATATAATCAACATTCGCATCATTTTTTTCCACGCGTGATGCATCCGTGCGAAGTCGCAGTTCAAAGTAAGAAATTTAGTCCTTGATGACGTCACGAAGTCCTTGATGACGTCACAACTCAATGCTAATCGGTGCTAGCTGTGAGTTGTGACGTCAGCAAGGACTTTCTTTACAGCGCGACTTCGCATGGTCGCACCGCGCGCAGGTAAAAATAATACGAATGTTGATTATAAACTCGAGCAACACTTAATGTCTGTCTAATTTGTAATTTGAGGCCTGTATACCTTTAAGAGAGATGAAGATGATTTTAATTTAAAATGGGTATTTACTAATATAGGGGAGAGATTAAAATGTGAAGAGAATTTAATTAAATTCTTGTCTGTTAATAATGACATCACTCGTTATGGAAGGAAATTGATGTAACTGCTGTCTAACCATCCTGACTTAGGTTTCCACGTTTTTTTCAGTAAAATGGACAACCTGCATGGATAAGCATGGACATCTTTTATTACAGAAATGGATGGAGGGTGCAAAGTTATTCTACTTTGAATTTTTACAGAATTTTTAGAGGCCAGGAAGTATTGCTCAAAAGTTTTGACGAGGTCGGGTTTGAACCCACGCCTTTTTTAGATCCAATCCTTTTAGGGTCCGTCTGTCATGGCGGCTGTAGGTAAAGCGCTGGCGTGTAGCTCGTGCGAAGAAGTGTTTTTAGAGAGTGATAAGACCATCTCCTGTGAAGCTGGATGTGTCTCAGTGTTCCATCTTAAGTGTACCGATCTCAAGGAGGCTGCACTTAAAGTTATACGTGAGCATAAATGTATATTCTGGGCATGTCAGGCTTGTGTCCTGGCCAAAAATGTATCACTCGTGAGTTGCACAGAAGCTTTACGCCAAATGAACGAGCTCGTTTCTCAAGTTGAAGCCCTCAAAGTGACGGTGCAGGAGCACGAAAAAACTTTATTAACATTGACAAAGGGTAAAATTATTCCTGATAAATCATATTCTAGTGTCATTAAAGACGTGGAAAGTAATTCTAGTACAAAAAATGATAGAGTAATAGAAAATAATACTCGTGGCCGCACTCTAGTGGCAAAAATAGACATTAACAGAAAGAACACAAAATATAATCCTCGTCCTGAGAGAAATTTTGTTGCCTCTAAAAGTAAAAACAAAAATTCTAGTGAACATAAAAAAAGTTATACTGTTAATAATAATGATCAAAGTAATTCAAATAGTAGTGACAGTGATGATCTCAGTGACGTAGAGAATGAGGGTTTCAAACGTGTTGAAAAACGTCGCAGACGTGACGTCAAGAAAGTCTTTGGTACGGCAGACGACACCGAGAGCTGCCCACTACAAGCCGTCGCTCGCCGCGTGCACGTGCATGCGTGGCGGCTGAGCAAAACTACAACTGCCGATGGCCTTGCATCGTACCTGACGGGCGCACTCGACAGTGAGACTGTCAATGTGGAGGCGCTCCAAACAAGAGGTGATTACGCGTCTTTTAAGGTCAGCGTGGACTATGAATTTATGGAAAAGGTTTATGACCCTAAAATATGGCCAAAAAATGCCGCTGTGGCTCGCTTTAGATTCTTTAAGAATTCAAATTTAGAGAAAAATCAACAAGAAATAAAAACAAGTTGAATATAAATTCTATGCATAATTGTAATAATAATGTTGAGCTAATTCATATTAATATATGTTGTTTAAGAAACAAAACAGCAGGTCTATCTGACAATCTTGCAGATTTTTCAGACAAAAAAATTGTTTGTATTACTGAACATTTCATTAAATATGGTGATTTTTCTAATGTTAAAATTGATTCATTAAATTTTGCCGGGGCATATTTTCGTAAAAAATCACAACGAGGTGGAGCGATAATTTTTACTCAAAACGTTGATTTTATAGATAGACCAGATATCCGTAATCTTTCAGTTGAAGGCCATTTTGAATGTACAGCCATAGATGTTAATTTAAGTAATGTAAATTGTACTGTTCTGTGTGTTTACCGTCCTCCTAATGGAGACATTCAATGTTTTTTTAATAAGTTAGATATCTCTGTGTTAAAAATTAGAGAGAAAAATAGAGTTCCTATAATTGCTGGTGATATAAATGTTAATTTATTTGATAATTCAAGTATGGTTAAAAATTTTAAAGATTTATTGTCTATTCATGATCTTAAGCCATTAATCTCAAAAGCAACTAGAGTCTGTGATACCACGGCTACTTTAATTGATAACGTGTTTGTACCTAATCAATTTACAGAAAATGTGTGTCGGCGATCCGTGGTCAATTTTCATTTGTCAGACCACAAAGCTCAAGTTATTGGTTTTAAAAGTAATGGTGTTAACAAAAGCGTAATAACAAAACAGTGTAGATTATTCTCAGAAAGTAATATAAATAAATTTAATGATGGTTTAATAAGTGAAAGTTGGGGACCTGTGCTTACCGAACCAAATTTTGATAATAAGTTCAATACATTTCACAAAATTTATTCTAGTCACTTTGACAAATGTTTTCCCTTAAAAAATGTGAAGTATAATGAATATAGTACAAATAAAAGTAATAAATGGATGACTACAGGTCTTAAAATTTCACGGAAAAAAATTAAAATTATTTCAAAGCTCTCTAAATTGTATCCACAAAAATGGACAAAAGAGTGTATTAAATGTTACAAAAAAATATATTTTAAATTAATTCCTATTGCAAAAAAAATGTACAATAAAAAGAAAATTGATTCTGCTTCTAATAAAAGTGTTGCAATGTGGGATATTATCAGAACCAGACAGGGAAAATCAAAAATAAAAAGTTGTATTGATTATTTAAAAATTGACGGTGAAATTATAAAAAATCCTCAAAAAATTGTTGATAATTTCAGCAACCATTTCGAATCAAGTGTTGATAATATTAAACAAAATACAAATCTCGGTAAAAATAAAAATATTAAAAATACAGAAAATTATAAGTATAATATTTTATTAAATAATAAATCTATGTTTCATGAACCTACTTCTCCTAATGAAATTAAAAATATAATTAATAAATTTAAAAATAAAAAATCGTCTGGGTTTGATGATATTCCAGATAATATTTTTAAGAAATGTTCCGAAGGTATTTTAAATATAATTAGTTATTTGTACAATTTAAGTATAGAAAATGGTACTTTTCCAAGCATTTTAAAAACAGCACAAGTTAACCCACTATACAAAAAAGGATGTAAAAGTGATATATGTAATTATCGGCCAGTTAGTTTACTATCTTGTTTTTCCAAATTATTTGAAAAAATATTTTATATTAGATTACTTAAATTTTTACGTGTTCATAAAATAATTTCATCTTTTCAACATGGTTTTCAGGCCGGCAAATGCACCGAAACTGCAATATTTAATATGATCAATAATATTTTAAAGGATATTGATGCAAGATATAAAACTGCTGGTATATTTCTGGACTTATCCAAAGCGTTTGATACAGTAGATCATGATTTATTATTGTATAAATTGAACAGATATGGTATTAGAGGTGTATGTAATGATTGGCTAAGATCCTTTTTAACTGGCCGCAAACAATTTGTAGCATTGACCAAAGTTGATAAGTATGGAAATGCTTGTAATTATAAATCACAAGACCGGATATTAACCTCTTCTGTGCCTCAAGGTTCCATATTGGGCCCAATATTGTTCTTATTGTATGTCAATGACCTTCCAGATATTTGCCTTTTACATGAATCCGATCCAACTTTGTTTGCCGATGATACCAGTATTAAAATTTCAGCCCCAAATAACGAATCACTAGCATTTAAAATAAATAATACTATTCCTTTTATAGAACAATGGTTCTCAAATAATGGTTTATCAATGAATAAAAATAAAACTGAAGTCATTGTGTTCCAGACTATACAAAATAAGACACCTTTCAATGAAACAATTAAAATTAATAATACAAATATTGATATTAAAGATAATGTTAAATTTCTTGGACTGCATGTAGATAATAATTTAAGATGGGTTAATCATATTGATCAATTAAGAAATAAGCTAGCTAGCACAATTTTTGCATTAAATGAATTGAAAAATATTTGTGACATTAATTGTTTAAAAACTCTCTATTATGCAAATTTTCACTCTCAAATGAGATATGGTATAATATTCTGGGGAAATTCAAAAGACTCTGATTGTATTTTTATACTACAGAAGAAAGCAATAAGAACTATGTATAACATAAAAAAACGTGAGACATGTTCTACTAAATTCTCAGAGGAAGGAATATTACCACTACCTTGTCAATTTATTTTGGAATGTGTGTGCTTTGCTAGAAAACAATATGATGAATATTTTAATGTACCAAAAAATTACAATTACCAGACCAGAAATAAAAATTCTATAATAACTCCATCAATTTGCAGGCTAGAACTTTGTAATAAAGGACCCCTCGCAATGTGTATTAGATTGTATAATAAGTTACCACTTTGTGTAAAAGAAATTACAAATTACAGAGATTTTAAAAATTCTGTGAAACTATTACTTAATGATTGTGTTTTTTACAGTGTTAGTTCTTATTTACAGTTTAAGTTCTAATAAACAAGTTTTTTGACGTGTCTAACCTTCATATTCAAAGTGCTGCATTATCAATGTTTGTATTTGTATATGTGGAATTTGACGAATAAACCATTTGAATTGAATTTGAATTTGAATATTAAGAAATGAAGCTTATTGATGCCTTGATCTTTGTAATGAGCAATTAGAAACGAAAAATTTTATTGGCTTAATCGAAAGAAGGGGTAAAAATATGACGTTGTGAATTGTTTCAGATTTTTTTGTGACCTATAACTAATTTTAATTAATTAATTAAGTTGCATTATTTTGAGAGTGCCGCCTCTCGTGACGCCTCTGACGTCACACCATTCTTGTACTTTTGCACTATAGATGAGATTAGGTGAGAACATGCAGGTATGAAAATCAAAATGGCTGGCGCCACGTTTGAAATTCCCCGCTTCAAATTTTTGAAGTTTTAATGTGGGTTACGTTTGATCAATTTTAGCTTTATTTTGTTCGCATACCACTGAAAAATATGGTTGAAATATGATTTAAAACTTCTATCGTGCTCTAATATTGTTTAATACGTAAAAAGTAGAAAATTATGAGAGACTAACTTCTTACATCAAATTAGTTTGCTTTCTTCCTTTAAATAAAATAATTTACTGATACGTGATGTGCTAGTGGGTTAGCCCAGTGGTAAACGCATCAGACTTCAAATTTAGTGGTTGCGGGTTCGATTCTTTCTCCCGGCGAGTTTTTATAAATACATTTTTTTTCTTTAATTTTAATATATTTATGAATTCTAAATTTATAAAATGTGGTTAAAATATGGTTTACAGCTACTATCAATCGTAATTGATAACTTTTTAATAGTAAAGAGAGGGAACAATATTAACAAAAAATTACTTCACTTTTATAGGTTCAAATAAAACATTTTTCACACTGTGTCCCAAAGCTTGGTGTGGCACAGTGGCGAAGACGCAGAGCTCGTACTCTTGTGGTGGAGAGTTTGATTCTCCACGTCGAAGGATTTTTTAAACTCGACACCTTTCTTTCCTTTAATTTAGTTTAATTTAATTAAAGAAAATTTCCCCGCCACTGTGCCACAGTGCCACACTAATTAAGCTTTGAGCCTCGGTAAGAGAAATGTTTTATTTGAACCTATAAAAGTGAAGTAATTTTTTATTAATATTGTTCCCTCTCTTTACTATTAAAAAGTTATCAATTACGATTGATAGTAGCTGTAAACCATATTTTAACCACATTTTATAAATTTAGAATTCATAAATATATTAAAATTAAAGAAAAAAAATGTATTTATAAAAACTCGCCGGGAGAAAGAATCGAACCCGCAACCACTAAATTTGAAGTCTGATGCGTTTACCACTGGGCTAACCCACTAGCACATCACGTATCAGTAAATTATTTTATTTAAAGGAAGAAAGCAAACTAATTTGATGTAAGAAGTTAGTCTCTCATAATTTTCTACTTTTTACGTATTAAACAATATTAGAGCACGATAGAAGTTTTAAATCATATTTCAACCATATTTTTCAGTGGTATGCGAACAAAATAAAGCTAAAATTGATCAAACGTAACCCACATTAAAACTTCAAAAATTTGAAGCGGGGAATTTCAAACGTGGCGCCAGCCATTTTGATTTTCATACCTGCATGTTCTCACCTAATCTCATCTATAGTGCAAAAGTACAAGAATGGTGTGACGTCAGAGGCGTCACGAGAGGCGGCACTCTCAAAATAATGCAACTTAATTAATTAATTAAAATTAGTTATAGGTCACAAAAAAATCTGAAACAATTCACAACGTCATAATTTTACCCCTTCTTTCGATTAAGCCAATAAAATTTTTCGTTTCTAATTGCTCATTTCAATTAATTTTTAAAAATAGTTCTTTGGTTCTAAAAAATCGGGAGAAAATCAGAGTAATATAATTTGATGCCATCTATTCATTTCTGTAACAATAAAAAGTCCATGCAGGTTGCCATTATGCAAATGCTGGGATGAATAACTTTTGGCTGTGGCCATATAAACCTTTTCCACACATTTTTACCTGGTGATTAGATAAAACAATAAAAACACATATCGTTTTTACGCAACTTGTTGTTAGGTAAAACTTGATTTTGAGTGAAAGAAATCATGGTCCCGTCAAAAATAATTAGCATTGCAAGTATAGGAAAAACTTGATATAAGGTAAACCTAATTTCCTTGATCCCTTGAAATTACGTAATAACAAGTTTTTTTACTATATTTCTCACCATCAACATATTTTTTTTTATGACACCCACCTGACCTTCAGCATCACTACTTGGAAAAGAAGGAGCGTAGTCACTGAATTCTGCTTCCTCCTTATTGGCTGTTACATCGTCACAGTCTTCATCCTGATTGGCTGATAACTCTTCGTCAGAGTCAAAACATGGTCTGTGATTGGTCGATGGAATATCAGGAGAAGGAGATTCAATAGAAGGGGAGAGAGGGATGTCATCAAAGTCAAATTCTGATGCCTCAATGGACAAACATGGAGACGTATTACCAGACGAAGGAGAAGTGGGGTTCACACAATTTCGGCTACTGGTAGGATCAAGAATGTTTAAAGACTGCTTGGTATTACGTAATATTTCTTCTTCTTTTAATCGATGCAACACGATTCTTAGATCTTTTAACGAGTATTTAGAAATTAGATCACTTTTAGTATTAGGAATTATTTTATTGGTGGATTTTTGATGTATTGTCTTATTTAGGGATGATTTTTTAGATTTATGTATTAACCATTTATCAAGCATTGTATTTGGTTTTGTTTCTTGTGTACAATTTTTGGTAACTATGTCACTTATTGAAGATTGTAGCGTCACGGACTTAGAATTTAATTCACAGCCACGTTGCAAAGTCTCTGATTTTGATGGTGGTTTTATGGATTTTGACGGAGAGATCTTGAGAATACTTGTAAACATGTTGTGAGCGTTCTTGCAGCGGTCACGGAACATCAACCATTTTCGCAGCTGGTCCAAACACAGTAGGCACACTCTAGTAGGGTAACCGTTGTCTGCATTGATCTAAAATAAAAACAAAGGGGCTAAATTTAGATACTGGTTCAAGTTACAATAAATGTGTAACATTAATTATGTATTTATAATATTGTCAAAATTGAAAATTTAAGTTATGTATGTATTATACTTATTTATATTGTTTTAATTTTTAAAAGTACCCCCAGAGTTGAAAATTTATCACTTTTTAATTTAAAAAATGAGAATCAGTAACATTTCTTAAAAAAAAAATTAAAAAATAAAAAAAAAAATCTAAAAATTAAGTACTCTTATTAAAAGAATATTAATTTGAAATAATTTGAATTAAATTAAATTATTTATTAATTTGAATAAAAATTAAATACAGTAATAAATAAATAAATTACACATAATAATGTTTGTATATATACCATAAATTCTGTAATTATTAATATTGTTATTTTAATTGTGGTATTTTGATGTTTGTCTATATGATTGTATTACTAATTTTGTTTTTTGTTTTTACAGCTTTTTTTTATTTTTATATTGTTTAGTATGTAGTCACAATGTATCAACTGATATCTAATGTGAAATAAATAAATAAAATAAAAAATAATATGATGTAACAAAAACTAAAAATATCCCCCGCCCATTTGATTAACATGTATTGTAAACCTTAGCAACCTCATAATAATTCTGAATTTTATTTAGAGACAGCCCTTAGCACCAAGAAGTTGCAGAAAAAATTCCAAAACAAATGGACGAGACGATTTTTTAAAATTAAGTTTTTAGTACAGGGCTTTCCCATGGAGAGCTAAACTAAAAAATGAATTTAAAAATATTGGCTTGTCCAATTATTTTGATTTTTTTCTACAACTTCTTGGTGCTAAGAACTGTTTCTAAAAAAAAAATAAATAAATAAATACAGAATTTTTATGAGGTTTGCTAAGGTTTACATGTTAATCAAATGGGACTATGTCGATCAGCTGTTTCGTGTGTCCCTTAAATTTTCTCACCTGTATTGCCAGGTTATGCTCCGCACAAGCTTTGATCTTATGTTGTGTCGGGTCCAGCAGACACACCCCAGGGTCCGCGACACCAGCACACATGCGACACGACATCTCCATCCTGGCAACAAAATTACTGTTATCATGTACATATTTATAAATATCTTTGGTGGCTTTATTCAAAGTAGCAGTTTATGCATTGTCTAAAACTGAAATATGCTTAAAGACTATAGTTTGAATTTTTAACGTAAATTTTTAGTTTAAACTTAAAAAAAAAAGAGAAAAAAAAAAAACAAAATGAAATTTGCAAAAGAACACCTGCAAATTTTTTTTTTTTTTTTTTACAAATATGTAGTAATTAAAGATTGGAAATGACAGATCAGAAGCTAGGATAGGGGCTTCCAATTAAATTATTGAATTGTCAATGTGAATTAAAAGAGCTGGCAGAGCTGCAATATAATTATGTCCATTATAGCCATAAGCTTGCAGTTAATTGAGCGGCACGTTTTTTTTCTTTTTTTAATATTCATGCCAAACAAACCAAAAATGTAGCTATATACCGTACTACATGCAGCTATTTAGTAAGAAGGTAGACAAGAGGGAGGGGGGGGGGAATGCAATCCCCCTTCCCGAATTGGTTGCAGCTTTACAGGGAAATTAAATGGGCAGGGAATGGGTCTACCGGCTTTCCCCCACATACTTTTTTTACACCCCCTATAATATAAAAATGAAGAATTAACTCCCTGTAAATTTTCATTCTATACAGTCCATTCATCATTACGATTTATCTAAATTCTTTACAAAAGATTATTCAAAGTTCAGTCTCTTTTGTTCTCGTCAAGCTCTGCGAGGTCTCTCTCACTGCCTTGGTCACTTTATTGTCTTCAGATCCATGCCCATTTATTGATGTATTGACTTCGGGTCTGTGGACCAAGCAGTCACTGCCTGTAAATGATGGCTCGCCTAAACAAGCAGATGGACTATATAGAGATAAGGCGGGTATTGGAAGGCAATAAAGTGCGACCAAAGCAGCTAGTGACTTAAAGTAGAGTGAGCGAGTTCATTTTTTTTAATATTTTATTTTTTTAAAATAGTTTAAGCTGCCCTCTATTGAGAAATGAAAACCAAAAAATTCCATCTCAAATAGTTTCACCACAAAAAATTCCCAAAGTTGGTGTTTCGGAGGCCCACGTGCAGCCTTATGGAACATAAAACCGCGTTTTACTCCAACTTTTTCTGAACTATGGTACGTACCATTTAAAAAATACTTACGTAATCTATGATGAATTCTTTAATGAATTTTCAAATAAAAAAAAAAAAAAATACGGGGTCGTTTTCTTGGAAAAAAATCATGAAAATCCTTATGGAAATTAACCCGCACAAACTTAAAGATTTTTTTCCGAAAAAACGGCTCCGTAAAAAAATTTTTTTATTTAAAAAACTATTGAAGAATTCATCATAGATTACGTAAGTATTTTTTAAATGGTAGCATAGTTCAGAAAAAGCTGGAGTAAAACGCGGTTTTATGTTCCATAAGGCTGCACGTTAAAGGCCTCCGAAACACCAACTTTGGGAATTTTTTGTGGTGAAGCTATTTGAGATGGAATTTTTTGGTTTTCATTTCTCAATAGAGGGCAGCTTAAAGAGGAGTCAGTGAGTTGAGTGCGCAGTGCATGACGGGAATGACGTCACGCACTATATGTGTGCATACGAAAAAGTTACGTCGGCTCCTCAAAAGCTGCGCAGTAGAAATTTATGCAAGTTGCGCAATACGAGTATCTGCTGAAGTTATATAGTGTTGTTGATCCCGTTGATCCAGTCAGCTGTTAACCCGTAGACCGCAACATTTGAAATGAAAATTTGCCTCGGATGTTGGTATTGTATCAGAATTTTCTCAAAATTTTTATGAAGGGCTAATAAAGGTTATGACACTTTCTGATTCACCATAATATGTTCTATCTTAGAATATTTTTTAAACACATTTTACGGGAGATTGCGAAAGAAATTAAAGTTCGAATAAAAAAGAAGCCACGTTTTTCGAGCGTTAGCATGGAGTAGATGGACGAAGTCATCGACTTTTAGACCCAAATGCTCAGAATTTTTACGAAGGACGGTCTCAACTGATTTCAGATGCTTATTTATGGTGCTCCAAAGTAACTTTTTACATGCAAGAGAATGAGCTTTACCATCGGTCAATTTTTCGCTCACTCTACTTTAAATTATTTTTAGAAAATAAAATATTAAGAAAAATGCAATCGCTCACTCTACTTTAAGTGAACCGGAGCTAGACAAGGAGAACAAAGAAGATACATACCGAAATTTGAACTATTGACTACAATAATGAAACCTTTAATTTATGTTGTAAAGAATTTAGATAGACAGACTGCATATTATATATACACTGATGGCAGCATACAGACTAATCAGCAGAGTAAAATCAACCTCTGTGTTCCCCAGATTTTATTAATTTTAAAAAATGATAAAATCACAGGTAAAAAATATTTGCAACGATATACAGTATGCATATGAACTGTAAGAAATGCATGACAGCTAGGCCATATCAATGCAAAGTGCATTATAAATTTATAATGTATGTATATTGTATGTAATGTAAGAGAGGTGTGCTGGAAGATAATTATATGCACTTGGGTGCTATGCAAAATCAGCAAATTTTTGTGTATATGCATATATGACTATTAACCAATTTAATGATAGTTTCAAATCATCTTTACTGTGGTATGAAAACTAAAGAACACATAAAAATACGAAACAGTAGGCTGCAAGCAGCAATAATTCGTTACAATTAAATTAAAATGCATGTTTTTTAACTCGACCTTTTGAGCGCGACTCCGAAGGCCAATTTTTATACATAGATTTTTCAATCTGTTTGGAAGAGACATGCAAAATCTAAGAAATTCGTTAAATTAACATACTTTTATTGAAAAATCTGACACTCTTTGAAGATTAATTTATATAAAAACTCGAACATAATCAAAATTGAAATTTTTATGTTGATGTTTTCCATGATGGTGATTGAAGTTGCGCTTATGCGCTTTGTCGCGCTCATTCATCATGATGATGATTTCGATGATTTTTTTGCTCGATATTTGAAATCACCAAAACAAAACAAAAGTAAAAAATAATTTTTTCAGAAGTAATTAAATAATTATAACAATTTAATTAAGTAAAGCTAATTAAATGGAAAAAAAATATACATGAACGTTAACTATCTGCATAAATACATTGCAGTGAATAAATAAATTGTAATTTGTAATAAAAATATATGATTAATTAATTGTAAAAAAAGTAGATGAGGGGTGTCCGTCCTGACGACTGAGGTTTTCCACGGTTTCCTCAGTCTCACCTCAGCAAATGCTGGGACCAAGGATTTTGTATGTATATAACCTCCTCATATACAAAATCCTTGGCTGGGGCTGGGACGCGTAACAGGCCGTGGCCATTATTCGTTCCCTATCTTATCCCTACCCGGGCCATATTACCCTGCCGAGAGCTGCGTGTAAGCTCTTAGGGGTGTATCCTTGTAAAATAAATAAAGATTATGATTTGATTAATATGGCATTCCAAAAATTTGCAAAAAGCAATTATGTTAGTAAAATTTCTCACTCGATCACTTCTCTTTAATGCACACTCAAGAATTTAATGGATTAATTCAATTATTTTCAATTTTATATGATTTTCTAACTTTTTATATAAGAAATAAAAATTGTTCTTTCAAAAAATTTAAAGTAACTTGTACAAAATAATGTTGTATGGGGTGTATAATCCGTATAATAAAATATAATCTGCATTATATATATGGTCACAAATATAGAATAATTATTACAGTGTATATAGCATACATCACTTTTAGGATTATCCTTTTATCAAGAATTGAAATTAATTTATGTATTAATTGACTTCGGGTCTGCGGACCTAAGCAGTCATTGCCCGTAAATCCTTTTATTAAGCCAGAGTGGCATAGCCATATATGGCAAAATTGTAATATTGTGTTAAGTAGTAAATAGTAATTAAATATTTAATTAAATTATGTGTATATTTTGAAATTAAATACATTAAATAATATAACACACATTTTATTAATTTTAATATTTATGCATGTACAAGAAATCATACAAGTAAGGAATGTGTTGCGAAATTAAAGCACAGCGAGACATATTAGGCTTCATTAAATCTCAATTAAAATATAATGCACAACAAATCTACTTTATTTATACATTCTACTAGGAGTCTATTTATTATTTTTCTTCCTAAAACTAGAAACATTTGTTCATGTAGCACCTATATACAATAAAGTTATTATTATAATGATTAAATTAAACATTAACGATTTTAAATCGTCAGTATATTAATTATTTACATATAAAACTATTTATATAAAGGGTGAAAACTATTAAGGAATAAGTCACATTTTTAGTGAAAGTCAGAAAGTTAAAGAAATTATTTAAACAAGGCCAGACGTCACTACATCATTTCCCTCTCTTACTCGCTTTGAGCTTCAAGCTTATAGATGTAAGCCCATGAAATAGGGGTAAAAAGATATGATAATAAAAAAGATTATATATTTAAATGCAACAGAATAATGGAGTATCAAACTCAAAACTTTTTATTGCAGAAATGAATAGAGGGTTTGAAGTTATTTTACTCTGATTTTTTTTAGTTTGGGAATAATTTTTACAAAAATTATTGAAAGTACAGAGAAAGTGACGTCTCTTCACGCCTCTCTTAATAAAGGGATAGGACCTAAAAGAAGTGTGGGTTCAAACCCGACCTCGCCAAAAATTTTTAGCAATACTTCCCGGGCTCAAAAACTCTGAAAAAAAATAAAAAAAAAAAAAAAAAAAAAAAAAAAAAAAAAAAAAACAGACTTGGCACCCTCTATCCATTTTTGCAATAAAAAATTATGAGATGGATACTCTATTACATACATATATTATGTTGATTTACATGACATATTGTATGCTACAAGAAAAGAAAAAAATGCAAGTAAGTCATTTGAACAAGCAAAGAAATCCCAAACTTCAAGTATCAGCTGTTTTGTGCCTGGCAAACTGTTGAAAATTGTAAATGGCTAACGGAAGGTCTTAGTTGGGGAAAAAAAAAAAAATAAATAAATAAAAATAAAAAAAATGTGTTTCAGAATTTTGGCTTTGTTTAAATAATTTCTTGGTGCCTTTAGATATTAATATTTAATAGTATACCATATATCTAAAACTATTTATAAGTCTATAATTTATTACTTATTTAAAAACAAAAAAGATACAAGCAAAATTACATTATGTAGATTTAAATAATAATAGAAACTATTTAAAATTAAACATAAAATTTACATTTTACAAAAAGTGAAAATTATACAGTAATTGTATTTTTTTTACAAATAAACTAAATTAACTTAAATTATCATTATGATAATAATGGAAATGTCAAGATCACTTCTAAAATTAATTATAAAGAGTAATAATGTTCATTATATCAGTAATTATTATAATAAATTAATAGTGTATGATTAAGTAGGTAGCCCGCAATGAACAACTAATGATCCGGGTGACCATTTCTTTATTTACGTGTTCCGTAAAGGCAAACATTGCGGGCTGCTTACATCATCGCATGTCACTACAGTAAATTAAACACACATACTTAATTATAAATCATAGCTATCATAATGTTCATAGAATAAACCTGATGAAGAAGAGAATTAAAGGGGAAGAAAATTTAAATGAAACTTATTTCGTGGAAGAGAAAAAATGAAAAATTCGTTTCACTGATGATCATTTGTTTTTTTTTTTTTTTTTTTTAATTCAATATTTTTTAAACAAAATCTGCCATAAATAGGCCTACTAGCAGTTTTGTTGCTCATTATAGGTTGTATTTCAAACTTACTTTTGGAGAATTAACAGCCTTACTGGCTTGGCCAATTACATGAATTATACAGGAAGGCTGGGGTTTTTAAGACTGGAAGTCAAATACCTTCATATTCAATTTGTTTTTCATTATGTATGCTCGGGAATACTTTATGTGAGACTCCAACAAAGAGACAATTATTTTAATAAATTTTAGTGATAAATTTAAAAGATCTCCCCCTTTAAAAATAAAATTTAATCTACCAATATATCAGAATTAAAAAATAATAACATTTTTCTTAAGATGTACATGTAAAACATGTTTCTGTATTAAATTTTTTGAACGAAGTACAGCTTTGCAAATGTCACAATGGAATTTGCGATGTTTTGATAACATATGTGATTTAAGTTTGTCAATACCATTGAAATATCTACCACATTCATTACACCTATCATTTCCAGGATTCAGTTGAAACTTATGTACTTCAAATTCATGTACTTCACGTACACTTTCAAATGGAAATGATTTAGTACAAATCCTACACATATGCTTTTTTTCACGGTGTACTATGGATATATGTGTTTTTAAATGATTTGGTGTAGCAAATCTTTTACCACAATGAATACAGATATCATTTTTTATATCAGAATGTACACCAGAATTATGACGTAAAAATAATGATCTAAATTTAAATTTTTTATCACAAAATTGACATTCGTAGAGTCCAGATTCATTTTTACTGCTATGTTCAGTTTGAACGTGGAATTTCAGTTTTGTTCTAACGCTAAATGCTTCTTTACAGATTTCACAAACATGGGGTTTTACATTGTTATGTACAATTGCAATATGATGTTCTAATTTTGATTCTTTTTTAAACATTTTATAACAATTTGGACAACTATAAGGAAATTTACGTGATATTATTTTATCTTTTGAAATATCATCTATTGCTTCTTTTATTATAACATTATAATGTTTTGAATGTATATGTGTTTCTAAATTGGCTTTATGAGCATATTGTTTATTACAATATGTGCATACAAATGCTTTAATATTTTTATGAACTGTTGAAATATGAGTGTACATTTGGTGGAAATCATAGAATTGCTTGTCACACTGTGAACAAGAAAAATTTCTTTCTTTCAAGTGAACTTGGGCTAAGTGACGTTTGTATTTGGCATTGAAGGTAAAACCTTTGTGACAATGTGGACAGATGAATGGTTTTATGTCACTATGAAGTAGTACGTGTTTTTTAAGGCTATTTGCGGAAGAATATTGTTTATGACAAATATGACAAATGTGATCTGTTTTTTTACTTGATTGTAAAACATCTGCTGGATATTCTACTTCTGTCATGACTTCTCCGTAAGGTAAAATTTCATTGATGTTATAATGTACGGAGAGTAAATGTATTTTAAGATTTGATTTTCTATCGAACATTCTACTACAAAAATTACATACAAAGGCTTTGGATGGGTTATGTACAGTTTCAATATGTCGATTCCTTAAATGTGAATCGTAGAATTGTTTTCCACAATGATTGCATGGGAAATTTTTTATTTGTAAATGAACTTGTGAAACGTGTCTTCTTAAAATTGCATTTTGTGTGAATCCTTTTGAACAATGAGGACATGTAAATGGCCTAACATCACTATGTAATAACATATGTTTACTTAAATTACTTGCGGATGAATATTTCTTATTGCATTGAGAACAAATATAATCTTTAATGATTTTAACTTTCTTTCTTGATGGTCGTTTATGAATGATTTTATGTGACATTTGATGACGTTTTAGCTTTGAAGGACGGGGGAAGATTTTACCACACTCGGGGCACGGATGTTGTTTTTCTCCTAGATCTGCCGTTACAGGTTTACTATGTTTCGTAATGTTGGATGCGTCTTGTTTTCTAGGTCTTCTGGCAGTCGAAGGTTGACAGATGATTGGCTGGCTTGGTTTATTGTTTGAGCCAATCAGAGCATTGGGATTTTGACTCTGGGTGGTATCTGTGGACAAAATAAGAAAGCATATTTACAAAATTGTCAATAATTCAAAAAGTCGTTTGGTTACTTAATAAATCAAATGATTGATTGGTTGGTATTTTGGGGCAATTGACACATTTTGGTCATGTATGCCTCCATTTAATAAAAAAAATTAATAACAAATTTTAAAAAATGGTAAGTAAAATTACAAATCTTAGTCAAGTTATTTAGTCATGAAAGGTTATTTAGTAAGTTATTTAAATAATAAATAGAAATAAACTTAATATGTTTAAGTGCCAATTAAAGTAGAATTAAAAATCTCCCTTAAAAATTCTACAATTCATTTGTGTTTTACACTAATATTCATTGCAATAAGAATAATAATAAATAATAATAATAAAAAAATAAAAATCAAGAACAGGAAATTCTTGATTTTTATAGCTTTCTTGTTTTCTCTTTTAACAATATTTTTTAGAAACAGCTAATCTAGCTGTATGAACAACAAAAATAAAAGCTGATAAAGATAAGACCAATGCTGCTCCCTTTTTCCTGGCATCAGCAACTAAATTATAAATTGAATGCTTGTAATTGTAGTTGAATCTGTTAGCCATGGACTTGTAAAATAAACCTAGCTGAGAATTCCATGGTTTTCTAAGTCACAACTCAGCAAATGCTCGGATGGATTCATCGATCTTGACAGCCCTAGTTTGGAAGAAACCCACAAAATATTAAACAATAGAGTATTGACCTCAAATTTGTTTTATTACGGAAATGGATAGTGTGCAAAGTTATGCTACCCTGATTTTTTTTAGAATTTTTAGAGCCCGGGAACTATTTTTAAAAAATGATTGAAAGTTCTTTTTGTGACGTCACGAGACGCCGCTCCTTAACAAAAAGATAGGACTTGCCACCGCGTGACGTCACAAAAAGGAATTTCAATAATTTTTTAAAAATAGTTCCCGGGCTCAAAAAAATCTGAAAAAAATCAGGGGAGCATAACTTTGCACGCTCTATCCATTTCTTCAATAAAAAATTTTGAAGTTAATACTCCATGCTGGTATGGAAATTAAAGTATAAAGTCACTGCAAGAGGGTTGAATTAAGGGGAAGGGGGAATAAAAAATATCTATTTTGTAATACAAAACAAGCACCAGCAAATATAATTATTGTCACTATTGACAGACCCATCAACATTTGAATTCTATTTAACAAGTGTTTTTTTCATTTTAGTTTGACAAATAAGGGTTATCAGTTTAACACTTTAGTATTAGGAAATGAGGATAAAAAACTTAAGTACATACATAACATGATGCCATATCCCTTTACGGGGTAAGCCAGCAGCATTATTACCTCGGCCGTCTACAAATTGCCCTCCACAGCACTCGATTCTTGCATATTCCACTTGCTTCAGATATACTCGTAACACTCTTTTGCTTTCTAGACTCTATTACACTGCATACTTTTAACACTTCTGCTCTTCAAACATTCTGCAATCACATCCAACTAAACCTTTTTTGGTCTACCTAATCCTTTCATGCCTTGTACACTACCTTTAAACACCTGTTTTGCAAAAAAACTTACATCTCTTAATTAAAAATGATACTGAAGTGTTACAGGTATTAAATGTTAGGGATGTCTTACCGTTGGAAGGAATCACCCAGGACGAGTTGTCTTTTGAGTCGTCAGCGCCATTTCCCTCCGTCCTCTGAAACAATACACGGGAAATGTGAGAATTTTTCACTTTAGTGATTTTTTATTACAACTTTAATGTTTGAAATGACATGTTATTTTAAGGGCAAAACTTTCAAGACAAAATACAATAATGTATATGCAGTATAGAATTAAAAGAAGAATTTTTGATAAAGGATGTACAGTAGAAATAATTAGAAAAATGAATTAGAGTTAGGAGATAATGGTTATCTTTTTTTTTTTTTTTGTAAGTTGTATGCTTGTTTAAGAAGAAGCCTTAAATCAAACCAGTGAATCTATTACATATTATAAAAATCATTTCAGATGTACAGACTACAGAGCTTTGTTGATAAAAAAAAAATTCTATCTGGAAAGATGTTGCAGTGCAGTTTAAAAATAGACTTTTGCTAACTTTCCACCCGGGAAAATAATCCCTCAGAGAGATTCTGTGGACCAATCAAAATACAGTATTTGAACGTCCAAGTAAACCCAAGAGATTATGTTTTTAGGGGGCAAATTATCACATAATGGTTATGTTTAAAACTCCAAGACAAGGGGATGTGGATGATAATGCATTACATTTAACCTCTTAGAGAGCCTACTGTTCTTTTTGAAATGCATAGGCATTTTAAGTGGTACTTACCGAGGACTCAGCATGTTTTTTTACCCAGAAATTATTAGCACCAGCCAGATTAGTACAGAACTAACTTTAATTACAGATAACTCTAATTAGTACAGAACAGTATCTGATTTTTACTGTTCTAAAAATTTTTATATATAATATATAATTTCTACTTTTTATAAGTTTCTTGTGAGGCTAAAACAAAAACAACAACAAACAAACTTGTGGAGCATTCACAAAACAGCAACTTAGAAGTCTTACTTTTAAAACCCTTTAAAAAATAATAAGGATCTAAAATAATTACATGCTAAAATCCATACTTTTTGTCTTAACCCTTTGGGAATTTCCCCTTTATGTGTAGTGTGCTCACCCAAAGGTGCATTTACTGGGGAAAGAGGGGGGGGGGGGGAGAAGTGGGGGGAGGGGGAGAAGTTAGGGGGGGAAGGGACATTCCAAAATGCATATGGAAGGTAATACTCCTACCTCCTATACTAAACATTGCTGGGCAACACCCCCCCCCCTCTCCCCACGTCTCGCTCACCGTTACGACTTTGTTCATGGTAAGGTCTTGAGGTACGTCTCCGAGGGTGTCCACCTCGTCTTCTCTCTCCGTCTTGATCTGCAAAAGAGCTCGGACGTCAGCGATTCCATCTCGCTGAGAGCAGAGTTCATTTTTTAATACAAGAAACAAAAAAGGTCATGGTAGTGAGATGATCATAATACCCTCTCCTAATACGCTTCTAATACCCAGTCTGAATGCCAGACACTTATGTACAATTTCTAAGTGGGCTATGTATGTTGTTTACACAACATCCCGCAGTCTTAATCACCAAGCGGAGTATAGACAGCCGTAAGCTGCCTTCCTCCAACCAACTCCTTCATCTAATAATCAGTCACACCCATCCCAAGTCGCAAAAAGTCTGCCGTATTCAAGATTTGAACCGGGGACCTCTCGGACGAGAGTAAAGCGCTCTAACCACTACACCAAGGAGCTTGGTGGCTGCTTAAATTAAGATCATCTTTTCTGTATCTCACCCTGACGTCAGGTATGAAGACCTGCTCAAAGCTCGGGGACGCCAGGTTCCGCTCCATTCCCGACTTCCGTGCACTGAAAATAACAAGCAGACGTCAACACATGACCAAAGTGACAATAATAAGAAGCATCAAGAGCACAAATGTACACCCAATTTCAACTTTTATTTGCAAACTATGTAATCAGGTTTGCAGTCAATACCATTTGAACGTTTGTGTTGCTAGAACCAAATCTATCGATGACTACAGTATGTCAAAATAGATGTTGTTAGACTCCCAATATCTAATACAATAACTATATATGTATCTTTACTATCTTTTAATTACATTTATATACATTAAACTGTTTAATATTTCATGTTATATAACCTTTTTAATGTTGTGTTCAAGAGAGATAAGAGCCAGTTATTTCGATTCATAGAATCTTTTCAACACTTAAAGTTTCAAGCAGTATTCAATTTAGAATTTCCTTACGCCCCCGTCGCTACTGCAGTATGCATATACAGTATCATACTATGTTTTTTTTGTCCGAAACGCTTGGGTGTCCTACGGCTTGGCTCGGCCAGTGAATTCCTTCGTTATAAACTTCATACCAATGACTGAAGATATTATAAACACGAAAAAATCAAAGTTAAATCTGAACCAAAGTATAGATTATCATATGCATACAGTTTGCATATGTATCATACTGTACATGATCTCAAAATATGCATACATGCATAGAATTTCACGCTTCTATAATTTAGTTTCGAATCATATTCCAGCAGAACAACGAATTTTTTCTTTTATATAATATATATGTGCATTAAATGAACAAAATTATCGTGATTTAATATCATACGTTCTAAATATAACCATTTCCGTGTGATTTCATATTTCAAGAACTTGAACACGAAAGCACGGATGTAGGCCTCCCAGACGCGGTCAACAGGAACCGATCATTTATAACGAAGTTAATGCATAAAATAAAATTTCCTAAGCTTTACTAACAACACTACACATAAAATAACTTACAATGCACTTAATGCAGCACTGGAAAGTCGTAAAAGCACTTAAAAACGTGAAAAATAACGAAAAATGTATCCCAAAATCAGTAAACTTTTTTTACGCCCAGCTGTTTTTCTTTCATTTCCTGGGCGCCAAATATTTAAATGCATGATTCAGCGGATTCAGCCAGGTTGGCTCTGGGATTCAGACGAATTTGAGCAAAGTTTCGAAAGCACAGTTACTGAATTTGACGCAACATTATCGTAAATTTACTAAATATTTTTTACTTTATATTTTTTTATACCACACCTCCAATTTCACCTGAAACCTGGAAGTTCTGCGTTCTGCAAGTTCCATTTAACCGGAAATGACGTTTCAATTTTAGTAATAAAAGTTTGTAATAGAATAAAAAATATACTAAAAGCCAAATTAGAGTTTTCTCATAGTTTTAGCGGTTATTAGATTATTAGTACATATTTTCACTTTGGATGCACTTTAATTAAAATATGGGAAATGTCGCAAATAATTATATATATATTTGCTACAACAAATTTAATTTAACATGAGTTGGGTATACAGGGATTTATTTTTGTCATGTTGGTAGCTTTGAAAGTCAGCTGTTTCTCAACGATTGTTTACACCATTTTTATTTTTTCAGTATTTTAATTTCATTTACTGAGAAATAAAAGGAATTTGTGAAGGAAATGTGCATTTATTAGTGCCTTTTCTAGGTTTTAAATGTATATATTTATAAATTCTAATTTAAGAAGTACTGATATTCAAAATATGACATGGACATTTTTGTATGTGCAGTGCGTTCATCAGCAAAACAAACTTTGTGAATAAATTTACATACAAGATTTAACTCATTACTTTTATGCATACTTGAACAAACGTGACTTGAATTAAATGAAGAAATTAACATTAAAGGTGAAGATCATGACATCGAGTTTAGTAGTCACGAAACATTTGGACAAAAGTACAACTTTGAGTGGCAGTTAAATGGACACAGACAACATTGAGACAAAAATTTAGTAGCCAGCTTATTTTTGTTACCACCTAACAAAATATACAGTGTATGATACATGTATATTTAATTGTGAAGCGTGAAGTTATATTTTATACATCACAACTTTTTATTTAAACTCCTCGCTTCTTTGCAAAAAATACTTTATCATGCGAGGACATTCTGTTATCATTTTATGTATAGGATCCTTTATACTTGGGTGTACTATAACTATTAATCTAGTGATTCTAGAAGAACAATCTCGCCCCTCTTCAAATCAATCAACAGCAAAATATGTGTCACAACATCAGTTAAAACCTCTACTAATTATTTTAATTTTAAGTAATCCTAACAATGTATTACAACGAACAGCAATGCGAGAGACTTGGCTATCATTGTTAAAAGATCCGAAACATAAATATTATTTTGTTGTCGGAATGCAAGGTATTAGCTCAGAAACTGAAGCACAGATAAAGCAAGAAAATTCAAAACACAATGACTTTTTACTTTTACCTGATTTAGAAGATAATTATAATACCTTAACTCAAAAAGTAATAAGTTCTTTTAAATATATAAATCCTTTAGACTTCCAATTTGTATTAAAATGTGATGATGACACTTTTGTAAAAACTACAAGTTTTGTGAAAGAACTTGAATTGATTGAGAATTCCGGTGAAAGTTTGTACTGTGGATTTTTTAGAGGTGACGCAAGGGTAAAAACTCGTGGTCAATGGAAAGAAACAGAATGGAATATTTGTGATATGTATCTTCCGTATGCATTAGGTGGTGGCTATGTCTTATCGAAAGATCTTGTCACATTTATTGCCAATAACAGTTTTCAGTTAAGACAATTTCACAGCGAAGATGTTTCCGTTGGAGCTTGGCTTGCAACCATAAAAACAAATAGAAAACATGATGTTAGATTTAATACAGAATATCGTTCACGGGGTTGTAATAACATGTATTTAGTAATGCATAAACAGTCGCCTAAAAATATGAGAGAACTTCATAATAATCTTCAGATGTCTGGAAAACTTTGTACAGTTGAAAAACATAATGCATTGTCATTTTATTATAATTGGAATGTGTTGCCTTCAGAATGTTGTTTACGAACTAATAAAAATGTTCCATAATATTGGTTGTGGCATGATAATAAATTAACGTGTAATATATATATATACTGTGTGTAGTCTTTCCTAGTTGATTCAGAAATTAAAAGCTGTCCAAAAGTTTAAAATTAATGTGAGTCTAATTTTAATGACATATCGTCCCTTGCCTGGAATAATGAGCTATCTATAATCATGTGAATGTCTGTATCGACTCTGCAAGACAGCAAAAATTGTTGTACAAGTATCTAGGACACTTTGCTGCTTTACAAAATAAACAAAATGCATGAAAAATTTTTATTGCAAAAATGAATAAAGGGTATCAAATTGTGATACTCTGAATTTTTTCAAGTCCCAGAATTATTTTTAAATAATTATTTAAAGTGCAGCAACGCTTCTTGGAGGCGTCAATAGGCATCTGGGTCCCATAGTTGTATCATGTCTGGGTCCTACCCTTTTTATTAAGGATTTAGGGGTGCCAACTTAACTTCCAGATTTAAAAATTGTTCCGGGACTAAAAAAAAAAAAAATCAGAGTAGAATAATTTGGTACCCTCTATTCATTTATACAATAAAAAAATTCATGCAGATTGTCCATTGATTATTGCACTCGCCTGATATAAAACAAAGCTGTCACTAGTGCAACAATGAGCTGTCAGGTAGAGCAACATTCACACATCTTGGTTAGGTGCATGGCTTCGATTGAAAATTAAAGCTTTGTTTGTTTTTTATTCCTGATATCAGACGCTTACTCCCCTGCACATGCTCCATCAGTCTGATATTGAGGAAGAAGTCCTTGCTATAATGACAAGCTTCAACTTACAAATGCCGCAGCGCCGCATTCTGACATCGCTCCGCAAGGTTTTGTAGGAGAAAAATCTTATTTATTTTTTCATTCAAATTCTATGCTGCACAAAATCTCGAATATTTTTTATGTTGTGTAAAGTGATCTTTCCCGTGGCTCATATGAGTTATTAATCTTGCCCTTGAACCGTCGGAAAAAATTAAAAACCAGGTACCGATGGGTTGAAGGATAGGAAGCTTGATAGAACATGTCGTCGCGATCAGTTCACGCGCTGAATTTTCATTGGCTGAGAGAATTATGTCGTCAATGTTGAAGCTTCTCATTTTGGCTTCAGATCTGAAGTGGTGGTGGAATATCAGGTAGCTGTGATATCTTGGCTTGGAAAAAGAAAAAAAAAAAAAAAAACCTTACTTGCTCTCTTTTATTCTTATGTAAAATTGTAGAAACCAATTCAAAGGAATCTGCTCTAAAATACTTCTGAACTCAAACCTTAGCTTTTAGATTATTTTAAATTTACTGTCTTTCTTAGGCTTGTCTTCAATTTTTCTTTAGCTTAAGGGTAAGGTAACGCCACCAATGTTAAATTTTCCACTCTCATTTGTTCCTCCGAAAATATTTTAAAATATTCTCCTCTATGTCGTTCATTAGCTCTTAAAATATCGTCAATACAAATACGATCTAGTTTCCGAGTTACGTGTATTGAAACTAAACCCATTTATTGAACAAGCATACGCTGCATTTCAGTGACATTAGAAAAATTCTATGATCCAATCGTCCGATTTTTAAAAAAAACTAGAAACAAACTTAATGCACTAGGACAAACCTTCACAGCAAAAAAAAAAGACAATTATGAGAGTGGGAGCGACGTAAATTGATAATAACTGCACGATTTTTGACACTCGCACGTCTCACACACCCCTTTTTGGTCGGCCATTAAACAACTGGCGAATGAAACAGGCTGACTAATGAACCAAAACAACGCTTATAATCCACTCACCTAAAGTAAAAACTTTCCAAAAATGTTTTATAGTAATGAAAAAAAAGTTTTATAAATAAAACAGCCATAACAGTTATTATTTAACTCATTATTTATAAATAAATTGAATATAAAACTACCGTGACTTGCGTGGTATCTTTAGAGTGGGACAATTTGAATATTGATATAGAGGCGCTGCGATCGCGGCGCAACTCTGGCGTTCCCTTACCCTTAAAGTTCCTTTTAAAAAAATATTGATATTATAATTAGATCTAATCTCTATTAAAGTAGGATTTGACCCCTTGCATTGAATAAATAGTTTAATGGACACGTTGCACATATACACAAAAAATACTGCAGAAAAAATAGAGGACATCAAATTATATTACCACAATTTCTTTTTTTATAGTTCAAGAAATATTGCAAAAGAATTTTGCCCAGGTCGGGTTTAGTTTAAACCCACACCCTTTTTTAGGTTCTATATATATCTTTTTATTAAGGGTAAGGTAACGCCACCAATGTTAAAAAAAATCCCTCTCACAAGAATTCTGAAAAAAATTTAAAATGTTCTCCTCTACACCCCCTATCAGTAGCTAAAATATCAGGTATACAAATACGATCTAGTTTTTGAGTTATGAATTTTTAAAGTTGACCAATTTAACATGGGAGTTTCATTTCTCCATGTTAAAGTAGTCAACTTTAAAAATTTATAACTCAAAAACTAGATCGTATTTGTATACCTGATATTTTAGGTACTGATAGGCCGGGTATAGAGGAGAACATTTTAAATTTTTTTCAGAATTTTTGTGAGAGGGATTTTTTTTAACATTGGTGGCGTTACCTTACCCTTAAGAAGTGACACTGCTATCTGTACTTTCAATATTATATTTTTTTAAAAAAAATAGTTATCGCATGGCAGGCACTAAAAAATATGAAAAGATGTAAAATTACAATAACTTCGTATCCTGTTGGTTGTCCATTTATTGTAATTGTACAACATACATCATGCATGGAGAATCTGATGCCATATGCCTCATCCCATTGCTCCTTTTAACATCCAAAATTTGGCAAAGCAAGACCCAAGCACACACCAAAACAGGGTTGGGAAGCAATTAAGAGGCCAGTCAGGTATATCATCCCTCTGTCAGTAATAATGATGAACTATATATCTGCCGACCAAAAAATTCATGGTGCAATAATGGGCTATAGCTATATATAACCATCTGCTTTTCATAACTTTGTAATACTTGTAATTGCATTCACCGGATACAGTTGAATCCTCATCAATCATTTTTGTACACTCCTCGCCTCTGAAAACTTCCTTTCTGGAGCCTTGTAATAATAATAATAATAATAAAATCGTCTTTATTATAGAGGCGGGATTTAGGCCAAAAAGCCCACTCTTCCATCCAACCTCCAAACAAATACATTGAAGAGATTAATGGTTTTTAACAAGGCTGAAAGAGGGAAATTTTCAGAGGCGAGGAGTGCCTGTACATGAATTTTGGTAGGCAGATAGCTCATTATTTCAGATTTGGGACGATAAATAAGGCAGCTGGGCCCACCTAGAAAGGTCCTGAGGAATCTGCTCTATAAATTAATAAGTTGAGAGGTCATTAAACCAGAGATAACATTACGGATTCCAAACTCTGCAACTTTTTTTTTTAAATTACTTCCCACTTTTTAACCGGAAGTGACGTTTCCCTTGTGGTAATACAAGCTTGTAACATGAGAAAATGTATACTAAGAATCATTCACTTGATAACTTTAAAAATTATCAATTGTATCATGTAATTTCAAAATCAATTAATATTTGAATTGAATAAATTGCAAATTTTCACAATTACATTGGTTATATTTTGAAAAAAAAAAAAAAAAAACATTCAACGATTTGTGAGTATATAGGGATAAATTTTTATCATGTTGGTAGTATTAATAATCAGCTGTGCGCTAATGTTTGGAACTGTCTGGGTCTACGCCGGTCGTAGACGCATTAAATCTACGCCGGAACTTTTTCAATGTTCAAAACATCCATGACGTCACCCGACGTAGCTCTATTAAACCTACGTCGGTTGTATAAAACATATGATTCATGACGTCACTAATATAACAAATGCAATAAACGGAGCTAATTGTTCAAATTTTTTACTCCACTGACTTGTACGTGTAATTATATTATAATTGATTGTAATAAATGGTATTATATATATGCAGAGTCTGTAGTAATTTTTATATTTATTAACAGTAAATATATTATATTTATATAGTGCATAATATACACTATAATATATGCACTAATCATAATTAAATTATTAAAATATTATTAAAAATTCGCATCTGCTGTATAATTAATTCTGTATATAAATAAATATATATTATAATATATATATATATTATAATATATATTATATTATATAATATATATTATAATATAATATTATATATTATATATATTATATATTATATATATTATATATTATATATAATATATTATATATATTATATATAATATTATATATATGATCATATACTAAATTAATTTAACTAAAAGGCAGCTATATAGTGCAATGGAGTATTGTCCTCAATTTTTTTTATTGCAGAAATGGATAAAGGGTGCAAAGTTATGCTACCCTGATTTTTTTCAGATTTTTTAGAACCCGGGAACTATTTTTAAAAAATTATTGAAATTTATTTTTGTGACGTCACGAGACGCCGCTCCTTAAGAAAAAGATAGGACTTGCCGCGCGTGACGTCACAAAAAGGACTTTCAATAATTTTTTAAAGATACTTCCCAGGCTCTAAAAAATCTGAAAAAAATCAGGGTAACATAACTTTGCACGCTCTATCCATTTCTGCAATAAAAAAAATTGAGGACAATACTCCATTAAGTGACGACGAAGGTATAAAATAAAAACTTTCCGGCAAAACTACGAGTAGCTGGCATAAGAAATAAAAGCATACGTGAATTATTGAGTGCATGCCATGATATATATATATATATAATTATATATTAATGGGAAGCTGTGACCTTGACGTCATCGCGACCTTTGTCCTGACATATATATTATATACTTTTACAAGAAAACAGATGGGGCGCACTACACGTAAAAGATCCTATATTATATATAGGGAGCAATTTTTCGATCGCGGTATTATATAATATATTATATATATTCTTTACACAAGTTCTGTTTCCGAATTGAAAATCACGTATTGTCACTAACCTTTTACATTTTTGCCACTATTAAAATATTATTTGCAACCCCAGCTCAGTTTAAGTAAAAAGAAACTCTAAAAAAAATTCGCGGTACTTGTATTAATTCTAATTTTGGAGCGGGAAATTTGCGCAATATATATATGCCCATGGTGTCAAAATCTGCTGATCTTCAACATACGAATATCTTCCAGTAAAAATATGGCGACCAAATTGGCAGGTCAAAGATTCCCATTGAAATATTCCTTATGGGCAATTAAAATTTAACCCACAAAAATTCCAATTTTTTTTCCAGGAAAATGGTCCGTAAAAAAATATTTGAAAATGCATTGAAGAATGGAGTATCGTCCTCAATTTTTTTATTGCAGAAATGGATAGAGGGTGCAAAGTTATGCTACCCTGATTTTTTTCAGATTTTTTTGAGACCTGGAACTATTTTTAAAAAATTATTGAAAGTCCTTTTTGTGACGTCACGCGGCGGCAAGTCCTATCTTTTTCTTAAGGAGCGGCGTCTCGTGACGTCACGAAAAGGACTTTCAATAATTTTTTAAAAATAGTTCCCGGGCTCTAAAAAATCTGAAAAAAATCAGGGTAGCATAACTTTGCACCCTCTATCCATTTCTGCAATAAAAAAAATTGAGAACAATACTCTATTCATGATAGATTATATAGCTAGATTGAAACTTTTCGGACCAGTTAATTAATAAGTTTTGAGTAAAAAGCTGTTTTCTGTTCCATGTTAGACTACATGTTAAAAAATTAAAAGACCTCCAAAACGGACCAAAACACCAACTTTGGTAATTTTTTTGGTGAAGAATTTTTTATCGGAACAAAATAAAATGTTAAAAAAATGCAATCGCTCGATCGTCACTCCACTTTAATAAATATTAAATATATAATAAACTGCATGGTCTGCATGACGTACATACGTACTTCATTACTTCGATTATTTGGTAATACGTCTATAAATTAATTCATGTATTTTTCGAGTACTAGCTTATAGCTCCAAAAATGTACTATATAGCTATAACCTTCTAAAAGCAACATCGAATATTATGCCATTTCACGTCATGTGGCCACCTACACCACCAAATATTAAAGTTCTTTGATTTTAATAAAATTAAATCACAGGACATGTTTGTATAATGAACCTACCAAAATGGTTTTTGTATTTTTCAAAAATATTCAAAATTGAGGGACAATGGGCCTCGTATTTACGAAATGGCGTCAGAATTCAGAATGCAAATGTAGCAAACGGCGGCTCCAGTAACTCGGAAAATATTATGCATAGATTAAATTTGATTTTTTCTATGGATGCATAACCATATGTGTCTACAACATCCTGCTTTCAGATTTTCTCTATGGGTTTTAGTTTTTTTGTTATACCGGTTCCCGTAAGCCAAGTATGACGTTTTTGAAGCATTTGCTTTCCGCAGCCCAAATAAAGGCTAATTTTTTTTTTAAATAAAAAATTGATCCTATATAGCTCCTAAACATCTCTTCTTACCATAAAACTCCTAAAAATAAAAATATTTTTTTTTCTCAACTAATGGCACAGTAAACGAAAATTCGTTAAGGTACCTACTTTGCGGGCCAAAAAAGTCGATGTCATTCAAACTTTAGGAGAATTTTAATGACACGACTGGAATCCTCGTATGTTAATTAGTAAGAATCAAAAATAATCTCGATGTACCTCTCGAGTATTTCCTTGCAAAAGCTATACTGGGGGTTAATATCAGGTCAGTCCAATAAGGAGATGGGCTTGGGTCAGAATAGATTTCGATGAATTTCACATAAATTATGTTACACATCTAACCTAGTTTGATGAGGTTTGGGCATTATTTTTCAAAATTTCAAAAAAAAAAAAAAAAAACGAATTTCAGGAATTTTCAAAAAATCAATAAAGAGGGCAATCTCGAGAGATAAAAAAAAAAAGTATCTTCAATTCTGCTACACATAGAATTATAATTTAAATTTTTTCAAGTTTGTAGTCAGATTGCCAAACTTTTTTGCATTGAAAATTTTGACCTTGAATAAATTAATAATTATTAAGGTAAAAGTTCAGAGGTCAAATTACAAAAAGCGTATAACTTCATACCAAAGCACATTGTTAAAAAAAAATCAAGACATGGGTTTTAAACAATGTTTATCCTTCTATAAAAAACCGGTTTCAAATTTATGGAGAAATTCAAAATTTTGAAATTACGATTTTTTTTACTAATTATTCCGAGGTTTTTAGAAAAAAAAAATCGAGTTTTGTGATGAATTTTACACAGGTTACTCATCTGACCCAGGTTGATAAGATTAGGAAATAATTTTTTCAAATTAAAAAAAAAAAAAAAAACGAAAATCGAAATTTGACCGTGAATTTCGATTTTTTTTTTTTTTTTTTTTTTTTTTGAAATTTGAAAACATTATTTTCAAACCTTATCAACCTAGGTCAGATGAGTAACCTGTGTAAAATTCATGACAAAACTTGAAAATATTTTTCAAAAAACCTCGTAATAATTAATAAAAAAAAATCGCAATTTCAAAATTTTGAAATTCTCCATAAATTTGAAAATGGTTTTTTATAGAAGGATTTAAACCTATATCTTGATTTTTTTAACAATGTGCTTTGGTATGAAGTTATACGCTTTTTGTAGTTTGACCTCTGACATTTGACCTTAATAAAATTTTAAGGTCAAAATTTTCAATGCAAAAAAGTTTGGCAGTCTGACTACAAACTTGAAAAAATTTAAATTATAATTCTATGTGGAGCAGAATTTAAGATACAAATTTTTTTATCTCTGGAGATTGCCTTCTTTATTGATTTTTTGAAAATTCCTGAAATTCGGGTTTTTTTGAAATTTCAAAAAATAATGCCCAAACCTCATCAAACTAGGTTAGATGTGTAACATATGTGAAATTCATCGAAATTTATTGACCCAAGCCCATCTCCTTATTGGACTGACCTGATATTAATCTGGGGTAACTCCCTCTATATAGTACTCTATACGCACCGCGTGCGCACCTCGTCAGACCCGTGATAGCACGAAGCGGCAGAGTGCTGTTGTGTTTATTGACATGAAATTTATGCAAAAATAATATTTTATTGCATCTATGAAATAAACTTGCTACTAAATTATGTCACTAAGATAATTTTCCTTCTATATATTTGTTACCATTTTTACGCAAAATTCAATCCCACGTACCTATCTTAATTATAATAGCAAATGGAAGGAAAATGATCTCAGTGACGTAATTTAGTAGCAAGTTGCAAAGGTTATTCCATAGATACAATAAAATATTATTTTTGCGTAAGTTTCATGTCAATAAACACAACAGCACTCGGCCGCGGCGTGCTATCACGGGTCTGACGAGGTGCGCACGCGGTGCGTATAGAGGGAGTTACCCTAGTATAGCTTTTGCGACGAAATACTCGAGAGGTAAATCGAGATTTTTTTTATTCTTACTAATTAAGATACGAGGATTCCAGTCGTGTCATTAAAATTCTCCTAAAGTTTGAATGACATCGACTTTTTTAGCCCGCAAAGTAGGTACCTTAACGAATTGTACCCTTTTTCGTTTACTGTGCCATTAGTTGAGAAAAAAAAATTTATTTTTAGGAGTTTTATGGTAAGAAGAGATGTTTATGAGCTATATAGAATCAATTTTTTATTTAAAAAAAAAATAGCCTTTATTTGGGCTGCGGAAAGCAAATGCTTCAAAAACGTCATACTTGGCTTACAGGAACCGGTATTACAAAAAAAAACTAAAACCCATAGAGAAAATCTGAAAGCAGGATGTTGTAGACACATATGATCGTGCATCCATGGAAAAAATCAAATTTAATCTATGCATAATATTTTCCGAGTTACTGGAGCCGCCGTTTGCTACATTTGCATTCTGACGCCATTTCGTATTTGCCCATAGTCCCTCAATTTTGAATATTTTTGAAAAATACAAAAATTATTTTTGTAGGTTCATTATACGAACATGTCTTGTGATTTTTATCAAAATCAAAGAACTTTTATATTTGGTGGTGTAAGTGGCCACTATGACGTGAAATGCATATGGTTCTAATAATATATAATATGTATAAATTTATATATATATATATATATATAAATATATAAAAATTTATTTGAAAATCCATTAAAGTATTCATCATAGATTACGTATGTATTTTTTAATTGGTACCATAGTTCAGACGAAGTTGGAGTAAAAAGCTGTTTTCTGTTCCATATAAGGATGCATGTTAAAGGCCTCCGAAACACTAACTTTGGGAATTTTTTGTGGTGAAACTATTTGAGATGGAATTTTTTGGTTTTCATTTCTCAATAGAGAAATATTGAACTATTTTTAGAAAATAAAACATTCAAAAAAATTAAATCGCTCACTCTACTTTAAGTCATGATCTATGCAACAGCATGGTAGCATGCCAAAAATATTTCTAATATTTTTTATATATTTTTTTCCTATACTATATAAAGATAACCCAATGCTCAAGTAATCGTATTGATTTTGTAAAATAACACAATTCGAATTATCAAAAGACAGTAATGGAATTATGAGACGTACGTCCATATTTGTCATGGTTGCGCTTTTTTTTATTATGTACAAAAAAAATGCATGCTTAGCTCATTTTTGTTCCTTACAATATGTACCACGGCTATAGCCTAGCAATTGTAATATTGGTCAGAAAAATTCACAATAAAAAATATTAAAAAATATATTTGCCAAACGGCAGCGACGCAAAGTTGGCTCCGAGCACTAGGTGCAAGAATGGGCTTGCCTAAAAACCTCGCCGCAATAAAGATATTTTCTATTCTATTCTATATAATATATAACAGTGCGCCAGGGGACCATTTTATGCTTATTTCGTAATATCGCTTTAACTTTTTAGTTTATATCTACGAAATTCAAAAATATTATTAATTCATCTTGGTACGTCCTTAATTCTTAGGCCTTCCTATAAAGTCTATAAACACATCAGATTTTTTTTTAAACGAAATCTGAGGGGGGGTTATATTTTTTTACGGGACTATTTTTTCCGGAAAGAAAAAATGAGATATTTTATAGAATGTGAAAATTTTAGTGGCTTAATCGAAAGAAGGGGTAAAAAAATATATTGTACTGCGTACGTGAATTTTTTCAGATTTTTCTGAGACCGGGAACTATTTTTAAAAAATTATTGAAAGTCTAATTTTATGACGTCACGGGCGGCACAGCCCTATCCTTTTTCTTAAGGAGTACCGCACGTGACGTTATCAAAATAGAATTTCAATAATTTTTTAAAAAAGTTCCCAGTCTCAGAAAAATCTGAAAAAATTCACAGTACCATATTTTTACCCCTTCTTTCGATCAAGGCGATCAAGCCACTAAATTTTTCACATTCTACTATCTCATTAATTGTAATTTTTGTGGGTAAATTTCTCATAAGGAATTTCAATTAATATAATATTTCGCCTATAATGGACAACATGCATGGAAAATTTTTATTGCAGAAATGAATAGAGGGTACCGAATTATGCTACTCTGAAATTTTTCAGATTTATTTGAAACCCAGAACTATTTTTAAATAATTATTGAAAGTGCGGCCACGCCCCCTGGAGGCGTCAGTAGGCGTATCCAGTCTCTATCCTTTTTATTAAGAATTCAGAGGTGCCAACTGAAATCACAGGACTTTCAATAACTATTTAAAAATAGTCCCGGCGTGCACAAAAAAATCTGAAAAAAATCAGAGTAGCATAATTTGGCACGTACCCTTTATTCATTTCTGCATTAAAATTTTTTCATGTATATGCAGTATATGTTGTCCATTCACGCTTTTATTTCTTTTGCCGGAAAGTTTTTTTTAAAGTAGAGTGAGCGAGTTCATTTTTTTTAATATTTTATTTTTTAAAAATACTTTAATTAAGCTGCCCTCTATATATATTGAGAAATGAAAACCAAAAAATTCCATCTCAATTAAATAGTTATTAATTCACCACAAAAAATTCCCAAAGTTGGTGTTTCGGAGGCCTGCTTAACGTGGCAGCGCGGCCTTATGGAACATATATATATAAATCCGCGTTTTACTCCAACTTTTTCTTCTGAACTATGGTACCATTTAAAAAATACTTATATACGTACGTAATCTATGATGAATTCTTTAATGAATTTTCAAATAAATTTTTTTTTTTGCGGGGTCGTTTTCTTGGAAAAAAATCATGAAAATCCTTATGGGAATTAACCCGCAAAAACTTAAAGATTTTTTTCCGAAAAAACGGCTCCGTAAAATATATATTTTTTTAAACTCCATTAAAGAATTCATCATAGATTACGTAGGTATTTTTTAAATGGTAGCATAGTTCAGAAAATGTTAATTGGAGTAAAACGCGGTTTTATGTTCCATATAAGGCTGCACGTCAAAGGCCTCCGAAACACCAAATTTGGGATTTTTTTGTGGTGAAACTATTTGAGATGGAATTTTTTGGTTTTGATTTCTCAATATAAAAGGGCAGCTTTTAAACTATTTTAAGAAAATAATTAAAATATTAAAAAAAATGCAATCGCTCGACACTCGAATCTAGCTACTTTAAATACCTCTCCGCTTAATTTTGCACTGCCTTATTTATTTTTATTTTTTTTAGTATTTATATATATTATAATTGCTACATTTAATTTAATAATATATTTTAATAAAATTTTATTTACTTAATATAATATATACACTATATATATATTATATTTACAGTAAATAAATATAAAAATTACTATATATTATAGACTCTGCATATTAAAATACCGTTTATTACAATTATTACAATAAATTACTATAATATATAATTAGTTATTAATTACTCGTACGATCGAGTCATTGAATCGAGTAAAAAATTTGAACTTCAGCCTCGTTGTTTGCATTTGTTATATCAGTGACGTCATTAATCATATGTTTCATACAACCGACGTAGGTTTAATAGAGCTACGTCGGGTGACGTCATGGATGTTTTGAACATTGAAAAAGTTCCGGCGTAGATTTAATGCGTCTACGACCGGCGTAGACCCAGACAGTTCCCTAATGTTTACGTTTTAATGGTTTGTGCATATTTTCATTAATATTATATTATCCACTATCATAATAAATTACAGCATATTGTGAAGAAGAAGTGTAGTTTGGTTTAATATTTAGAAGCTTTTAAAAGCAAATATTTATTAGTTCCTATTATATTACTCTCCTCTGATTAGTTCTAATGAGAGATTTGTTTTCATACTATATGCATAATAACTCTTGAATGCATTTAGGTCACATCATGTCACATGCAGGCTGATCATTTATTGCTGCTATACAGACTATAATATATACTGTAGTTGCTGATTAAAAAATTAATAGGGACTATATAAACTTAACGAGAAAATTTTAAAAGTATAATTTGACTATACATTTAAAGCAATACTTATTTTTTTTTAAAAGTATTTATTAAACACTCTTACAGTGTACATATTATATATTATTATATTATACTTATCAAACATGTCTCTTGTATTATATGAAGACACTAAAAGTGAAACATTGGACACAGAGTTTGATAGTAACAAAACATTTAGACAAAATACAACTTTGAGTGACAATGAAATGGACACAGACAACATTAAAATTGGTGTGGAAGACGTGAAGCCTTTTGAGTTTGTTGAGATGAAGACTGAGTCATTATTAGCCGAGCCTGTTAGTGACAACTTTTTTACATGTGAGGAATGTGATGAAAAGTTCAAATTATGTGAAAGTCTACAACAACACATACTCGATCTTCATTGTTCTCATAAATGTTCAATATGCAATGCAACTTTTACGAGGCAGTCTTATTTAAAAATCCATTTACTTGTTCATGCTGGCATTAAACCTTTTAAATGTTCTCTTTGTAGTTCCCAGTATTATCAAAGATATCAACTTAAAAAACATCTGGTAAACATACACAAGTTGGATGAAAATTCATTTGCCAGCTTATTACCACCTCCTATATTTCCTAGTACTTACGAAAATCCATCTTATCGTGCGTATGTTTGTAAAATATGTGATGCTACATATACATCATATAACTTTCTTCAAGACCATATACAATCTTTTCATAAAAAACTCAATCCTTATTTTAAATGTAATGTATGTGGAGCATGTTTCACAAAACAAAGCTACCTAAATTTGCATTCAGTTAAACATTCTCGTGAAAAAATATACAAGTGTTCAATATGTAACCAAGATTTTACATTAAAGACTTGTCTTAAAGATCACTTGATTAAAGCACACAAACAAAATATAACAGCTGATTTTGTACAAAATAAGCAACCTACTTTTAGTATTGATCAAAAAGAGCAAACTGTCTGTGAAAAATGTAACATGCAGTTCAGTTCACATGAAAATCTTAGCCAACATGTATGTATCATTCAGGACAGTGCTAAAATTGAACCATTTGAAGAACATGACACGGAGTTTGATACAAACGAAAGATTTGGACAAAATACAACTTTGAGTGGCAATGAAATGGACACAGACAACACTGAAATTGGTGTGGAACCTTTTGAGTTTGTTGAGGTGAACAAGTCATTATTAGCGGAGCCTGTTACTGACAACTCTCTTACATGTGGAAAGTCTAATGAAGAATTCAGTTCACATGAAAATCTACAAGAACATAATCTCATCTCTAATGATAGTGATGCTCTTAAATGTTCAGAATGCAATGCAATCTTTATCCGAAAGTCTAACTTAAATTCCCATTTACTTCTTCATTCTGACGTCAAACCTTTTTCTTGTTCTCTTTGTAGCTATAAGTCTAAACGAAAAAATAATCTTAAAGTACATTTGGTAAACACACACAAGTTGGACAAAAATTCAGTAGCCAGCTTATTGCCACCGTCTAGTACTAACGAAAATCCAAATAACTGTGCCTATGTTTGTAAAATATGTGATGCTACATATACATCATATAACTTTCTTCAAGACCATATACAATCTTTTCATAAAAAAATCAATCCTTATTTTAAATGTAATGTATGTGGAGCATGTTTCGCAAAACAAAGCTACCTAAATTTGCATTCAGTTAAACATTCTCGTGAAAAAATACATAAATGTTCAATATGTAGCCAAGATTTTACATTAAAGACTTGTCTTAAAGATCACTTGATTAAAGCACACAAACAAAATGCAACAGCTGATTTTGTACAAAATAAGCAACCTACTTTTAGTATTGTTCAAAAAGAGCAAACTGTCTGTGAAAAATGTAATGTACAGTTCAGTTCACATGAAAATCTTAGCCAACATGTATGCACCATTCAGGACAATGTTAAAATTGAACCATTTGAAGAACATGACACGGAGTTTGATAGTAACGAAACATTTGGACAAAATACAACTTTGAGTGGCAATGAAATGGACACAGACAACATTGAAATTGGTGTGGAAGACGTGAAGCCTTTTGAGATTGTTGAGATGGAGAACGAGTCATTATTAGCCGAGCCTGTTAGTGACAACTCTCTTACATGTGGAAAGTGTAATGATGAGTTCAGTAAGTTCAGTTCACTTAAAAATCTTAAAATACATGACAGTGTTGTACATGCACATAAAACTACTTTTGAATGCTCAAAATGCAATGAAACTTTTACTAGCCTGTCTAGCTTGAAATTTCATCGTCAAACACATGCTGAAAATATTATTTGTACTATATGTAGTTCAAAGTTTATGTCAAAAATTAAGTTTAAAAAACATTTGCAATACGCACATAGATTAGATAAAGAATCATTAGACAAAGATATGAAGCCATTTATATGTAAGGATCCTACTACTCCGATTATTACAAATCTTTTTATCTGTAAAATTTGTAACATAGAATTTGACTCTTCTTATGCTCTTAAAGAACATGTTAATAATATGAAGTCCAAACCTGGTGATGTAACTTATCAATGTTCAAAATGTATTTTATCTTTTACATGCCAGGCTAGCTTAGATTCTCATCAAAAAATTCATGTTAAATTTAAACCCATTACTTGTATGTTATGTAGTTTTAGCTCTGACATGCCTTGTAATCTTAAGAAACATTTGCTTAAGGTACATAAATTAAAATTTGTTGAAAATTCAGAATCCAGCTTGCTGACAGCTAATAAGAGAACGTTTGTATGTGAACCATGTCACTTGTCATATGCACATAACGTTAGTCTTCAAAATCATGTAAAATCTATTCACCTAGGATTTAGACTTAAACCATTTCAATGTAATCATTGTGGAGCGTGGTTCACAAAAAAAATTGGTCTTAATAAACATTTGACTAAAAATTCCACTAAAAAACCTTACAAGTGTTCAATGTGCTGTGAAAAATTTAGATTTAAAGTAACTCTAAAATTACATATGTGTGAAGTTCATTGTATAGATAGTGATATTGATAAACCAATTATTCAAAATGTATCAAAGCCAGTAGAAAAAGCTTCCATTGAATTCAAATCCAGCAGTGATAAAATCTGTTATTCGGAAAGCACCAAACAAATCCGACTCGTCAACATTCATAAGACAGCAAATTTGACATCTGGACTGCAGCATTCTCCACCAAAACCTCAACTACGGCAGTACGTGGCAAGAATTAAGGTACAGTAATTAAATTGTATCAAAATTATTAATTATTTTTTTTTTTAAGACAACTGTTAGGATGAAAGCTAAGTACTGTCCTGTCCTGTACAGTTTCCTCAAAAAAACCCTAAAAAAAAAATATTATTTTCAATTTTAATAAAAAATTAATAGACATTTGTTTATTTTCATAAATTCTAATGGCTCTTTAATTCAAAGAAATATAGAATTTTCCTTCCAACTTACCTCCGTAAAATATGGCCAGGAATTTGAACGGTCTTGTCACAGTTTTGCCGGAGTCTAAAGTGTCGCATCTCATTTCGTAATCAGCGATTGGTTAACTTGGATGACATCATTGATGATTAAACCAACCATGATGATTGGTCGCGACAGTGGCGGTGCCACTTTTTACTACGGTAAAAATCTGTCAAGGACTTCAAGTTCAGTCACATTCCTAGCTGTAGCAGAGCAATTGTAGATATACAATGACATATATATATATATATATATTTTATATATATATATACACACAGTAATATTAAATTACACAGAAATTTAACAGAATCTATATAACTATGAATCTATAGTTTGTTGTTCATAAAGCTTTTAAAAGTATTTTAAAAAAAATATCATTTTTATAATATTTTCCCCAAAAAAAAAAAAAAATGAAATAGCCCCCCAAAAGATTTAAAAAAAGAAAATACCCTGCCCAATGTTGCTTTTTTTTTCCCCAAAACACCCAAAAAACATGTCAAAAAACCTTTGACATATGTAATTTTTTTTAGTCCTGAGCAAATTATTTTGTGAATTTAGATTGAAAAAGTTTGTAACCCTGAGCAGCGTAGTTTCATCAAACCTTAGCTATTTAAAAGAAAATAAACACTTTTTTAATAAAAAAATTAAATTATTAAACAGAAAAATTTATAAACATATCTATACAGTATAAAAGTATTAATACATTGGGAGTTTAAAAGCAACAGTAAGTACAGAAATGTGAATGCCACAGCTATAAAAAAAATTCTACTGCCCACAAGAATTCTCCCTTGTTTTATCTGTGGACTACACTGTTGTAGATAAATTCAGAAATTTCAATATTAATATTTTTTTTATTAGGTGAGACAGCCAGACTGCAAGTTGACAGCCAGCAGCCTCCCAGAAATGTGGATCACCAAAGTCAAGCCGTGCTGTGTCCAGCTGGACCGTGGAGAGGTGGGCCCTAACTTTTTTAAAAATTTATTACAATATTATTCTTGTATCTTTGAAGTTCTGAAAAAAAAAAACAGAAACATCTATATCTGGCATTATTCTCATCCAAAAATCCAAAATTTGCACTGTTAAGTATCATAATTGTGTTTAAAAATAAATTACAGTAACAGTAACTTAAGGGTAAGGTAACGCCACCAATGTTAAAAAAAGTCCCTCACACAAAAATTCTGAAAAAAATTTAAAATGTTCTCCTCTACACCCCCTATCAGTAGCTTAAATATCAGGTATACAAATTCGATCTAGTTTTTGAGTTATGAATTTTTAAAGTTGACTAATTTAACATGGGAGTTCCATTTCTCCATGTTAAAGTAGTCAACTTTAAAAATTCATAACTCAAAAACTAGATCGAATTTGTATAACTAATATTTTAGCTACTGATAGGGGGTGTAGAGGAGAACATTTTAAATTTTTTTCAGAATTTTTGTGTGAGGGACTTTTTTTAACATTGGTGGCGTTACCTTACCCTTCACTAAACATTTCATCATATTCCTAAAATATATTAAATAGTTTTCATCTAAAAAATAATTTTAATAAATTTACAGTTTGCAGATTGTACATTATAATTATCATGTATAATTATAATGTAATTTAAAATTTTTGTGCAGTCAAATTAATGTTATGATATTTTCCACAGGTGACGAGGTACCTGTCTCGACTGGACAAGCGAGAAGTGACGGAGGAGAGAGGCTCCCCCATCGAGGGACTTCCCCCACCCCTTGCCACCCCTGCGCCTCCAGTCAGGGACGACCCAAGACACCCTTGTGGGGCTGTGAGTGTAACGTCGGACCTTCTTTTGGGTGCTGCAACTTCTACTTTAGAAAATGTGAGAGAGGACAAAAATTATTTTGGATCAAAAACTAGTTTTGAACCAAATACAGTACGTACTTGATGATTGTAATGTGAATTCTGATAATGCTAATCACATTTCTAAATACTGTTCTGAAAGTGCAAATCTTGAATCAACAATTATTAGAGAAATTTGAGGAAATTTACATATAAACAGGTCCTGTGTTTTAATGGTATTTGACATTGCCAAATGCGTTTCACTTAAAAAATATTGAAAATAATAGCCATGTCGTGGCATATTTGAAGGGAGATTGGACAGTATCCAAATTATGCAATTTTTATATTTTTCTGCATTTTTTTTATTCATAGAACTATTATTAAATGTTTATTGAAAATATCGTGATACCCTATGGAGAAAATCTCTTCTTTATTTAAAAAAAAATTGCGTTAATGTCTCTAGTGGGCAAGGTATACATAATAATATTAATGTACATTATATATTTGTCGCCTCAGAATGCATATCACATAACTGCAAAAAATATAATGCAGCTCTAAACCTGATCTCAACAGATTATAAGGGTCAAAGTTCCATCAATTAATTTAATAATTACGTGATTTGTATTATGAGATGACGATATATGCAAAATTAGTTCCCAAACTAAAAAAATCTGTGATTAATAATCCAGCGTCATATAATTTGGCACCCTCTCTTCATTTCTGCAATAAAAAATTCCATATGAGTTCTCCATTTTTATACTTTCATAAAGTTCCATCAGTGCATATAATTATGTACATTGAATTGAACAGATGCAAATCAGCTGATAATACTTTAATTATTGTGATAATTGCTCATTATTTAATGTTGAGAAAATATAAATTTGTTTTCTGATTGTCAGACAAAATACTTGTAATTAAGGAAATAAATACAAAGAGTATATATATGTATATATATTTTTAAAATAATGTTTTAAAATTTATGTTTTTAAATATAAAACAATTTTGTAAATATATTTTTTTTTTCTATTTTTTTTTTTTTTTTTTTTTGAAATAAAATAATCTTTATTTAGCTTTTGCTATTTAAATTCATAATAGTTGGTTACATATTAATTAATTGATTTTACAATATCACATAAAAATTTGTTTCATAATTTTTTATGCCTACAGAACGAACCAATATATTAAAACAGAAATAGCAAAATACCAATTAACATATAAGATAGTTTTACAAATAATTACTTACACAATGAATATATAATTAACTGCTATAGGGAAATCTTTCCTTCACATATATAATACATAGCCTTTTAAACATTTTTTTATTATGACATATTTTTATATTATCTGGTAGTTCATTGAACAATTTTTTCCCACAGTTATAAATTGATCCATCTGATCTTTGTTTATTGACACATTTTCTGAAAAAAATGTTACATCCTCTTGTATTATAAGTATGCATCTCACTATTTTTAACAATTTCACTTTTAAAATGCTTAGGAAATTTATCATGAATAATATCATAAAAAAATAACAGTACTTTTAATGCATATCTTTGTTTTACACTCAACCATTGCAGAGTTTCCAACAACAATATAGTATGAGTTCTTTTATTACAACCCAATATAATTTTCATCGCTCTGTTTTGAAGTCTTTAATTGTAATAATTTGATATTTCTTTTGCTCGTATTAAAAAACAAAGATGCACAGTATTCAAAATGAGGAGCAATTATAGTTTTATATACCAAATTTTTACACCAAACGCTCAGGAATCCCGAGATTCTACTTAAATACCCAATTTTTTTACCAATTTTTTTTGACATGGACTCAATTTGATCATTAAAATTCAAAGTACTATCAAGAACTACACCAAGGTATTTAACATTTTTTTCAAACTTCAGTAACTCTCCATCAAGGTGGATCGTTGAGGTGGGATTACTATTTACAATATTATTTATCTTACGATTAGAACTTGCAAGTAGCATGCAAGTAGTTTTTTTAACATTCAGTTTCAACTTATTCAAATTAAACCAAAAAGACAATTTAACTAAATCTTTGTTCAAATCATCACATAAAATTTTGAATTCTTTACCAGATATTGAGATCAGAGTATCATCCGCGAACAAATTAATTAATGATTTATCAACATGCAAATACATGTCATTAATATATATATATAATAAAGAGCAAAGGACCTAAAACTGATCCTTGCGGAACTCCAACATTAATTTCTCTAAATTCTGACATAATATGTATTATTTTTATTCCTAAATCTGAAATATGAGATGATGGCGGTGCAATTTATTTGGCACATTTATTCTGTAAAGTTTTACAATTTAAGTTACATTTGTACATTAATTTAATAAACTGATAAACATGGTAAGAATTTATTTTTTTCTTTTTTTAAAAGATCAATAAAAATCTTGCTCACAATAAATAAATTAAAAATAATTTAATTTATTAAGTCACTTTACTCTACCACATTCTATAGAAGTTCATGAATGGATCCCGACACAGCTTAGAACATTATCGAATATCAAAATTTTATTTTCTTAATTTTCGTTTTTATATTATTATTACATTTAGATTATATAATTAAGTAATTAATTATATATTGTGGATATGAGAGTTTGAAACATGACAATAAAATACAAGATTAAAATATAAATATAATTTTCAAAGTGAAATTAGGTAATATAGTAAAAACTTGTGCTTACGTTAATTAAGTCAAGGGTCCCAGAAAATTAGGTTTACCTTATCAAGTTTTTCCTATATATACCCACATTGCTTGTTATTATTATTATTTTTGATTAGAACACACACTCAAAATCGATTTTTAAAAATAAATTGCGTAATAATAAGTTTTTACGTTTTAACTGTATAATACATATTAATTTTAAATTACACAAAGATTTTAATTTAAAGAGGATCGAGGATGGTTTTTTTATATTAAATTTCTCCAAAATATTTATTACATACAAAATCCCTTGACAAAAAAATATAATAATAATAAGGATTTTTTTTAGTGAAATATTTTTATCATGTTGGCAGCACTGATAAATCAGCTGGTTCAATGGAGCTTGTTTACGTTTTTTTACACATTTTCAATTTTCAGTAATTTCGGTGATAATTTATAATAAAATATATTTCTGTCGTGGATTTACTAGCTTAATTCTGAGTGTATATGTTTGTAAATTCAAACGAGAGAAGAACAAAACCTGCACTTTGTTTGCGACTATGAAATGAACATGTTTTTTTTATCATCCAGCATCAGCATGCTCAAATGGATGTTAGAATGTCATTACACTGTATTTTAACTTTCAGCTGCCAAAAACAAACATTATAAATTTATTAACAATACAATTATTTATATACATTTAACGTAATAATATCAAGAGTATTTGGCAAAAATGGCTCTTGAACTAAATGAAGAAATTGACATTAAAAGTGAACCATTTGAAGAACAAGACACAGAGTTTGATAATAATGAAACATTTGGACAAAACACAACTTTGAGTGACAATGAAATGGACACAGACAACATTGAAATTGGTGTGGAAGATGTGAAGCCTTTTGAGTTTGTTGAGATGGAGAACGAGTCATTATTAGTCGAGCCTGTTACTGACAACTCTCTTACATGTGGAAACTGTAATGCAATTTTTGAAAATCTGTCCATGTTAAATTATCATCTACTTACTCATGCTGATTTAAGACCTATTTCTTGTCCTGTATGTATTCAAAATTTTACACAAAAAGATCATCTTAGAATTCATTTACTAACAGTGCACAAATTGGTTCAAAATTCAGTAGGTAACTTTGTGCCACCTCCCACATCACATAAATGTGAAACATGCCATCTTTTATTTAAATCAAATTATCGTCTTCAACAACATATAAATTATGTTCACAAAAGTCTGATGACTTTTAAATGTGATGAATGTGGGGCATGTTTCAAAAGAAAGAGTGGTCTAAATTCACATTTAATGATACACACCGGTGAAAGACCATTTAAATGTTCAATATGTAGCTTTCAGGATTTCAGATGGAAGCACAGTCTTAAAAATCACTTGAAGACAGTACATAAAATAGTTGCAACTGCTGATCTTGTACAAAAGCAACCTACTGTACCTGTTATTATTGATCAAACAATGCAAAATGTCTGTGAAAAATGTAACATACAGTTCAGTTCACATGAAAATCTTAGCCAACATGTATGTATCATTCAGGATAATGTTGAAATTGGACCATTTGAAGAACATGACACAGAGTTTGATAGTAACGAAACAATTGATGATCCATTATTAGAACTCAACAATGAATTACATGAAGAAATTGACATTAAAAGTGAAACATTTGACGAACACAACACTGAGCTTGATAGTAACGAAACATTTGGACAAAACACAACTTTGAGTGACAATGAAATGGACACAGACAACATTGAAATTGGTGTGGAAGACGTGAAGCCTTTTGACATTTTTGAGGTGGAGACCGAGTCATTATTAGCCGAGCCTGTTACTGACAACTCTCTTATGAGACAATCAAGTTTAAATGATAATCTACTTTCTCCTCCTAACAATGAAGAAGATACTTCACATTTTTGTAAATTATGTGATAAGACATACAAAACAAAACAAGATCTTGAAAAACATGTACAGTTGTTTTACCAAGGAATTAAGCCGTATAAATGTGAAATTTGTAGCAAGTGTTTTACTTTCAGAAGCAGTCTAAGAGCACATTTTACTATACATTCTGGGGAAAAACCATATCAGTGTTCTAAGTGTAGTGAATCTTTCAGAAAAAATGATATTCTTAAAAATCATTTTATGAATGTACATAACCAACAAACAGAAACAAGAAATGGTGCCCTTGAAGAATCACAAACGCATCAGACTCCAAATTTTTGTAAATTATGTGATAAAGCATTTAAATCAAAACAAGGTTTTAATGGACATATACAGTCTTTCCATAACAGTCTTAGGCCATTTCAATGTACTATTTGTAAAATACGTTTTGCATTAAAAGGCAGCCTGAATACACATTTAACAATTCATTCAGGTGAAAAACCGTATCAGTGTTCTAAGTGTGGTAAAGCTTTCAGATTGAAGGTGAGCCTTAACGAACATTTATGCAACGATTCACTACATAATGGAATATTCAAAAAAATTGAATATCGTTCTAACATACTAGAAGATGATGCAGACAAGATTGTACAAAACAAGGAACCTGCCATTATTGTTCAAAAAGAACACAAGGTCTGTGAAAAATGTAATGCTCAATTAAGTTTACGTAAAAATCGTAAGCAACATTTATGTGCAATTCAGAACAATGTTGAAATTGATTCGGAAGATGTGAAGCCTTTTGAGTTTGTTGAGGTGAAGACTGAGCCTGTTACATGTGGCAAGTGTAATGAAGAGTTCAGTTCATGTGAAAATCTTCAACAACATGAACAGTCCATTCATGAAAATATTAAATGTTCGATATGTAATGAATCTTTTAATGGCCATTCTAACTTAAAACATCACCTACTTATTCATACTAAAGTTAAACATTATCAATGTTCTCTTTGCAGTTTAAAGTTTGCGTTAAAAATTCAACTTAAAAATCATTTACAACAAAATCATAAGCTACGCAAAAGCAAAATACATAATAAAGCATCTCCTACTCCAATTGTTATTGATTTAAAAGAACACACTGTATGTAAAATATGTAACATAGAATTGGGTTCAATTGAAAATCTTAACCAACATATGTGTACCATACACGGCAATGTTGAATTTAAATGTACAAAATGCAGTGCATCTTTTAATAATCAAGCTAGATTAAATTGTCATTTACGAAATCATACTATGTGTACACTAATATTTACTTGTGTCCTATGTAATCGCAACCTAGCATCAAAATATTCGCTGAAAGGACATTTGATAAAAATACATAACTTAAATGAAAATGATGAACCACTAAAATGTTTGTTACAGCCACCCCCAAAACAAAACAGTTTTATTGTTTGTGGACCTCGTAATACACATGAATCAAAACAAGGTCCTACACAAAGGCTGTAATTTAAACAAAGACTGCAGCAATTTCAGTGTAATATCTGTAGTAAACGTTGTACTACACAAGCGGGTCTAAATTTACATTTAACTTTACATTCTGGTAAAAAACCTTTTAAACCTTTTAAATGTCCGAAATGTGGCAAATATTTCAGATTGCGAATGAATCTACGTGTACATTTATGTATAGTTCATTATTTAAGTGTTAAATTAATTATTAATAATTTGTTACTAAATTCAATAAAGTGTCCTTCCATTGATAAAATACGTGATGTTGAACCCAACTCTAATAGTATTCAACAGAATGTAAACATTGTACATAAAGATGTTCGTCAATTTAAATGCTCGACCTGCCACAAAGATTTTACAAGCCGCACTAGTCTTATTGGTCACTTACGTACTCATGAAAATACTGAACTGAATTTGACATCTGGACTGCAGCATTCTCCACCAAAACTACATCATTCCATGGCAAGAAATAAGGTATAGTAATCACCAATGGAATATCAACCTCAAAGTTTTTTGTTGTAAAATTGGATAGAGAGTGCAAAGTTTTGCCACTCTGATTTTTTTCAGATATTTTAGAGCCCTGGGAGGATTGTTAAAAAGTTTTGCGGAGGGCGGGTTTGAACCCACATTTTTTTTAGGTCCTCTCCTTTTATTAAGAGATACGTGATACCATAATTACTCATATCAATAATAAAGATGTAAATAGTCTAAATACTTTAATTACTAATGTCATTCTACATTCTACTATTGCAAAGAAAAATAATAAAAGAGTATCTAAACCCTGGTTTAATAGCGAATGTTATCTATCAAGGCAAGATCTTCTATCAAAATTTCATGCCAGCAAATTATATTTATTCAAAAACCCAAATTTGCATGAGCAATTTATTCAGGCAAGAAGCTGTTATAAGGCTTTATTGAAGCAGAAAGAATTAGAATTTAAAATTAAATCGGAAGATAAAATGATTAAAGACGCAGAGCTAGAACCATACACATATCTTAGGAAAGATAGACCACCAACTAAGTCATGCCCAATTAACATAGACAAATGGGAAAACCATTTTACAAATATCTTAAATACAAATAAATTACAATCCGACCAAACTCTCAATCTTTTATCATTAACAAGAGACTATAATTGTAACTCAAATTATATTCCTCTTAATGAATTTGAAGTCTATAATTGTATGCAAAGCCTAAAAAACAATAAAGCTTCGGGCCCAGATTTTATTACGAATGAACATTTGAAGCTAGTAAGCAAGTCGTTAACCCCAACAATCACCAATATGTTTAACCTCTGTATTGAAACGGCTACAATTCCGGAATTGTGGCGGATCGCCTACCTAATGGTATTATACAAAGGGAAGGGTAACATTATGTCACCCGACTCATACAGAGGTATTATCCATGGTGATACCATGTACAAACTCTTCTCGAGATTAATTGCAAACAGGCTTTTTGATTCCACCCACTATCTTATTCCAAAAGAGCAATACGGCTTTATGCCAGGACGTTCCACAATACAAGCTGTATCCACAGTATATAATCAAATTAAACTAGCATTGGAGAAGCCAAAGGGTCATTTATATATTGTTTTTGTAGACTTCAGAAAAGCTTTTGATTCGGTCAATAGGAATTTGCTCATTGAAAAGCTGAAGTCACTTAAAATAATTCCTTCTGAAATTTTGAATATCTTAGCTGTTATTCTAAATATCAATTATGTATGTGTTCAAGATCGCTTATCATGTTCTAGTAATATTATTCAATCTAACGGAGTTTTGCAAGGAGACCCGAGCAGCTCTCTTCTTTTCAATCTTTTTACTGCAGATATAACCGAGATTACAAAAGATATAAACTGTGAAAATGAAAATGATCAAGTCGGACTAAATTTATATGCAGATGATCTTGCTATTATTTCAAAGAGCAAAGTCAAGCTACAAAAAGCGCTAAATAATCTATCCATCTGGGCCAAAACAAATGGTCTAGAAATTAACACAGAGAAAACCAAGGTTGTTAAGTTTAGAAGAGGCGGACCGTTATGCAAAAACGATGAAATTTATTGTGACGGTCAAAAGATTGAATTTCTAAATTCATTTAAATATCTTGGCATAATACTTCAAATGACAGGGCATTCTTTTTCTAAACATATAACAGAAAGATGTAAGAACGCTATCACTGTTATGTACACTATCTCAGGGCTGTCTGGTCTATCCGTCAAAACAGGGCTCAAACTATTCAATTTAAAAGTCGCCCCTGTGGCTACTTATGGTATTGAAATTGTATGGCCTCATTTATCTGTATCCGATTTTGATAAATTAGAATCAGTAAAAGCCATGTTTGTTAAAAGATTACTGTGTCTGTCAAAATTTACCGAAACTAGACTGGCCTATAAACTGATAGATTCCAATTATTTTATTACAGAAATCAAAGAAATGTTTAAACTTCCAACGACAGATCAATATTCCAATTTTATAGCTGTCAGGAATAAAAAAGCTCAGGATATTAATCCTGAGTTTTACAGCACTGATGCTATGACATGTAAACATTGGTGTCTGCCCCAATTGGATAGATCCAATGTTAGAAATGTTTTAACTCGCCAGGCTGTTCACGGCTTCCACCATCTAATTTGTAAATCTTCTGGTTATCATAAAGCTGAACAATCTTGTGTATGTAAATTATGTAATGAATATTGTAGCCAATATCATTTAAATATCTGTAAATCTAGAATTAAGCCTATTAGCGATTATGCCAGGGGAGATTTCATATAGTCTATAGATTTTGAATAGCAATGAAGCAATAAGTTTTTTTTATTCTATCTATTTTCTATGTCATATTTTGTTTTATATATGTGATTATATATATGATATATTATTATTATGATGTAACAGGCTGTTAGTATCATCTGTTATTTTATTTTATATTGTTTTATTATCATTTTCTATTGTTCTATTATTCTGTAACTATTATATATGTTTTGTATGTATGTTTTATGTGTTCTATTGTAATGTTTTTCTATAATGTATGTTTCTAGTGCTGTTAATATGTACACTTTCTGTGTTTAATAAAAGACTAATAATTATTAAGAGAGGTGTTCACAAGCGTCACTTTCTCTGTACTTTCAATAAGTTTTTAAAAATATTTTCGGGACTCTAAAAAATGTAAAAAAAAAAATCATTGAAACATAACTTTGCACTCTCTGTCCATTTTAGCAATAAAAATTCACGAGGTCGATACTCCACTATAGATTTTGTTTTTTTATGTGGGATACGTTACATAGAAATTATAAGTCTTGTATTAAACACCAACATAGGGCATAAAAAATTACAGGCATAGGAGCGCAGATATGCGGTAGACATTATAGTTCAGTTTATAATATTTTGTAAATTAAAAATGTTCAAAAGTAGTCCCATCAAATCTTACTTATTAAAAAAGGGGAAAGGCTTCAGCTTTTATATTTTTGTTGGATTTGCTTGGTGTTATAAACTGCAATTTTTTGGCATACTTTTTTTAATGTTAATTCCTAACTATTGTAAATGACATCTATGTGTCTTTTCTCTTGGTGAAAAGTTTGATATTATGAAAATATAAAAACTGAAGCCGTTCTCTTTCTTTAAAGAATAAATATATTTATATATATTATATATACTTAAATTATAAACTACTTAATTAGTTAAAAATGAATTAACAAATAAAAATATCAATCTAAATATATTGGTATTCTTCAGTTTGTATATTATCTTGATAAAAAGGGTTAACAAAACTATTGTGTAAATAAATTGTGTATGTATGTTTTATTAATTTATTATATTTTTTAGTTATACTACAATTATTTAGTCACAATGTACCAACTGGTATTTAATGTGAATAAATAAATAAAAATAAATTATTATTGTTTTTAGGTGAGACAAACAGACTGTAAGTTGGCAGCCAGCAGCCATCTAGAAAAGTGGATCACCAAAGTCAAGCCGTGCTGCGTCCTTCTGGACCGTGGAGAGGTGAGCATTATCTTTATAGCAGTGAAGTCTGACTAAATTGAAATTTTTTTCTCCTTTTTTCTTTACGACTATACAGCACTATCTTTCATTTACTCTAGTTTGTTCAAGTTAAGATTCCCTAAAGAAAATAGGAAATTAAGTTGGTGATTTGATATTTGTTTTAATAATTTTTTTTTTCATCAAATTGTATAATTATCAAATTATTTAACTCTCGACTTAAAACCAACAAAGTTAGATAGCCTTGTTATTATAATAATAAAGGCCTTAAATAATTCTGCATTGTGGATTAAGTGTAAAGGAACATTAATCAAATAATCTAAAATTATCTTAAATTTTATACAAAATACAAGGAGAGAATCAACTAAAACTTATAAATTATTATCAATTAATAAACAAAACAAAAAATGTGTCAAACTTATTCTTACACCTCCCCCCCCCCCTAAAAAAATAGTTCCAACAAGTCTTGAGCAAGAAACGAAAGAAAGAAACGAATCAGAGAAGTCTGGAATTTAGAGATATGGAGCTTTTTTTTTTTTTTTTAGTTTTTTAGTGAGGAATTTTTAAAACTTTTGAACTTTGAATGCTTAAGGGTAAGGTAACGCCACCAATGTTAAAAAAAATCCCTCTCACAAAAATTCTGAAAAAAATTTAAAATGTTCTCCTCTATACCCCCTATCAGTACCTAAAATATCAGGTATACAAATACGATCTAGTTTTTGAGTTATAAATTTTTAAAGTTGACTACTTTAACATGGAGAAATGAAACTCCCATGTTAAATTGGTCAACTTTAAAAATTCATAACTCAAAAACTAGATCGTATTTGTATACCTGATATTTTAGCTACTGATAGGGGGTGTAGAGGAGAACATTTTAAATTTTTTTCAGAGTTTTTGTGAGAGGGATTTTTTTTAACATTGGTGGCGTTACCTTACCCTTAAGCCAAAAGTAGAATAATTTTGCTGTAGTAAGCTAACACTGTAATTAAAATAATAAAGAAATACAAGGTGGCGTGTGTGTGTGTGTGTGTTTTTTTCTTGTTTTTTTTTTTTTTTTTTAAAAATCCAAGTCTGGCGTTATTTATAAATTGATAGAAATGTAAAAATGTACCGAAAAGCATTCAAATTTTCCATTCTTAACAGTCATTTTTATTTTAACCATTTTTAAATTACCTTGTCCATCTAATTCAGTACAGGAGGGGAGGGGGGGATTTGATTTATAATTTTGTGCTGTCAAATTAATGTTATGATATTTTCCACAGGTGACGAGGTACCTGTCTCGACTGGACAAGCGAGAAGTGACGGAGGAGAGAGGCTCCCCCATCGAGGGACTTCCCCCACCCCTTGCCACCCCTGCGCCTCCAGTCAGGGACGACCCAAGACACCCTTGTGGGGCTGTGAGTGTAACGTCGGACCTTCTTTTGGGTGCTGCAACTTCTACTTTAGAAAATGTGACACAAGAAGAAAATAATTTGAAAATGAAAGTAATATTGAAAAAAGATACTTACTCTACTTGATGATTGTAATGTAAATTCTGATAATGCTAACTTAAGTTCAAACCACAGTTTTAAATTTGGAAGAAAGTGCAGTGAAAGTGCAAAACTTGATTATATAAGTGACAGTGTTGATCTGCAAATTACCTGCTGTGCTGTTAACTATGCAGAAATATCCGATGATCTGCTCACAAAAGAATTGTGAGAATTTAGTTGATGGAATTAAAAACATTTCAGGGATAAAATATGGCTGAGAAAATAAGATTAACATCATGTAACAATTTAAGCTAAAATTTGAAAATTAATTGTTATATTTTTTATCATATTCTGTTCATATGTAATATAATAATTATCTGTGCCATAAACTTTATTGTAGAATATGTGTGCAGTGGCAAAAATGAAAAATATCCAATTCAAAACACCACAAACTTTATTTTATTTTGTCTTTTTTTGTTATTGTGGATGTTGTCTTTTGGTGCATGATAAAATTTAAAATAAAATTATCACCACATCTTCGCGTCTTTGATTTCTTTGTCAGGAAATCAAACAAGAGGTAAAGTTCATACTGTGTACAATCATTTGCAATAAGTTTGCTCATTATTTTGTATTATATCGTCCCTCTTCTGCAATAATGAGCTATCTGCTCCACGATCTTGTTGCAATAATGAGCTGTCTGCTCTTACAGGTGAGCACAATTTTGAGCCTTATTTTATAACGATTTATAACTCAATATTGTGTTCATATGAAATAGCAGACAGCTCATTATTGCAACGAGATCATGGAGCAGATAGCTCATTATTCCGGGCGAGGGACGATATGCCTTATCCTAAATATTCTGTTTTGTCCCTATTTTTGTATCAAATACACTGATATTTATGAGAAAAAATGTCAAAATTATTTTGTGTGTTGTAAAATAGTACTATTTTTTAAAAATTAATACATGGCATTTCATAAAGTTGAATTTCAAACAATGTACTGTACAGTATTTAATTTTTATCTTTCCATATTAGATATATTTTTATATAACAATTACATTTGATTGATTAATTCTCATTAATTAAAGATGTGAAAATTACTTTAACTTTCAATTTTGTCAAGTGAAGAGTCCCAGCCAACTATTTTGACAGACAGAATGATAATTCTTTCTGGTTTGTCAATTTTGATTTTGTGAATGCACAATTTCTTTTGGGTCCCTTAAATGAAACTTGATAAAATCAAAAGTTTTCTAAATAATTTGCAAATTTAGTGCGAGTGTGGCATTTACATGAAATACAAAAAATAAAGTTTATTTATTTAAAATTGTTTATTGCTCAAATAATATATTGATCCAAAATTTAACATTTTTTGAAGATTCCTTGTTATTTTAAATTATCTACAGAATGATATTTTCATAAATATAATACTGTAAAATGATTGATGTAACATTTGACAAATGAGAATTCATCCTTTTTATAGCTTAAAAAAGCTATTTTTTTTTTTTTTTTTTTTTTTTTTTGCTATTGCTCTTTGGTGTAGTGGTTAGTACACTTGGCTCTCGTCCGAGAGGTCCCCGGTTCAAATACCGAATACGGCAGACTTTTCGCGACTTGTGTGACTGGCTACTAGATGAAAGAGTTGGTAGGAGGAAGGCAGCTTACGGCTGTCTATACTCCGCTGGGGTGATTAAGACCGCGGAATGTTGTGCAAACAACATACGTGCCCCGCTAAGAAACGGTACTTAACTGTCTGGCGTGCAGACTGGGTATTAGGAGCCCCAGAGAGCACTGTGAACAATGTTGAAAAACAAGTTCCGCCATTGGTAACCAAACCAACCATAGCTTATATTATATCAGATAGACTTAAATTTTTTGCATGTCATTTTTATATTTAAATGACCTCCTCTACATCACTATCAGTTCAGTAGCTATTTAATCAGGCATAAAAATTTGTTATAGTTTTTGAGTTTGAATTTTTAAAGTTTACTACTTTAACATGAAGAAATGGAAATTCCATTTTAATTAAGTTGGTCAACTTAAAAAAATTCATAACTTAAAAATTAACCTGAATTTGTACACCTGATATTTTAGCTACTGATAGGGGATGTATAGAAGAAAATTTTAAATTTTATTAATAATTTTAATGTGTCTGATTTTTTTTTTTTTTTTTTTTTATTAAATCATTGGGCGTATTACCTAGAGCTTACTCTTACTTTTATATTTGGCACAGTATAATTTAATAGAAATTGTTAGTTTTCAATTTCATTGCTCATCAAGAACGATATTTACCACAATTAATTGTGTGCAACAATGAGCTGTCGTCTGCAACACATATACGTCATATACAGTTCTGTATATCAGCTGAGAGTATGTATATTGAGTGCGTTTGAATTCACGGGCTGGCCTGGGCTGGGTAAAATGGCGGTGACCTTGGTCGCGTGGTATGAAACGTCATAATTTCGTCATGGGCTAGTTCCCAGACTGTCCGCTAGGTCTCAGGCGCACTGTAGAGTCCGCCCGCGTCAGCCTGGGCCAGCCAGGAAGTGACGTCATGAGAGGAGGAAAAATGGCCGCCGGGCTGGCCCCACTTGACGACAAAAAACGCTTCAGCCCGGGCTGGCCCGTGAATTCAAATGCACTCTATATTGTCTTCCTGTAAAGACAGATCTGCAACGCACTTGCCTGATTTAGCAGATAGCTCATTATTTCAGGAGAGAGTCAAATAATTACTATTGAAATTTTAATGACTGTAATTAAATTAAATTCACTAAACATATTTTTATTTTTTACAATTTTCAAATTAATTTATTTCAATAAAAAAAATAACATAACACTTAATTATTAATCTCAATTACTGCTGGAGTCAGATAATATTTTTCTAGGACAGAATCAAATGAAAGAAATTTATTAAAAAATCGAGAAAACTTTATCCCTAATGGTTTAATTGAGCAAATTCAATCTGGCAGTTTTCTCATAAAAGCTCCGCTCCGGTTTCCATCCATACAGCTAATGTTAAACTTATACGAAGTTTTAACAAAACTGATATGACAGATTCCCTTCAAAATTTGTATGGCACCTATTGATGGTGAGTTCTATAGTATTGTTGCAAGTCTTGTTGCATTCAGGCATTAATTATGATTGCAAGATCTCAATCTACTGAGATTCCTCTTTAACAAATTTTAAAATAATGTATTCATCAATCATTTTTACATGGATTTATGAAATGAAAGTATTTTATTATTATTATTATTTTTTTTTTTTTTTTAATCGTTCCTCATATATAAGCCACTTCTACTCCAGCAATTAATAAGCTAGCAGTAAAGTCATTAAAAAATGCTAAAACTGCAAGGATATAGTAGAATGGGGAGGATATGTGGCTTATATTACAACATCAAATTAAAGAAATAAGATAATGGACAACATGCATGAAAATTTTTTATTGCAGAAATGAATAGAGGGTACCAAATTATGCTAGTCTGAATTTTTTCAGATTTTTTTGAGACCCGGAACTATTTTTAAATAATTATTGAAAGTCCTGTGATTTCAGTTGTCACCCCTGAATTCTTAATTAAAAGGACAGAGAGTAAAGACTGGACGCCTATTGACGCCTCCAGGGGGCGTGGCCGCACTTTCAATAATTATTTAAAAATAGTTCTGGGTCTCAAAAAAATCTAAAAAAATTCAGAGTAACATAATTTGGTATACCTTCTATTCATTTCTGCAATAATATTTTTTCATGTATATTGTCCATTATTTAATTATAGTAATTAGTAAGTATAGTAATTAAATTATAATAGGGTTAGCTATAAGGCATCGGCCTGACTTTCAGCTGTTGCCGCAACTGGCAGCCAGTGAGAGCCAATTAAGCCGTGCTCAACCACACCCATGCGATGCAGCAGCACCACCACCCTTGGACCCCACTCAGATCATCAAATCTCTGACCATAAGACACAGATCTCTAGAGCCATAGCTATATCGTAAAAAAATGCATTGATGATACTACAGTAAAAACTTGTTATTACGTCAAGTCAAGGGACCCAGGAAATTGGGTTTACCTTATATCGAGTATACCTTATATCAAGTTTTTCCTATACCTGCAACACTAATTATTTTTTACAGGACCTTTACTCCGATACTCAATATTGAGTTTTTACCTTATAACATGTTACGTAATAACAAGTTTTTACTTTATTTATATTTGCACATTTGTTTGTAGTTTGTACTGTAACCTGCCCTGCTGTTAGACTGACATTTTAGATATTTTTAATCTTGTTTTAAAAAGTATAGGGATATAGCTGTTTATTTTTCCTAGTTTTATAGAACTTAAATTATAGTAATTGTACAGGAACACCGAAAATTATTTGATTTTTGTTTAAAACTTGACGCTCGTACTACCCAGAAATAACATAAAAATTTTGGTGATAAAGGATTGTAATATATGAGAAATACAAATATAAAGGCATAAAAATTAGATAAATACTGAAATCTGAATCACAGTGTTTATTAAATTGATCAAATACAATTTAAAAATCAGACTATTATTTAAGTTTTTAAAATAACTTCGTACATTTTCCAAATATATATAATGGAGTACCGACCACAAATCTTTTTTATTGCAGATAGAGGGTGCAAAAATATGCTACTCTGAATTTTTTCAATTTTTCTGAGAATGGGAAGTATTTTTAAAAAATTATTGAAAGTCCGTTTTATGACGTCACGAGCGTAAATGTCCTATCCTTTTCTTAAAGAGAGCTAGGCGCCTCGTTACGTCATCAAAATGTCGACTTTCAATATTCTTTTTAAAAATACTTATCGGTTTAAGAAAAATCTGAAAAAAATCGGAGTAGCATATTTTTGCACCCTCTATCCATTTCTGCAATAAAAAAAAATGTGGTCGGTACTCCAATACATATTAATATTCCCGTTTTGTTAACTGGCCCCATAGGCATATAAGGCACCATTCTTGATTTTATTACACCCAAGGATATCATAATTATTAAAACCATGAAGAAAATAATCAATCCATGAATAAAACTGTATAATAATATATTAAAGGGGTACCAAAGTGAATACTTTTTTTTAGATATTCTGGTAGCTGTGTATTATTTTGTTATCCCGGTGGCTCAATATTTTCTTACGATGGCTAGTTATTTTACAATTAATTTTTTAGCAAAAAAATTGAGTTGTAGGTTCGTTGGTTGCTTCAAACCGGCGCGCGGTAGCAGCAGTCGCTGATACGTCAAGAAGGGGGCGAGAGCGGGCGAGAGGAGTTTCTCGAGGGGTTCCCCCAATTCGCGGGAGATTCTCGTCGTATCAGCGACTTCTGCTGCCGCGCGCCGGTTTGAAGCAACCAACGAACCTACAACTCAATTTTTTTACTAAAAAATTAATTGTAAAATAACTAGCCATTGTACGAAAATATTGAGCCACAGGGATAACAAAATAATTCACAGCTACCAGAATATATAAAAAAAGTAGTCACTTTGGTACCCCTTTAATTATTTTTTTTTTTTTTCATCAAACCACAATTGGGTACATCTATAATACTTGCTATACTGTAAATATATGTTATAATTATAATCAATCAGACTCCTTTTCTTCTTGCTTTTTGAAAATAATAACTGGCAAGTTTGGGACACATATAGATCGAACTTTTTCTCTCACAGCCAAAATTGTTGAATTTATACATTTTCCAGAAGAATCCGAATTTTTTAGTTTTCTCTTCTTCACGGGGCTAGTTTCAAAAGTATTTTCACATGCAGTGCTGCTAGCTGTTGTGCACTCATCAGTTCCATATTTCATCGTTGATGCTGTGCTGATATCTGAAGTTCCAGTACAGGTACCAGCATGTACCTGCCTTGGTACGAACTTAAGAGATTGGGATGTCTGCTTGCTAGAATACACGGAATCGTGGCTACTCGAAGGAGTGGAATACATTTGTTGGATGCAATCCGAGGGAAGGTTGGGGCCATAAACCTTTGCAAGCTCTGTGGAAGATTGAAGGCGAGGATCTGAAGATTGAGGAACACCATTCCAAATACAGTTTGTAAAATTCACATTGTCCTTGTGTTGTTGATGTTGATGATTGGTCCCCTGCAGTGCCCTAGATCTGTCTCTTTTAGGATTATTCTGACCAGTCGCATTTCTCCACAGGCGATTAGCAACTTCTCGTTTTCGTTGGTTCAGCTTGACTCGAGTTTCTGCAATGGACTCCAACTCTGGTGCATAACACACATGAAGAATCCCTCCAAAGAACGACAGGCCATCCAACTGCTTTTTTGCATATCTTGCGGATTGTATTCTAGCATATTGTAGATGAAAGACATCAACAAATGGTTCGTCGGTATAGCCAGACACAAAGTTGATGCTCAGTATGTCCCCAAACTTTGCTGCTGTACTTCTCAATTCGTCGCGTAGACCTAGAGCTGGCACTCCGGAGACGAGAAGGTGAGACGATTCACTGACGACTGAATACACCTTCACCGCTGTAAGTCTTTTGCCTTGTCTGTAGAGTGGTCTTGATGTGCACAATTCCTGCTGTTCATGGTGAGGGAGTTTCTCAATTTTCAAATATTCTGAGCCTTCCATCATAGCGTCCTGGAATCAAAGACCCCATGCTCTTCCATCAACGTTAAACTTAAAATTGTAACTACAAAATTTATAAATAGCCAATCTATAGCTAGAAGCATTATACTGTAAGGAATGTAATTATATAAACTGCTACATACCGATAATGTCCGAAAACCTCGAAAAATTGCTTTTTTTTAAATTTGATCACGGGCCTACCAAACAAATGCCATTTTCATCGTGTGCCACAAAAACAAATGAAGCTCTACTTTTAATGACGTGACATAACAGCGGGGGCGCTGGTAGTAAATGGTACTAATTACTTGAACTTTTACTCGTCAGAGTGCGCTACTGTACAGAAGCTTAACCGCCTCTTCAGGACAAAATTGAAACTAAATCGAAGTTAGGCAACCCGCCAGACAATTTAGACGCGCAATTTTTAAAGGGTCAATTTGTTTTATAAGTTAGTAATTATATACAAAATAAGGCCTTTTACAATCATTCAGCTACTTCAGTCAGCAACCACATAACGTGTTCAGTTATTAAGAGCTTTACTAGCACTGAATCTCATTTGAAAACTGCTGAATTAAAGAAAAATCGCACAAAAATAATATTGAGATGCTGCGTTACAGCCTTAACTGCAAAAATACATTATTTTAATTTGCTGGTTTTTTATTCTTGTGAAAGGCTATCATTAAATTTTAGTACTTACATTTGAAAAAATATTTAAAAAGAACACATTTTAACACATTTCAGAGCTCTGGTCCATGAAATACTGAAATGAGATGGTTATGCGTTTTTGGTTTTTAGTCTTGAAGAACTTTCTGCAATGCGCAGTCCAGCTAAAAATGCTGTTTTACATTTTTTTATGACTTCTTTATTACTGAAGCAATAAAAATGAGTTTTACACCAAACGATTTATTATTAAATTTTGTGTAACTATTGCTTGAAACATTTTTTTTACCATTTTGTCCGAAAAAAGTTATTATCGAAATTGTTTGAAAAATTTCGGTTAAGGGGCGTAACAGTTAACTTGGCGCCAAAATGACCGAACAGCTGTACGGAGAGAAGCCGAGTCCGCCGAGTCTCGTTTTATTAAAAATGTAGTGTCTTTCTCGCTGCTGCCTTTAAAAGAGATACAAATATCAAGAAAATAAAACATATTAAATGTGAGTATTACGTTTTTTATAAGAAGTGTAATGTTTTTCGTCTATAACCAAGCTAGCCAAGTTCACGGTGTGCAAATAGCTTTTCCTTCGTACTGTAACTCTTTTTATTATTTATTAATTTGTGTTGTGTGTATAATATAAGATTTTTATGTTTATGCAATATATAATATGTACACTGTAAGAGTGTTCAATAAAAACTTTAATAAAAGTAACTCTTTCATCAATATGCATACTTGTGGATTATTTTTTACTTGCCCCGGGCCTCTACCACAGACAATATTGTTTGTGCCCCTAATGTTAAAAAAATTTAGACTTATTAACTATGTAGAGAGTATCCTCTATTATACTGAGACTTATATTTATACATATAATTTACAGCGAAATTTACTGCCTGAGCTTTTTCGATCTGGAGCGTTTCAAAAGGTGTAAAGGTTTTTGGCAACTTCTGGCTCATTTTTCCAAATTGCCTTTTTTAAGGAAGTTTATAAAATTATTATTAGAAGATGTCACTAAAAGACTGTGGCAATTTGTAGGATGTTTTTATTTTAATTAGTATGCTTATCTGCAGAGCTGTAGCTGCCATAGTAATTGTGGTGATTTATATAAAAGAATTCAGTACTGTGTTCTTATTTTAGCTAGAAATAAAATTATTAAAAAACTTTTAAAATTGGTGTGAGATCTGCAGCTATAATATGCAACCATGCACATCCCACAGCTGAAGGAAAAACAGAGAAAAATATGTATTTTCTGATGACTTCATGTTTTCTATCAAGGCATTTCTATAAATAATGAACCCGTTGTAATTTACTGTTGAAACACAACATTAATTTTCTATTATTCCAGGTGCATACGCAGTGCTGAATTCTCACTACGAGTAGTGTGGCTTCTCGAAGCCTAGTCTTCCCATGCTCATCTTACCAGCAAAAACAAAAGCGACTGTAAGACCTTCCTCAACTCTAGCGTCTTAGACAGGTCACTGACCCCATGTTCTTGTGACAGGTACCAAGCTGAAGACGCTGATCTTGTCGGACAAGCTGCGTCCCAAAGAGTGGATGCCTCGCTATCTTGAGAACAGACCACAGCTGCTGACATTGCAGCCTTCGCCAAGCTAGAAGGCTCATCAGAGGTCATGGCATAGTCAGATGCAAATGCCGTCCTGCTGGCACCAGCAAAGTCTCTAGGTATGTACCGTGACTTGTTGTTGCTATAATGTGATATCCTTTTTGCAACTTTTTTTTTATCCAGGAATAAGTTTTTTTTTTTTATATAACATTATATTAATTTATTGTCTCTAATATTGTGCTAATTCTACTTTTTAATGTAATTTGAGGGGGTATACACAAAGGACTTAGTAGTTAGTACCAATTTTTTGCAGTTGCTGCTTGATTTAGTATTGGAATTTTATTTCAGATTTTGGTTTAGGTTATACTGTATACTTATGTATGGAAACATTTTAGGTTATGCCAAGTTTTTTCTAAACACTCACTGTAATCTCTTTCACATTCTCCATTTAGCTAGTCTGATGAAAATAGTATATGAGAAACTGTATTATTTGTCCATCTAACACTAACGTAAGTACATATGTAGTTCTAAAAGCTGAATTGAAATATATATACAGTATTTGCAATTTTTGTTTAACTGTGATTACATTCAAAGAAATTAATATATTTCCTGAACCTATATCATACTTTCACAGACCCTACAGAGACCTCCGTGTCTTATGGCCAGGGATTTGATCAGAGCTTCACTGTAACTAAGAGTGGCGGCGCTGCTAAATGTTCGGCCTGGCCCGGTTCTTTCTGGTTGCTGGCAGCCCGCGCAGCCAGCGAGAACCGGGCATTGCTGCTGCGATTCAGTGGCGCCGCCACTCTCAGTTACAGTGGCCAAGCTGGTCAAATTTCTGGCCATAAGACGTACACAGAGGTCTCTGTAGGATCTCTGATACTTTCAGTTCTCCCAATTTTACCATGTATTTGATTGGTTCCTTTTTTTTGTCATCAGAAGGAAGCAGTAGCAGCTCTTGTCTGGGAGATCTACGGAGTGGCAGAGCTTTCAACACGGGCTGCACGTGTTTCGAGACTCACCGTGGCATGGTCAACGAACTTTGGGGACACAAGACCAGCTGCATCTGTTGGTGAGTGGTTGATTGGATCAATTGAATCGATGTTTTGTTTTGCAAAAGAGAGCACTTAGAACGATTTTAAGAATACCAAAAGGACAGTCGTGTGTTTCACATTTTAAGGCTAATAAAATGTTAACTGTCCCTTGCATTTATATTTTAAATTGTGCCTCATTCAAAAAAAATCATCCAAATTTTTATGTTCAGAATGATGGCTATCATGACTATAATACTAGGAATAAATCGAATGTAGTTACTGAAAGACATAACACACAATTTTTCAAAAACTGTGCAATGTATCAAACAGCAAAATTTTATGAATTTTTACCAGCATGTTTGAAAGAAATAAAAACCAGTAAACTTTTTCGCACAAAATTAAAGAATGTATTGATCAATAAAGAGTTTTACTCTATTAAAGCTTTTGAGAGTAATAAAATGTCTGAAAAAGTATTATCAGGATTATAAAATAAACAAAATTATAAATTTACATATACATTGTATTGACTGATATATATATATATATATATGTATGTGTGTATGTATGTGTATATGTATGTATGTATATGTATATGTATATGTATATGTATGTATATATATATATGTATATGTATGTATGTGTGTATATGTATGTATGTATATATATATATATGTGTGTGTGTGTGTGTATGTATGTATGTATATATATATATATATATATATATATATATATGTATATATATATGTTCCACATAAACTAAAATTTATCAGTATTAATGGTGACTTTGGCTTGTATTTTGTTTTTATTATTATTGTCAGTGATTGTGTTTGATAGTGTTAAATAACTTATGTAAATGTGTTTAAGTTTGATGTTTTTATGTTGTATTTTGTCCAATTTTGACTTGAACATATGTTTGTCTTGTACAACCAAAAAGAAGTTCCAAAATAAAAATAAATAAATAAATAAATTAACCATAATTTATGTTCCCATTGTGAGGGTAAGCATTACAGAGTTTTTCAGGTCAGTTTCAGGACTATTAGGTTGACCTTGAAATAACACAAGGTCAAAATAAGTGGGTCGTGAGACTGAAACTGATAGCTAATACAATATGGCAACCTTGACGTTTTAAACCTTCAGTTTTTTTGCAATATATGTACTGTAGTCAATAGGAATAAAATAAGTATGTATGTTACAGTATTGTTAGTCTTTTTATTTGTTTGTTTGTTTGTTTATTATTTTATTTATTATTTCATATATTTTTTTTTGTGAACAATATTTTACAGTAATTCACGTTTTTTTTTTTAACTAGGTTTAGATAGGATGGTGAGAACACCAAAAAATCAGCTGACTTGAAGCCTCTATTATGAAACTTTATGGCAACAGATACACAATTATTTTGTGCCCTGCTTGAGAAAGCATAGTAATAAGATTTTTTTGATTTTTTTTTTCGTGTATTCTTTTTTTCTATGATAAAATAAAATGAAGTATCATGACACTAAATTTCTCCCCCCAGGCTCCGCGGCTGGAAGAGGAACTCCACTTTGTGCGGTCTCTGTTCGCCATTGGTCACCTCCTCCCCGGCCTGGCGGGGGGCAAGGAGGCTCAGGTGATACGACTATATGCAGAGCTGGACCAGATCAACCTGAACCTGCCTGCCAGAGTCTAGCTGCCCATCCACTCGAGCACCCCCCCCCCCCCCCCCCCCCCCCCCACCACGTGCTGCATCTCCGTCATGTACTCGTCCGTGCTCAACAGCAAGGATAAGGTGGGTGCCTTCATTGTAATATAAAACAGTAAGAGATTTTCACAATGAACTTAGCCTACAAAATTTTAGTAATGAAATTGATATCAAATTTCAGTAAAGCACTAAAAAGTTCAAGGAGCAAATCAATTTTCAATCAATCAATATATATATTGTATATATTTTAGTGCTTTACTCTTTACTGAAATTTGATATCAATTTCACTACTAAAATTTTGTAGGCTAAGTTCACTGTGAATATTGTTATTTTAATTATTTTAATTGTGGTATTTTGATGTTTGTCTATGATTGTATTACTATTTTTTTTTTTTTTTTTTGTTTTTACAGCTTTTTCAATTTTGCTTAGTATGTAGTCACAATGTATCAACTGATATTTAATGTGAAATAAAAAAAAAAAAAAAAAAAAAAAAACAGAGCAGGGTAACATTCATGCTGTCCAGAGATGTAGTATAATATATGAACTATTATGAACACTGTGAACTTTGACCTGGCTCTGTTTGTCATGGAGGTGAACTTACATCAGAAATGTTTTATTTGTCAGAATTAAAAATCTGCATCGTTTCTTCTCAGCAAGTAAGACAGTGTTAAAGTTTGTGGGGTTCAGAATTGTAGCTTTTTCTCAAGACCATTATTTCATTTTAATGAAATTTATTTCATATGTAATTTTGAATATAAACTTAAATAAAAATTTAAATTAGGGAAATATTTAATAAAATAAAAATTGTACCCGTATGAAATAAAAAAGTTTTTACTAACTTTTTTTATTTCATAGGAGTACATTTTTTAGTTTATATTTTAATTATTGAATACTGTATTTCCCTCATTTAAATTTTGATTTAAGTTTATTATTAAAAGAACATACAATTCAAAGATTTCAAAGGAAGAACCTTAAATAACATATCACAAACGTAATGGTTTATTTTCCTTAAATTGAATAAATGTAAGGTTGATTAACAAATACTCAAAAAATGCAACTCGGTAAACACATGAGTAAAATAAGCTGGACCAGTATGGAGGCTTCAAGTCAGCTGATTTTGCGGTATTCCCACCGTTCTATCCAAACCCATGTAAAAAAAAAAAAACAAACTCAAAATTGATCTTTTGGCATAAAATAATTTTTTTTTTTTTTTTTTTTTTGAGAAAAATGAGTCCTTGATTCATTATCAGAATATTCCTGAATGGGGGATAGGAGATGGTTTCAAATTAATTGCTTTAATAATTGATGAGGAAAAATTCAAATTTTCTAACATGGAGGCTTATGGAGAAAATTTTCCCGCCGGGGAAAACTTGACGCCTCCATTGGCCCAACATCACTGGACCAACTGTTTGTTGACAATAACTACTTTTGTTTGCAGACTTTGTATCTCAGATGACCCTCATCTCCAGAGACTCTGTCTGCGTCCCCCCCTCTCGTACGTCCTGACGATGACCGAAGCTTGGACGCCCCACTGATGCTCTTCCCCCTTCTGCACAGCCCCCCTGCCTGCTGGCCGAGCTTGACATCAGCCAATCAGCAGCCAGCGTTGGTCTGGCACTCACCGCGCTGTTGGCAAGACTGCATCAACATCGCCTCGCCCTGCTGAGTCTGGCACTGAACTACGAGAATGCGGGAATGAGGGCTCTGGCAATTTACTTGATAGGTATGCTATGTTTTTACTCTACTTCTACTCGCAATGGTTGTAACAAACCATTGTTTATAATGTCTGTCGCATGAAGCCTTTTTCATTGTTAAACATGGGACGATGTATTGCCTGTCTGGAAGCTCTTCTAGTCTTGTTTAAAAATTAATGTCACCGTGGTGGCCATTGCTCAATAAATTTTATGATGATGAAGTATGCATTATTATTTTTTTATGTATAATTTTAAGTCTCCATTTAAAACAATACTAATCTTAAATGCTGAATATCTAAAAAAAACTTCACTGAATTTGGTCTATTTTTTTTTTTTTGGTAAAATTATTTCATTATTTCATGGTGTCAGGAAGGTTTGCTGAAATTTTCAGATTAGTTCACCATCTACTAAGCCCACTGATATTAATCCTTTTAGTTCCAAGTATTGTTAAAATACCAATTTGTGAGGAAAAATTTGGTATCAATTACGAAAGGGATTGAAATATAAATGTGGAGAAATTTTGTACTGATCTTTTTTATTATTATTATTTATTAAAAACAATGTACTGTAATTATAATTATTGTGAATGATAAAAAATGCTAGTAAACACATTAACGTCTTTAACAAATTAATTATTAGAAATTCCAAAGCAAAGGAAAATAAAAGAACATTTTTTGTGACTTCATAAGAAGATTTCTTTTATTTTTTATTCTGATCAAAATAATTTTGGTTTTTTTATTGTGAATTATTAACTCACATATAGGCAGATTATTCTCAACAATTTTTATCATAAATTTTAAACAGTTTTAAATACAGATTTTTGTACAACCAATTCTAAAATGAACACTGGTCACCTTGGAAAATTTCCCTATGCAGCCTTGTTAATAATCATGCCCTGTGTTATCATTTCGGGGCATGGAAATTAACAAGGCTGCAAGGAGAAATTTTCTAAAGTGACGACTGTACATTGAATTCCTACATGATTATTAGAAGTAATTAAACTTTGTTGTACAAAAAAAATGAATGAATGAATGAATGAATGAATGAATGAATGAATGAATGAATGAATGAATGAATGAATGAATGAAATACAAAATAACAAAAATAATAATTCATCAGTTTGTGATGTAAAAAAAAAAAAAAAGTGTAGATTTTGAGTAATTATTATTATTATTATTCTTGTGAAGGTACTGATTTGACTAAAAGCCACAGCAGTCCATATTTAAAACAATGCTAATCTAAAATGCTAAATATATCAAATTTTTTCCCGATGTTAGTCTATTTTTCATGAAAAAAAGTTTCCATGAATTATGAATGTTTTCTACAATTTTCAGAGAGTTGTCTAAGCCTATTTCTTATACCACTGACATCAATCCTTAACTCTGCTGTACCAAACTAATGCTTGGTTTGTCTCCAGCGTTTCACTCTTGCCTCTGAGCATCTTCTCGAGCTGCTTGCCAGACAGGAGGGGAGGAGAGGGGCTGCGGTCTCTCGTCAAGGAAGCGTCACTCCCTCTGCTGCAGGCCGACAAGCTGGCCGAGGCTGCCGTCGTGTGTGACCATTCCGCCACCAGCAAACTGCCGCTAACGGTATGTCACCTAACAAGCACATCGGTATCTACCAAGTCAGTGTGCCTCGCGATGCTCATTTGTCTAAGGTCAATCTTACACTTGAAAGTGATTTTTTTTTCTTTTTTAATTCTTCTTGGTTATATATGGTGTAAAAATATAAATATTGCATTATCCACTGTTTTTTCAGTTTGGACTAAAGTTCCATAGAGGAATTTTTACTAACAAATCTTGTTATTGTTAGTAATATATATATTATATATATATATATATATATATATATATATGTATATATATTTCATCTTATAGGTTTAGCCACAATAATATATTGTAGCATTTGACTAATTCAATCAGGGAAATGTAAAAACCTCAATCAGCATGATGACCATTAATATATAACTACACATGAGAATGCATCATTATAAAATATAGTGTTCCTAGTTTTCAGTATTATGTAATGTACTAGAAAATCAACATATTCCTTCTAATTTTGTGCATTGGGTTAGTTTATTTCTTTGACGTAAAAAAAAAATAAATAAATAAAAAAAAAATGAGAATTTGCTCTTGTGCCTTAATATAATGTGTTAAAATTAATTTTTATTTACCTTTTACTGTTATACATAACATTATATAGACGAAAAAAATGTGCATTTACTATTATACATAACATTATTATTCTTTTTTTTTTATCAGTTATATTTCAGTTATGTACAATTTTTGTGTTTAATAAAAGACTAATAAATTTCAGTTATATATCACTCGCTGATGACCCAGCTGCACGAGTGTGAGCTGAAGTATGAGCACACCATGGCGAAGAGGTGCTACATGGCTCCTGTGCTCCTCCAGTACTACATACCGGCCACCAGCACTGGTAACATTGGCCCCGCTGATAAGGATGAGCACTGTTGTGGAGGGACTGTGCGCTACATGTGGCTCCTCGCAAGTTCCTCCAGTACTCCCACAGCTACAGCATTGTGGGTTTCTGTTAAACATTGTTTGATTTTTACTGTAATAAAATTGTTTTTCAATCTCCAGTGAAACTTGAATTTGGTGTAAGTAAAATTTCATTATCATTATATAATTAATTATAATTAATAAACATAATATATAAAAAAATGTTACTAAAATATAATGATAATGAAATTTGGCTATGCCAACAAAATGCATGTACATCCAGCTATATATCTGAAGCAAAAATGTGTGCAGTTTAAGGTTTTGCTGTGTGTTAATTAGCTAAATTTTCTCATGCAATTATCCCACTATATTACTTGAATTGTGTCTGTTGGTAAAGAATGCAATGTTTAAATATCATTTTATACTGTAATTATATATGTTAAGGGGAAATAAGGTAACAGGCTCAATGTTAAAAAAAAATCCCACACATTATGAAATTATGACAAGAATTTAAAATGTTCTCTACATCCCCTCTATCATTATATGCAGTAGCTAATTATAAAATACACATACAAATTCGATTTTTTTTTTTTTTTTTTTTTTTTTTTTAGTTATGAATTTTTATACCTGCAGATATTTTAGCTATAAATGCCATGATAGCTAGGGGATGAAGGGGAGAATATTTTAGTTTTATTATTATTATTTTCACAATTTTCATGTGTGGGATTTTTTTTAAATGATAATAAATAGTCCCATTTGATTAACATGTAAACCTCGATCAGCAACCTCATAGTTCTGAATTTTTCTTGAGACAGTTCTTAATAGCACCAAAAAAATTTCAAAACAATCGGACAATACAAATTTTTTTAAATTAATTTCTTAGTTTAGGTCTCCATGGGAAAGCCCTATACTGAAAATTTAAAAAAATTGTATCGTCCGATTGTTTTTAAATTTTTTCCACATTTTTTTGGTTAATAAGAACTGCCTCTAAAAAAAAAAAAAAATCAGAATTATTATGAGGTTGTTAAGGTTTACATGTTTATCAAATGGGACTACAACAATCAATATTTCGTGTTAACTTACCCTTAAGAAAAACATAGAGGGGACTGGACATATATATACAGCTGTATGATAAAATATGTAATATATTTACTGTTTTTATTTTATAATATATATGCATATACCTACTTGATATATATATATATATTATTATATATAATAGTAATTAATTAAATCAAATTAATAATCCTGATCACTCGATCATTTCTGAACTATAATATATATGTAATTATATATATATTATAATATATACACATAGCTAGCCAGAGTATATAGTGTAAATATATTTTACTTATTTCACATTAATTAAATATCACTTTGATAAATTTAAAATTAATATTGCCTTTCAATTTCCCCCCCCCCCCCCCCCTATAATAATGGAGATTTTACAGCGTTTTTACAGTTTCATGATTTATAATACTGTATAATTTTAAATTTTCCTGTATTACAATTAATGGACGAGTATTGACCTCAAAATTTTTTATTGCAGAAATGGATAGAGCGTGCAAAGTTATAATGCTATCCTGATTTTTTTCAGATTTTTTTGAGCCCAGGAACTATTTTTAAAAAATTATTGAAAGTCCTTTTTGTGACGTCACGCGGCGTATATATACAGTATAATCTATTTACACGGCACTAATATATATATATATATATATTCTGAAACGTTTGTGACTAAATTCTTAGAGGGTAAATTAAATTTCTGTCCCTTAATTTTTACATGTGGAATATATTAAAAGTGTAAGAATATTAATTAAATTTCTAAAATTATTAAAAGAGAGTCTCTTGAATATATTATTATGCAAAATTATATAAGTATTATAATGCATACATTTATTTATAGTTTTTTGTTGATTGGAATTAACATAATTATGTATATTATATTCAATATATTCTGCTAATATTATTTGAATGGTTTCATTTTATCCCCCCTAAACATTGCTTTCTGCAAATAGTTCATAAACTTTTTTACCAAGGGCAGCACTGTTGACCGGAAACGGCCGCCATTTTTGGCACACGATGAAAATGGCATTTGTTTATGTAACCCTTGATCACTTCTTGTAACCGGAAATGATAATAATGTTAATAAAAGTTTGTAACATTGCAAAAATTCTACCAAAAACTGATTTAAGGGTGTTTATTATATTATATCAATTGAAATGTGCAATGAGTGTTATTTTCCATTGAAAATACTTCACATAAAATAAAAAAAGTTATTTTCTTTCAATTATGAGGTCCAAGAACTTAGAAAAAAATATTAATGCCAATTATTTATTTAGTGTTTTTATTAGATCATGTTGGCATGATTGATATATCAGCTGTTACTATTGTCGGTTTGTTTACTTTTTTATTTTTCAGTGATTTAATTGCGTTTTAGGGTATCAATTAGCCCCTAATTATATTTATATAAATATATATAAATTATAGTTGCAGAAATACTGTGTTTGCTCGGAGGTGGCTACAGTCCCTGTAACAGGGACCGCAATTCTAGAACTTAGGCTCCCTGTATTGAAACTGCGCATGCGCGACTGAATGCATTTCCGGTACGTCATTTGTTGCATTGCAGGGACCGTAATTTTTGAAACTAGGATCCCTGTAGTCAATTTTAATAATAGGCCAAGTATAATAAAAGTTACAGGGAGCCAAGTGTTCGATCAATGCGGTCCCTGTAGTGAACTTGTAAAACGTGTTGTCATGAAATAGATGCAGGGACTGTAATATCCCGAAGTTGCGGTCCCTGTAATCAAATTTTCTTAAAGAAACGCGGCAATATATACACAGGGAGCGTAACATTCAAGTATTATTGCGGTCCCTGTAGTAAAAATTTCGTACTCTTATCTGGCCAAGTGTTATACAGGGACTCTAACAACCAAAAGTTAGGGTCCCTGCAGCAATTATTCTTTATGGACGCGGCAGTAGAAACTACAGGGAGCGTAACATTCAAGTATTGCGGTCCCTGCAGTGAAAATTTCGTACTCTTATCTAGCAAAGTGTTATACAGGGACTCTAACAACCAAAAGTTACGGTCCCTGCATTCAGTTATTTCTTTATGGACGCGGCAATAGAATTTACAGGGAGCGTAACATTCAAGTATTGCGGTCCCTGCAGTGAAAATTTCGTACTCTTATCTGGTCAAGTGTTATACAGGGACTCTAACAACCAAAAGTTACGGTCCCTGCATTCAATTATTTCTTTATGAACGCGGCAGTAGAAACTACAGGGAGCGTAACTTTTGGTTGTTAGAGTCCCTGTATAACACTTGACCAGATAAGAGTACGAAATTTTCACTGCAGGGACCGCAATACTTGGGTGTTACGCTCCCTGTAGTTTCTATTGCCGCGTCCATAAAGAAATAATTGAATGCAGGGACCGTAACTTTTGGTTGTTAGAGTCCCTGTATAACACTTTGCTAGATAAGAGTACGAAATTTTCACTGCAGGGACCGCAATACTTGGGTGTTACGCTCCCTGTAGTTTCTATTGCCGCGTCCATAAAGAAATAATTGAATGCAGGGACCGTAACTTTTGGTTGTTAGAGTCCCTGTATAACACTTTGCTAGATAAGAGTACAAAATTTTCACTGCAGGGACCGCAATACTTGAATGTTACGCTCCCTGTAGTTTCTATTGCCGCGTCCATAAAGAAATAATTGCTGCAGGGACCGTAACTTTTGGTTGTTAGAGTCCCTGTATAACACTTTGCCAGATAAGAGTACGAAATTTTTACTACAGGGACCGCAATACTTGGGTGTTACGCTCCCTGTAGTTTCTATTGCCGCGTCCATAAAGAAATAATTGCTGCAGGGACCGTAACTTTTGGTTGTTAGAGTCCCTGTATAACACTTTGCTAGATAAGAGTACAAAATTTTCACTGCAGGGACCGCAATACTTGAATGTTACGCTCCCTGTAGTTTCTATTGCCGCGTCCATAAAGAAATAATTGCTGCAGGGACCGTAACTTTTGGTTGTTAGAGTCCCTGTATAACACTTGACCAGATAAGAGTACAAAATTTTCACTGCAGGGACCGCAATACTTGGGTGTTACGCTCCCTGTAGTTTCTATTGCCGCGTCCATAAAGAAATAATTGAATGCAGGGACCGTAACTTTTGGTTGTTAGAGTCCCTGTATAACACTTGACCAGATAAGAGTACGAAATTTTCACTGCAGGGACCGCAATACTTGGGTGTTACGCTCCCTGTAGTTTCTATTGCCGCGTCCATAAAGAAATAATTGAATGCAGGGACCGTAACTTTTGGTTGTTAGAGTCCCTGTATAACACTTTGCTAGATAAGAGTACAAAATTTTCACTGCAGGGACCGCAATACTTGAATGTTACGCTCCCTGTAGTTTCTATTGCCGCGTCCATAAAGAAATAATTGCTGCAGGGACCGTAACTTTTGGTTGTTAGAGTCCCTGTATAACACTTTGCTAGATAAGAGTACAAAATTTTCACTGCAGGGACCGCAATACTTGGGTGTTACGCTCCCTGTAGTTTCTATTGCCGCGTCCATAAAGAAATAATTGAATGCAGGGACCGTAACTTTTGGTTGTTAGAGTCCCTGTATAACACTTTGCTAGATAAGAGTACAAAATTTTCACTGCAGGGACCGCAATACTTGAATGTTACGCTCCCTGTAGTTTCTATTGCCGCGTCCATAAAGAAATAATTGCTGCAGGGACCGTAACTTTTGGTTGTTAGAGTCCCTGTATAACACTTTGCTAGATAAGAGTACGAAATTTTCACTGCAGGGACCGCAATACTTGGGTGTTACGCTCCCTGTAGTTTCTATTGCCGCGTCCATAAAGAAATAATTGAATGCAGGGACCGTAACTTTTGGTTGTTAGAGTCCCTGTATAACACTTTGCTAGATAAGAGTACAAAATTTTCACTGCAGGGACCGCAATACTTGAATGTTACGCTCCCTGTAGTTTCTATTGCCGCGTCCATAAAGAAATAATTGCTGCAGGGACCGTAACTTTTGGTTGTTAGAGTCCCTGTATAACACTTTGCCAGATAAGAGTACGAAATTTTTACTACAGGGACCGCAATAATACTTGAATGTTACGCTCCCTGTGAATGTATATATTGCCGCGTTTCTTTAAGAAAATTTGATTACAGGGACCGCAACTTCGGGATATTACAGTCCCTGCATCTATTTCATGACAACACGTTTTACAAGTTCACTACAGGGACCGCATTGATCGAACACTTGGCTCCCTGTAACTTTTATTATACTTGGCCTATTATTAAAATTGACTACAGGGATCCTAGTTTCAAAAATTACGGTCCCTGCAATGCAACAAATGACGTACCGGAAATGCATTCAGTCGCGCATGCGCAGTTTCAATACAGGGAGCCTAAGTTCTAGAATTGCGGTCCCTGTTACAGGGACTGTAGCCACCTCCGTGTTTGCTCACTAATTATAATTTGAACATTTTTGTGAATGCATAACATATTTATGCATACAGTTTTACAGTATGCATACAGTACAGTACTGTATGGTATGCAAACCACAATGTGGGACAGTGAAGAGCAAGCAAACATTACTGTATATACTCATACTCACTAAACTGTGTATAATATGCATACTGTTTCAGATGCAATTGTATTTGCTTGATTCTGTAGCTACCGGTAAATTTGATTGTGGAAAATATTAATTTATAATTAATATCAGAATCTGACTATATTTAACGCATTACTAGCAAATAAACTAGCCAAATATGTCTCTTGAATTGCATGAAGAAATTGACATTAAAAGTGAACCATTTGAAGAACATGACACGGAGGTTGATGGTAATGAAACATTTGGACAAAATACAACTTTGAGTGGCAATGAAATGGACGCAGACAACATTGAAATTGGTGTGGAAGATGTGAAGATTTTTGAGATTGTTGAGGTTAAGACGGAGCCTGTTACTGACAACTCTCTTACGTGTGGAAAGTGTAATGAACAAGCTTTTCAGCTACATAAAATCAACTTTCATGACAAAGATATTAAATGTTCAATATGCAATGCAACTTTTACAAAACAGTCAAGCTTAAATTCCCATTTACTTACTCATGCTGACAAAAAACCTTTTTCTTGTCCGCTTTGTAGTTCCAAATTTACACAAAGAAATCATCTTAGAACACATATACTAAAAATACACAATTTGGATGTAATTTCAGTAGAAAGCTTATTGCAAGCTATTAACATTAAAACTCATAAATGTGAATTATGTCATCTTACATTTGTAACAAAAAAAGATGTTTCAGTTCACATTAATTCCCTTCACACAGAGACTACTAGTAGACCTTTTAAATGTATTGTATGTGAAGCGTGCTTCATTACAAAGACTCATTTAAATTCACATTTAACCATACACACCGGTGAAAAACCATATAAATGTTCAATATGTAGCCGAGATTTCAGGATAAAAAGTATTCTTAACAAGCACTTGCTTAGAGTACATAAAATAGTTGTAACAGCTGATCTTGTACAAAAGCAGCCTACTGTACCTGTTATTATTAATGATAAAAAAATGCAAATTACCTGTGAAAAATGTAATGTACAGTTCAGTTCACATGAAAATCTTAGCCAGCATGTATGTACCATTCAGGACAATGTTAAAATTGAAACATTTGAAGAACATGACACGGAGATTGATAGTAATGAAACATTTGATGATCCATTATTAGAACTCGACAATGAATTTAATGAAGAAATTGACATTAAAATTGAAACATTTGAAGAACATGACAGAGAGTTTGATAGTAACGAAACATTTGGACAAAATACAACTTTGAGTGGCAATGAAATGGACACAGACAACATTGAAATTGGTGTAGAAGACGTGAAGCCTTTTGAGATTGTCGAGGTGAAAACCGAGACATTATTAGCCGAGCCTGTTACTGACAACTTTCTTACATGCGGAAAGTGTATTGAAACTTTCACGAGCCACTCTAGCTTAGATGATCATCTACTTGTCCATTTGCCTTCTTCTAACTTAAGAAAAGAGACTTTATATTTTTGTAAAAATTGTGATAATAAATATTATGAAACAAAACAAGGCCTTGAACAACATTTACAATATTTTCACAAAGGTCTTAAGCCACATACATGTAGTGTTTGTCATCAGAGTTTTACAACAAGAGGCATTATGAAGCAACATTTTTATACTTTGCATTCTGAAGAAGGACCGTTTAAATGTGATGTGTGTAGTAAAGATTATAGATTGAAGGTTGATCTTAAAAAACACATAATTAGAGCACATACTTCTGTCGTTAGAAAGCAAAAAAAATTTGCTTGTGAAATATGCAATAAAGAATTCAAATTTTATCACATTCTTAATCAACATATACAAAATGTTCACCAAAATATTGTAAAACAATTGAAATGTAATATTTGTGACTCAAGTTTTACAGAAAAAGCTAGTCTTGATTTACATTTAACAAAACATGAAAAGCAGTATAAGTGTTCAAAGTGTGAAAATATTTTCATAGGGAAAATAGTTCTTATAACACATTTAATTAAAGTTCATGATTTAACAGAAAACGAAATAAAACATGAGCTATCTGAATGTATTCCTATTACTATAAACTGTGAAATATGTAAAATGGGATTTAAATCTAGTGGATATCTTCAGTTGCATATACAAACTGTTCATCAAAATCCAAGTACTCGTAAGAAAACAATTGCCTGTGAAATATGTAACAAAGAATATAAATCCAGTGTCCATCTCAACAAACATATACAATCTGTTCACAAAAATCCAATTTCTTGTAATGATTGTGGAACATGTTTTAAAAAAAATTCAAAGCTTGATATACATTTAAAAAGGCAGTCCTGTAAGAATTGGTATTTTAAGTGTTTAATATGTTTTAAAGGTTACAGATCAAAACCTCAACTTATAGAACATTTAAATAAAGAACATGAATTAAAAGAAACTAGAACTATTTTAAAAAATGAGATTGATGGAAAAGGTGTTATTGCTTGTGAAATATGTAAAGAAGAGTTCAAATATAGTGGAAATTTTAAACGACATTCACTATATTTTCATCAAGATTTGCAAATATTTAAAATTACTATTTGCGATGGATGTTTTATATTGAAAAGTAGTATAAATGTAAATTGAACCTTATCATGTCCCTCCTCCGGAATAATGAGCTACATATCTGATTACCATGATTTTATTGCAATAATGAACAATCTGCTATTACAGGTGAGCGCAATTATGAGTTGTAAATAGGTATAAAATAAAGCTCATTTTTGTGCTCATCTAAAATAGCAAATAGCTCATTATTACAATAAATCATTGTAAGCAGATAGCTCATTATTGTGGATAATGGACGATATAATATAGTCACGCGAGAGTTGATGCCTGAAAATTTCCGCAAGTATTGCAGTTTTGCTTTTATTTAGGGCTCAATTGAAAGTGAAATTAAGAATAAAATATGTCATACGGAAAATTTCAGGGATATTGCTTTGTTAGATTGTACATGAACATGACAAAACTTTAAATGTGCAAAATGTAGAAAATGCTTTTCTTAAAAAGAATTTCTTTAATATTCATGGTTTTATCAATTTAAATTATAAACAGATGAAAACACTATACATAAAAATCTTGATCAACTTATCTCAAGGATTTTATAAGTCGCACTAGTTTTATTGGTCACTTACGTACTCATGAAAATACAAAACCATTGGAGGATGCTCGTAAAACAAATTTGATCAACGTTGATAACTTACCTCTTTATGCTAACCCTGACAATGGAGGCTTCAAGTGATGCGCTTTCGCTGCGCAACTGTTTGTCGCTAAGGACCATCTTGCACTTGAAAATGAAGCAAAGTGTTTTTTTAACTTTTCTCGGTTATAAATCAAGTAAAAAATCTAAATCTTGAATTATCTACTTTATTTTTCAGTTTGGACCAAAGTTCCGTAAAGGAATTATCCCTGAAAAATCTTATTCTTGGTGAAAAAACGAATTCACGTTTTTTTTACATAGGCTTGGTA